>BMAV01002655.1:386900-444448 GCA_019973955.1 Trichonephila inaurata madagascariensis
TTCTGAATTTCAATGAAATCCAAAAATTATTTCTTGAAGATATTTTCAGAAGAAAAAAAAGAAAGAATGCACATCATTTAAAGTCCAATTTCTGTTTTTAGGCCAACCTGATGTACAACCAAATCCTATTTATTCTGAAGTGTTTACTTAACTTTCACCTCGTGTTTGCTTAGTATTGCTTTCCTCTTTACAAAATACGCTGGGGAGTATTATTTTCTAAATATATCCTTCATTCAAAAAAAAGACTGATAAACCTTTTACGGGTTCCCATTTCGAAAAAAAATTGTGTACTTTATTTCCCGAATACTTTGTGTAAGTCAGTTAATTTCTAAGGCTTTGTTTGGGGGATGAGTCTCAAATTTCTCTGTAACAAACTCTTTTCTGTTGTATTGCAACTCCATGGGGGTTTCTTTCATGTTCATAATCCGATGATATTTCTCTATCTCGTTGCTTATTTTGGAAAGACCTTTATGCTATAAGATACAGTTATATTAGAATCCACCCAAGACTCGTTTTAACGGATAATCAGATTATTTTTCACAGTGGGGGAACCATTATATTGTCGATTCGGAACGTTGTTGTCTTTTCTCACAAATGCTTAATCTTATGGCTTTCAATACCATTTAGATGTATTTTATTTTCAATTTGTCGTCCAAGAGCTTTTCTTCGAGAACTGGAAGGGTTTATTATTTTGTATCAGTAAATCTTATTTTTTGGTGTATTTTTAGGTATTTTTATTTGGTAGGTTTACTTTTCCTATGTCTAATAAAGTATTGGAGATAAGTATAGAATTTATCCTTGGCCTTTTTCCTCTTCTTTTCTCATAAATTATTTTTGGTTTCACTTCCTTATTTTGTCTAGTAACTGTTTCATTGTTAAAATCCGATTAAAGTTTACAGTTTTTCTTTCGTTTGAAGAAGGAAACTTCTTTTATTACACCTGAAAAAGAATTATAAACACACACACACACATAGATAGATATATAAAGCTTTTCTTTATTATTGTACTGGATTTTTTTCTGCTAAAAACTCATTATAAAGTATGCAAAAACTATAAATAAAAAATATTTTTTACCTAACTCCTTATCATACAGATAATTATTTTTGACAGTATAAAATCAAAATGAATCAATATTATATAACAAAAAAACGTAATTTACGAAATGATGAAAATCGTTGAATATCGGATAATGTCATTTGATTTAATGAATTCTATTTTACAGATTTCTTCTATGCATTCCATTCTACTTTCTTTAGGTGTTTTCTAAATTCTTATATTTTAAAAATGACATAAAACAATTAATATTTTTTAAATTATTAAGACATTTGTTTCATTACATCTTTTCTTTCTCATATTTTTAAAAAATACTTATTTAATTTAAATAACGGAATTTATAGTTTTGTGAAATGAATGTTTGTGGAATCTTATTTGTATTCTTAGTTCACAAGAATAAATGGTTTCAAAAGTTGTTTGAAATTAGTGACTTTGTTGTAAAAATTTGTAATATTTTATTTTTCCTTAAAAATTAATATTGCATTTTAAAATATATCTAGCTGAACTTTTTGAGATCCCCCCCCCTTTAACTTACAAATAGTTCATGCCATTCTTCCAGCGTAAAAACCGCTCCATGTGTGTGTGTGATCCCTACCCTCCCCCCTTTTCTCCTCCTCGTTTTATATTAAGTAATCTGAATCTAATAACAAATTGTTATCTTGTTACCATTTAAGGGGAAATTGAATAACTGCTTCATAAAATATATATATTATTACTGCAACAAACTAATCTTAAATAAACAGTGCTGGAATAGATTGTACGATTTTATTTTTCACAAAATTAATACAGCCTGTGTTCAAATACGGAAGCTAAATTATTATTAATGCAAAAATTATTTGTTTTTCGTAACACAACAAAAAATAGACGTTATAAAGAGGAACATGTATGTTTACTTCCTGTTATCTTTCGTTTGTTGAAGGAACAGCTGAATTACACGGTTTATGTCTTAAAAACATTACGTAATGTAGAGGATTTTATATTGACTGCTTGAAACAGTTACTGCAGTCATTATTTTCGCAAAAGAAATTCATTTGCAACGGAATTTTTCTATTTCTTCTATGACTGAGATGCAATTTTGGGGGGATATAATCTAAACAAAAATAAAATTTCAAAACTTAGGTTTAAAAATAGAATTAGTTATTAAAAAATAGAATTAATTTTCAAAAAATATAGAACTATATAAGGAAATCAGACATCGTTACTTCTGACACTTTATTTTTCACATGAAATGTTGCATTGATGAGTGATGTTTGACATAATTTTAAACAGATCCTAAAATCCTTATCTCTCTCTAAACTGCTTTGTTAAAACACACATGTAACTTTTAAAAACTTTAAAACTGATATGAAATACTTTTACTCTCCAGAAAATAGAACTCTCCTATGTACTTTTTTTAGATATTTTGAAATATTTATTTCAAAGTTAAGCATTTAGAATTTCTTTTTTTAAAAAAAAATCTAAATCAGAGTAATTTTTTAAGTGAAGGTAATAAAAATTGCAACACCATATAAGATTTTGTTCCACATTTTCAAGTATTTTTAGTTATATAATACTACTGTTGCTGTGTTGTATTAAAAATACTAAAAATTCATACAACTTCTTATGTAAAATAATAAAATATAATATTTTTGGTAATTATGAATTAAGGTTATTATATTTTTAAACTCTCTTATTAATTTTAAAATGTCTGAAATAAATCAAGTGTTATTTTCTCTTGGTTCTAATATTTTTTCTACTTCATGGAGCATTCTGCTTTATTTTTATTTTATGAGATATTTCTTTATAACGATTCCATTTTTTTTTACTTTTTTCTATATAAATTAAATTCCTTAATTCCTTCCTTTTTTCAGATTCGTACTTCTCTTTCAAAATTTTTCCAAAATTGGATAGACTGAGAGAATGCTAGATTATTTCATTTATATATATATATATATATATATATATATATATATATAGTAGAATAAAATAAAAGTGAAGAAGTACTAGAACCTACAGTGCTATAGAAGGAAGAAATTGGAATTCACCAGACACAGCAAATGTATATACAAAAAAGTCTTTTGACTAAAATGGAGACCTAGTATGATTTCTAAAGCTGTCGCTGAATAAGGCCAGCGATTTAGAGTTATCAATGCTTTATGGATCCAACCTTCCCCGTATAGCAGAAGTTTTCGACATAATAGGGGAAAAAATAGAGCCATGTTAAAAAGTTAAGCCCATTACTAACACGTGGATGATATAGTAAAAAGAAATTAAGAAAAGAGAACAATAATGAATCTCTCAAGGAGAGGAATAATAATAAAAAAATTTATACAAAAAATGAGGATAAAAACTTACATGTAAAATAAAAACTGGAAATCAAGAAATCAACCTTCTACGTTAAGATCCCACGCAAAATGACGTAAAATATTGAAACATCAACACAAGAAGGAAAAACCGTGGCGCCACCTGGATAGTTATTTTGCAATTAAACTAACCACTAAGATATTTTAAAATAAACTAAACATAAGAAGTTTTAAATAAAATAATGAACAAAGTTAAGAATAGATAATTTTAAATAGAAGTATATTTCAAAGTAAATTTACTTGGAAAATTATATACTAGATAGGTATATTGTAATTAGAATAAGCGCTTAAAAAATTTCAAAATTTTTTTTTAAAAAATAAACTAAATAGAAGAAATTTTAAATAAAATATTGAACTAAGATAAAAATAGATTTAATTAGAAATAGAAATATATTTAAAGATAAATTTACTTGGATAATTGCATTCTAAACAATTATTGCAAAATTTCACAAAATTACTATGTTTTAAAATGTTATCAGTAACTAAATTATTGTCTCTTTTTATAAAATTTAAGATAATATTCCTAAATATTGATAGGTGTAAGTTACTACCCCAGAAAGGCATTTTTATTATGTTAAAATCAAATGAGTCTCTTTTATCAAAAATATTACTTAATAGCAAATTTTTCTTAACGTTTAATTTAATGTCCAAACAGTTAGCTAACTCATTATTATAATTAGTTTTTAACAATTTTAAATATTTGGGATAATAATTAAAGCTAGGAACAAAGTCTGCTATATTACTAAGTATAATTAAGTCATCTATGTATCTAAAAAAGTAACAAGATTCATAACTAATACTTTCATTTTCATAAAAATGCAAGTAAATATTTTCTAATCAGTTGCTAGCTGGTCCCCCTTGTGGTAAACCTTTAATTTGCTGATAATGAGCGTTATTATGGAAAATATAAGTTTCTTTTAACACTAATTCAATAATTAAAATATATTTATATCATATTTTATTATCTTATTCAAAAAATATTTGCTATATGCTATTTTAAGAATCTTAAACATGTCTTTTATATCTATGGAGTTAAAGAAATCTTCAAAATCATAGATATAAATAGAAATAATTTTTTTTACCTTGCATATACTTAATAATGTCCATACTATTCTTAACTATAATAGAATTATCAATTTTGTCTAATGTAGATTGAATAATATTTTTGTAGCTTCGTGCCCGGATGTGTAATATAAGTTTTAAAACCATTCGTAATAGTTCTAAATTTAACAGGATTTTTATGAAATTTAGGAGTCAGGAAAATATGAGGGAATTTAATATCCAAAATACGTAAATCTATTTTTTTATAAAAAGCAGAGATTCGATTAAAAATTTCTCTTTTGCTTGAATTGAATTTTTTAAAAGAAGAATTATTATGAAAATGTTTGTTTAGCATATTAGTATAAAGCCACTTGCAAATAATTGCATAATTACCCGGTACTTTATAAACATAAACGATAATAAAGTTCTTTTGTAGGTCTGCAATTTGGTTCTTAATATTATTGTAAGTTATATCATTATCAGTTTTATAGTTAATGTTCAGTAATTCATTTAACACTTTGCATTTCAATTCATTAAAAGCTACAATAGGAAGACTGTATTTAATAGCTAATTTTGTAATGAAGTTACTAATATCTTTAGAAATTTGATTTTTGATAGCATTGTTATTATTAGAAATCATTAATCTAAAACTAGTACCTTTGAACATTATTTCTCTAAGAGTATTATCTTTAACAATATTTAAATTACCAGTTACCACATGCTTGTGATAATCGTTTATAAAATCAGAAAAAAATCTTTACAATTACAAGCGATATTATTATTTTGCTAATCATTAATATCATTGTAATTAAAAATTGAGCTAACTTTTTTTTTATTATATTTAAAAGCCTTCTTAATGCAAACGTTATATATAGGCAGGCAATGAACATACTTGTTAAATATTTTTGAGAAATTAATGTTATTATAAGATTTATTCATGAATAGTGTGGTACAATACTCAGTAGAACTATTTACTAAATCTACTTCTTCAATATTGAATTTATGAATGAGAAAATTAGGAATATCCTGAATATAATATGTAAGGCATGACAGTCTTTAAAATCATACTTTTTAAGGATATCTCTAGTATACCTAATTTCTTTTTTATTTAATCCAAACAAGAAATGCTTAATCTATTTAATGTTAAAAGACTTTCAAAATAGCTGCAAAAATCTTTTAATTTTATAATCTCCACTGGAAGTCTATGCGTTTTCCTCTTCCTATTTTCTCTTTTTATACGTTTAACTTTAAGTGCATTATCACTATTATAAAAATAATAATAATTAGTAGTAGTATTAGTATTATATATATATATATATATATCGTCGGGTATAATTATCAGACTGCGTAACTCTATCTGGTATGTTAATTTGAGTTGTTTATGTTCGCCAAGATAGGCGATAATATTACAATATGGTTTACTGTGATATTTTTATCGTGTGATTTTGTTAAAAATTTTGTGTAATGAACGCTTAAAATAGAGTAAATAATTTATATCTGGAAGAGTAATACATTAATATTACTTTCTGTTGTATTTATTTTATGTTAAAATCTTGCCACTACCTCTCCCTTCGAAATCTAGTTTTATTATGAAGTAAAAAAAATGATTACACTGATCGAAGGAATAAATTAAAAGCATAGCGCGCACTGAGGCATGACGTAAACAAAACAAAAGGGAAACTCTAGGCCGTCATGTTTGATTTCATGTAACCCGACAACAACCGCTGCCAAAAAGCGCTTGGCGCGTTGCACTCCAATATCAAATCAGTTACACCAGTGGAGTTACGCAGTCTGATAATTAGGCCGACGATATATAACAAATTTGGATGAAAACTATGATATTTTTTATTTGTCAATGTAAAACAACTGTTAATTTGTTAACTATTATTTTATTTGTTATATGCATTTTGTTCAAATTTTAATTATCTGTTATAATTAGATCGCATGCCTTTGAGAATCCAGGCTTAAATATAACAGTATTTCCCCATCCCCCATAAATTGTGTTTACATAAATGCATTAAGGAAAGAAATTTCATTCATTTTTTTCAAAAAGGAGGCAGTATTGATTTTTAAACGAACATTCTTGTCATTTCTTCTCGATCAAATACTCAAACCATTTTAATATTCAAATAATATTTGCTGATTAACTAATCATTTTCGTATAAATTTAAACTGCCCAAGTTTTTATTTATTTACTTTTTTATTTTTGAGTCACTTAAAATTTTGAATAGCTTTCATTACAGATATTGCGATTTATCGCGCTACCCAAACATGCATATAGATTATTATTATATTTCCATGTCCGAAAAATAACACTTTATCTTTGATCATTAATTACTATCAAGGAACAGTTAAAAACTGCCACCATTTCATAATTCATCTGAAACACGTGTGTGTAAGCAAACGTATAATAATAAATTAAGACTTAACTACTTCGTAGGTTATTTCGGTAATAGAGTTTGCGTAATCTGGGTGGGTATATTGGAAAGTAATCAACAATTCAATATAAAAAGGAATAAGGTACAAGCTTCCTTCCTACCTTTTTTTTTTCTCTGACTTCAACCACTTCATTAACTGTTTTATTTTTTTTGGGGGGATGAGCTAGAGACACTTGTGACTGAAATTGGAAATTTCCATTGAAGTTCCCCAATGAGTTTAAAAGATGAATCACTTGTGAAGGGTGAAAGGTGATTCTTTAGTTAGCCAATTAGGTCAACGTTTAAAACAAGCTCATTGACAGGGTCGTTTCACCTCTTTCTTTATGTAGAACTCCACAGCAATTACTGCTCAATCATTGTGGTTTTTTGAAAGCAGATCCTTTTGTTTGATTATCATTAAGCGCCTATTAAGGTCATAGTAAATTATTACATGGCTCCGTTTTTATACTTATTTTGGAATATGATCTGATAATTGGTCTTACGATATGTGTTATTGAAGAATTTCGACTTTGAAAGCTTGTGTCTTTAAACTGTATGGAATGTTTTTCAAAAATAAAATTGTATACTATTTATTCAAGTAACACTTTCCTTGTATTTTTTAAGGTCATTATGTTAAAATTAAATAATAATTGCCTTCATTAATTATTAGTAAGCATAAAATTTCAAAATAAACCAGCAACGTCATTTCTCACCGGTAACGAGAGATAAAAATAATTTTTGTCAAGAACACAAGCCAATGAAATTTTATCATCAAAAAGCAAATGAAAAACACGTTTTTTTTTCTGCGTTTAAATCTTATATTAGCCATCTATGATTCAAACTTCTTTTGAAACACTAGAAAGGTACAGATGATATGATTTGATGTTGTTGTCGTGTGTTTGTTATCCTGGGATACATATGAAATACGTACAAGTGGAAGAAGAACATAAACATACAATACAAACAGAAGAATATAGACATTTATTACAAATGATGATCCTGGCATATAACATAAGGGGTGCGCTGCTTTCCATTCGAGACAGGAATCCATTGCAGGCGAAAGGCCGACTTCTTTTCCCTGAAGAAGATACAACCATGCCGTACTCTGGATTCGAACCCAAACCCACTCGGTTGCAAGCCGAGGGTCATATCCACCATACTGGCTGAGCGGCATTCGATTTGATTAAAAGACATTAAGAAACGTGGACAAATAAAATTACGTTATATTTAATCTAATTATAACAAGTATTACTGTTTTATACATTTATATCAGGCATTTAAAAATAAGCTTACTGTTTTACATGGCATGGATATTGACAAACAAATAATTTATCTGTTATATTAACTTTTATGCTACGATATGCGCTGTGTCAGTGGCATGTAGGATTAAAATAATGTTCTGTTTCTGTCAAATTCTGCTATCTTTCTCTCTCTCTCTCACTATGAAATGTAATAAAATTCCCTGTGGTTATTTCTCAATTTGCATCAAGTTTCAATATTTCATTAAAAGAAGAGTGTGGTCTCAGACGAAACTCCTTTTTAGAGAGAGAGACAAATGAACTCGATACATTAGAAGAACGTGTGTTGCTTCTGATAACGTGCGGCTGTAATAAATCATTATTTATCTTTCAATATATTACGTATCGACTGGACACCTATATGGAAGTAATTTGCTTATCATTTAGGCCAACTAGCATATATTTTTTGATAATGAGTTTAGTCAATGAATAAAAACTCGCAGGTGGTTTGCCTGCAGCCTTTAAAATAACGAATATTTCAGGATAAAGCATGCAAGAAAATTCTCGTTGATATAGAACGGGGAAGAAACCTATGTAGAATCGAGGTGCTGACTAAAAGAGAGTGTTTGAAGATATTTTTTTTTTCATTATACATGCAGAGTGAAAAATGAAGCGCGTTCGTTATTTTTTATTATGTATGAAGAGTTTGTTCCTTTTTTATTAAGTGAATTAAGTATCCATTAAAAATGATACTTTTATATAAATGTATGTATATAATACTCAAACATATGTGTGTTGCGTGATTTTATGAAATAAACTTTTTATGAGGTTTTCTATAATTTAATTGTTATTATTATTTATTATAATAATGATTATAGATATTATGAATAATACAATAATTAAAAATTCTAATTAATTTTCATATCTCTTTTGGGGAATATTTTGATATTTATGATTACTATAAAATCCGGCGTATATTGCGCACTTTTAACACAAAAAATAAAATCGAAATTTATGGGTGCGCGTTATACGCCGGATATAAAAACGAGAGCTTTAAAATTTAAAAAAAAAGATGATTATAGAGAAAAATTAAACCTATATATATATCGAAATACTTTTTATTTAAAGAAATGCCATTCCTTATGAACATAAATGGTTGCAGTTGTAGAATGATACTATTCTTTTTCAAATCATGGAATAATACCTCGAGTGAGTGAATATTAACATCGCACTGTTCAACTACATGAGGGCTCTTGGCGACGGACCACGTAATTTTGAACCATAGTCAAGTATGACGTGGACGACACCTGAACCGGCATCCCCTCTCCTAACTAGCACACCAACGAGAGGAAGTTTCAGCTCTCAACAGATTTAGCGTTCATTGCTGCCCTACACGGCGGGTCTTTAGTGGTACGGGGCTCGAACTCATGACATGCCTGCCATGATCCGATACCTTAACCACTGGGCTACCGCAGCCCTAATAATACCTCGAAAAAATAACTGTAAAACAAAAGAGCATTGCGCACGTACATTCCAGAATTTTTTTTGTAAAAAAGGGGGGTGCGTTATACACGACGAATATACCTAAAAATTAATAATTACAACTTGAAAGTATAGGTGCACGTTATACGCCGGATTTTACGGTAACTATAACAAAGATTTAATTTTTAACAATTGGTTATTATTATGATATAATGAAATATATATATATTGTACAACAATCGCCAAGGTAAAATATTTCATTTTTGTTGAGAAGTTCGCCAATCAATGATTTTTTGAAATATGAAAGCTTACCTAGAAGATTTTTTCTTATTTAATCTTCTAACAATTTATGAAAGAACGAAACAAAAATTTACTGGTATTTTAAAGGAAACCATAACGATCTTATAATATTAGATTCTTTCGTTTAATTAAATTTTCGTTACAATTTTTAAATCGTTTTATTCACTCCCACACTTCGATTTACGGATAGTAATGTATATGCATTTACAAAAATGTGCAAAATTAGTTTTTCTTCTCTCTTTCTCCTAGATTTTCTTTTTTTCATTTCTCTGAACTTCAAGCAGAATGAGACTATGTCTATTTTGCAGAACATATCTTTTCATATTCAGTCGTTAACACGGTTTTTAACACCCAATAAGGCAAGCCGTCCTTCAGCCAACCGTCATTAAATCCTTTAAACATGCGGCTCACCCAGTAAACTCTCAACTTTTGTTATAACGCTTTTTATTCCTTGAACCAGTTCCACGAGTTGTCGAATCTGGTGTGATCCATGTCTTCGATCAGGACGCTGGACACTAGTTTGGAACAATTTATCATCTCTCTGTGGCGTTGTCCATCAGACCCCACCTTAGAAAGACCGCCGACTTCAAAGCTGCTTGCCGATACTTCATTTGTCATTCACAATTCCATCGGGAATGACAAGCAGTCACCGTAGGTTATGAGCTATTTTTCTAAAAAAAAATAGTTGTGGTTAAAATGGATATATGGAAGCGTCATTGTTGTGTTCTTTCAGGTGTCATTTAGAATGTAGCGTGATGGTAGATGGATTCGTTGAAGTTTACTCTCTCTATATACTTGTAACATCAACTTCAACATTACAAAGGTTCAACAACCCATACAATAAAAATAAGTTTCAGCAAATGGTAAAACTAATAATTTAATGAAGTTAGCACGGAGAAAAAGTTAATTGCTTGGAAACAAATTTCACTAAATATAGCTATTTCAGTATGGCAATACATCATGTTTTTATGAAAAAATATGTCAGATAAATGCATTCAACACTTAAAATACAATGAACAGAAATATCTGAGGATTAATAGGTGCCACGAAAAAAGGAAACTATTCATCGTTTTAATTTGTGTCATTCTTTGAGAGTAATTTGACTTAATTTTCTGAATAATTGCGTTTGTGTAATTTTGACATAATCTTATTAATGGAATGCATATTGACATAATCTATTTATTCTGCTTAAGTATCGGAATTTTTAAAAAAAGATTTTTTCAATTTCTCCTACTATTCTTCCTCATAATATATATATTAATAGTAAAATTCCAAAGGTATTTTCAGTACAATTTTTCCTGTTTTTTGCCCATAGGGGTCTTTGTTAAAATTGTTTTTTCGCCTTTCAGTTTATTTTTTTTATTTGATTCTTTTATTTACCTGCATTATATTTCTGTTCTCTGTTACTTGATCGTAAATTCCCTTAATTGTTTGCTGACACAATTTTTTACTCTTTTGTTGTCAGCTTTATTTTATATTTTCAGCAATACTTGGGGTTTGTAAATATTGTTTTTAAAATGCATCTATTTAACACATGTATCTATGTTGACCATCATAATTTATCAGTGTTTTCCTTCTGTATTGTAGTCAAATATTTATCTCTAATTTTTATTTAGTTGGTTCATTACTTTATTTAAAAGAATTAATACATTTGTGAATCTGAATGAAACAATCTCAGCAAACAATTTTGATTATTGTATTACATTTAAATTGTTTTCAGCTAATTTTGCTGAATTTATGTATCAATGATATGCATGTATGTGACTTCAGTTAATTTATAAAGTTATTCTACTAAAATATTAATTATCCGGGTTCTTTATGCAACGATCTTAGCATCGGATTTCCTATACGTATTTAGGCAACTGATAATCAACAAATGGGCTGTGATTTTTTAATCGTTCTTTTTTATTTCCTATAATTCATCCTCCCTTTTTTCTTCGAAAGTGTTGAGAGCGAAAAAGTGCGTAGTCTTATCAGCTCAATTAATCTGATTTTTTTTTTTTTTTTTTTGTCATTCGATTTGATTATATATTAGTTCCTTATGATTTTTCCCCTTACTATTAAAGTTTAATGACTGCATTATTATTTTAGGAAAATGATATTGTTTGATAAACTGGAATATATTCTAGTCTTTTTTCTAATTTAGTCTAGTTTTGCTTGTGTGTTATTTATCCTTTCTTCCACATTTCGTTTGTTTGCGAACTTCCTACAATAGATACTATTAACTTTTTCAAGAACGTGGAGTGGAATGTGTGTGCTTAAACACACACACACTCTCTCTCTCTATCACACACACATATATATATATATGTAAGATCTTAATAATTTCGAGAATATGGGGGGGGGGGTTATCAATCAGATCATCGTTAGTGTTTTCCAATCTGTTCTAACAGACTTATGAAATAAAAGCGTTTCGTATTTTGTGGCACAATCAGTTTGGAAGTTGTACTATTTAAAAAGAAATACAGAAGACGCATCTTAGTATATCTTAATTTTCAAATACGCCTATTGTCTTTGAAATAAAGTAATTACATATGAAAAACTCAAAAATTTAGTTGTGATTCTCCTTCCCCATCCCCAATTTTTTATCTATTTCCATCACCGTAACGACTTTCCTTTTTCTTAACAAGTTATTTTCTTCATATATTGATTCTTGTGTTATCTACATCGTGCTCAAATGAGCTAAGTTTTTAACAGTTGAAAGGGAGTGATTACACGTAGACATATTATATAACCCTCACACATCTCGTTTCTACATACAGCCTTAATTTTACTAAATTCACAATAATTTTACCTGTACTTAACTCCTGTTAGCTTATTAAAAAGTTTTATAATGAATCATTTCAAAAACAATTCACTGCCTAAATCGTTTGTAAAACTTAATCATTCTATCTTTATTCTTGGTAGGTTTTATGAATCCGCCCAGCTTACTTTTAGATTACGTAAAACTTTGTGCTTTTCTTTTTTTTTTTTTTGTTAGTCCTAAGATTCGGAGCTATGTAAATATTTTAATTTCTTTCAATCAGGAATTCACTTTTAATTGATAAGTTATTATTGCAAAAATATATAAAAAATTTTATCCTAGAGGGGATAAAATACAATTTTTATCCCTTCTAGTTTTGTACAAAATTGTTGCAGTTGTACAAAATTGTACTCTCTACGAAATAAAATGTTGGCTTTCAACCTTAGGGACTAATCTTTTTTTTCCTGTCAAATTTAGAGTAAAATTTGTAATAATGGATAATTCCCTCCTATATATAATTTGCTATTTCTTAAATTATTCATTTTGTTTGCAATAAATATTTAGTATTATTACATAATAACCCTATCATATAATTATTCTCATGTTTTTAGACTACTGTTCGTAAAATAACGTATTTTTGACACAAATGTTTGTGTATTTTAATTCTATTTTTATTTAATTTACTTTTAAAATGAGCTTAACAGTTAAAACATTTCTTGAGTTCATAAAATTCAGTTCTAATGTTATTTCATATTAAATGATTACTTATATTTTCAATCGCACCATCTCTTGATAAAAGAAACTTTTTAAATAACTTTATTTGATTGATGGAACAACGATTAAACTTAAAATAGTTTAATTGTATATTGAAGCTCAATAGTTTATTTTCAGTATTTTTTCTTATGTTTGAAGTGTTTTTCAGTTGTTTTTTTTATAGTTATAAATATTAGTTTCTTAGTACATGTTACAAAATTTATTTGAAGCAAAATGATTACAAAAATCTTTTATCATAAAGATGCACTTAAAAATAAGTGAAAAAAAAAACCCATGGATTATTGAATCAGTAAATGACAAAAAGGGTACCACAGAGCCCTTTATAAAAATAATTAATTTTGTAAATTTAATTTGTGTAAAATCCCTTTTTCAAAATCTTCTTGTTTTCCTACTGTCCCTTTTTATTTGAGCATGTGTGTGACATGGTGTATGCCTCTAATAACTTATTTAGAAGGATTTATTCCATGGTCAAGTGCACTTTCGGAATGTTAATGTTTCAATAATTTTCCTGTCTGTAAATCCTACACATAATCTCTTGTAACCGATTTTCGCGCATCCTTGAAAAAAAATAGTTGCTTTACTTTAAAAAACAAAACAAAAATGGCTGCTTGTGACACTTTTGGAATTCCACTTTGCGTTTCTTCTCAACGATTCCATCTTGGCATTAAGTGAGACTTATGGGACTCCTCTTCTTTTTTTTTTCTACAATAAATAACTAAAACTTGAAATAATACAAGAAAAGAGTATTCTTTTGGAAGTCAATCGCATTTTAATCTACCGCTATCTCGTGAAATAAGTAAATATGCTTGTGAACTAGATAATATGAAAATTTCAAGACATGATTTTAAAATCGGTGGAAATTCTTTACATTTTTGACGTTCTTAAGAAAGAAAAAAAAATTTTTTTTTGAAAAAATTTATTCTAAGAATTTGAAAATATGTTCCTGTAGTTATTCTTTTTGCTGTATCAGTTGTGTTTTTTGAAAAGTGATGAATATGGGAGAGATTTCATCTATATTTCTCTCATAAGTTGTAACGGGTCCTATTCACGATTCCTACTAATCCTCCTGGGAAACTGCTTAACTGTTGTATGATTCTAAAATCGATTTCCGTAGAGGAACCGTGATTTATGCAAAAGTGAGTTGCTGTTTAAAGTCAAGCGCGAAGAGAGAGAGGCAGTCGATGGTCGTCAGGCTGATACTGAAGTTAGAGAGTAAGAGTTATAATAATTGAAGCTTTCTGAGTTTCAAGGAGATCTGAGATCCCACAAGGAAAGATCATCAGTGCTGCGGAATTAGTTCCCAAAGTTAAATAATTCAATATTATTAATAGTTAGGTTAGTAATTAAGTTGACCGCTCCCTTTGCTTAAGCTGAGATTTAATAGTAAATTGATACGTAAAACAGAGGCGTTTATTTTATTAAAATGTCTCTTAATTCTATGCATCCAAATCCACAAGCGACCAAAGGGTCGCGACAAAGTATATTAATTCGTAACAATTTTAGTGCAGCTTGTAAAATGTTATCTTCATTCTGAGAAATGATTAAGATAATGATTTAATTTACATCATTCCTCGTTTAATTGAATCACGTGTTGCTATTTTTAATAAATTTTGCAAACTCTTAGAAATATACAACAATCTTATTTAGAGTCTAAAATTCCTTTAAATGTATTTAATCTTGGGTACATTTTGCATGTAGTTTGACAGTTTTGTATTTAATGGAGTAATCAGTATTTTTAAAAATTATTAGCCAGTATTAACTTTTAATATAGCCTATGAGAAATATGGTTTTAAGATATTTCTCATGTGAAAGATATCAAATGAGTTAAATGACACAGTGACATTCTGTTCCACAAAATTCGCCCTTTAAACTTTCGTAACTCATATTTCATCTTGCTTTAATTTTTTTTTTAAGGGAAAGGTTTCAGCATTTTGAAAGTTCAAACGAAAATGTCATATGTATATGACGAGGTGAAATTTGGAATGATACTTTTCCTTATTTTGGAAGATCAAAGTATCAAAAGAATCATCCATTATTATGTTGAATTTGCATTGTCATTGGTTGGCGTAAAAGTAGATTTACAACTTACCCCAACTTTTCCTGTGAATTCATTTACATACGTAGATTTTTATCTTTACAGGTAAACAAGATTTTGGAAAATTTTATTTTATATCCTTATGCCAGCATCCATTTCATACATCCTAAAAAAATTCCATTAAATATTTCTAGAAATTATTTAAAGAGAGTCCTATACTATTTTAGAATATATTATTAAGTTACAAATATAATTCTTCTTGAATGATTTATTACCAATTTCATGCTTTTTATGAAACAGTTTTCTGGTTGTCTTGTAAAAGTAGGCCATTTTTAAATACATGAACTTCACACAAGAGGGTTTTGTTAGTTTATTACACAGCCATCTGCTTCGAGAGGTCTATTTGGAACACATTTTATAACCTCACTAACTTAAAGATTAACTCGTTGATGGGGTGGTTCCTAGAACATATATAAATTAATACATCGTTCTAGAAGTAGGATGGGTCACAAAAAAAGTTTTTAAAAAAAGTGCACTCGTTTTTGTTTAATAAAAGTTCTTCAGAACACCTTGTCTGAAAATGATTTTATTGTCCAAGTTTCTCTGGAACCTATTTTCACTTCCTTTCTTGTACTGTTTTACTGATGTGTTAACTGACTTTCCTATCTTTCCTCGTAATATGCACTACATAGATATAGAACTACTTTTTTATTTTAAAAATAATGTGAAAATAATGGACATGATGCGGGAAATTGTTAATGACTTACCGTCATGAATTTCGTACAACTTTCCTTTCTGTTATTGAATAAGTGAATTTTTAATTTAGAAGTATATCCAATAAATATATTTGTAAGACATATGTATATTGACATTAAAATGTTATTAAAAAATATTGTGTATGAAATCATTGTAAAAAAATCATTCTCATTTGGTTTTTTTTCACGAATTATTTTCTTTTGTACTAAATGCTCTTAATTTCTCATTTAAACTAAGTATAAATTATACGAATCAATGCACTATCATTGACTTGATTACATATCTATACATACTTTGCAAAAATGTCAAATAAATTCTTAATGAAGATTTTGATTGAAGACGATAAAGTATTAACTGTGAAGAAACTAAATGAATTAAATTAAAAATTAAAATGAATCGCATTTCCAAGTAACCATAAAAAAATAATTTATTTTTCACCATCTCCTATTTTGCGTTTGAACACGTGCTTCGTTGAATCTTTAAGTAGTTTTCAAAAATAAATTTGCAACATCATTGCTTTATTGCTAATAACACGAGCTAACAGTAGAAAAAAAACATTAGCAACACTTGAAAACGAGACCGGAATCGACAAGCAAACAAATATTTTAGATAGGTAACTAAAAAAAGGTTTATATTTTATGATGAGAAAATTTAAATTAGATAGTATGGGCAATGCAATTTATCATTATGGCGATCTATAGAAGGAAGAACGTATTTTTCTGAGCTCCTGCTGTCTTGATAATGATCTGAACACAGCGATAGTATCTGATATAATAAAATTTGAAAGGTGTCTTAATTTTTTTATAGGAGACTTACTTCTACAAACCTATTTTGCTGTTGGCCTAATTTTATCTTCAACAAAACAGAGCTACTGTTTTCATATTTTTTACAGACACAAACTGGTTCTTTTTATTTCGTTGTATAATCTTCACACTGCTGAATTAGAATCTGAAATAAGACATGTTCACATATCACTGAAATGAGCTCTAATTTTTTTTTTTTCATTTAACCCTTTATCTACCGACGGTTCTTATAAGTACCACTCACTTTAAAGTTACATAGAATAACCACACATTTTTACGATACTTCGCAGAAATATTCTTTGAAATCCACTCTTCCAAGATATATGGCAGCACGGTTTCTATGATGAATATTTTCACGGTGAAGGTGACTATTTTTATAGCAGAAATTGCGTTTTCAGCTGACGGCGTTTTTAGCAGATTGCGAAGATTACCATTTTTGTCCCGAAAAAAAAATAATGTTAAAATTTAAATGTCTTTTTTTTTTTCTTCTTTTTTTTTTTGTATGTTAATGAAGACCTTAGAAAACGATTTCACTATTTAAGTGAACAGTGTATATAATTAATTTTACAGTTCCTCTAACTGATTAAATTTCCCAAAGTTGAGTATGTTGTTTATCTATATTCCTTAATTTTCAATGTAGTAATTCAAAAAAAAATATTGCATGAAAAAAACTGCAGTAAATCATAATGCGGTAGATAAAGGGTTAAAGAAAAAATTGGACCTGTTACAAAGGAAAAAATACAAACTTAAATTAATAGTTAAAAGATTTTTTTTAGCGCTCATTTTGTAAGATATCATTTAAAAAAACATAAATATAGTGACTAGAAACTCTAATCTAGTTAAAGGAAAGGTAATGTTTGAAACAAAGCTGAAAACAAAAATGAATAAAGTATGTCGTATATTTTTGTTTTTCTTTAGGTATACCGTAAAATCAGGTGTATAACGTGCACTTTTAACTCAAAAAATAAGATCAAGTCTTATGGGTGCGCGTTATACGGCAGCTTTAAAAATAAAGAATGAGATTGAGCATAAAAAATTTTGTTACTTTTACATGTATCGAAATACTGTTTATGTAAAAGAAATGACTTGCCTTATGAACTAAAAGAGTTTTAGTTCTAGAATAAACTGTTTTGTCTCAAAAAAGTCTGGAATAATACCTCGAATAAATGACTTCAAAACATAAGAGCAATGTATATTAATATTTCAGATTTCTTCGAAAAAATGGGGGAGCGCGTGCTACCGCGAATGTACCTAAAAATTAAAAAAAATAAGCTTGAAAATATTCTTTAAACTAATTGTAATAAAAAAAATAATTAGTAGATTTGTGTAGTAGATATGTGTGATAAAAAAAAATCTTTTAATTTTATCTTCTGACATTGAACATTGCTCTCTAACTGAGTAACTTTTAATTTCATTGCCTTCTCGGTTTTTTTGTGGACGCGGTATGCCTAGTAGTCATGATCACGAACTCGTGGCTGGGATGTGATGAGTTCCAGCCCAGTGCCGCTGATGCACGTTAAATCTTTTGAGGCATAAAGTCCTCCCGTTGGCGGGGTGTTGGAGTTTGGAGAGAGAGGGATCACATCTCACACTGTCATCGTCTTCCTCACTGGACCATGGTTCAAAATTACAAAGCTCTAATAATAGCCTTTATACTGCTTTATAATGCATCGTTAATAAGCACTCACTCATTCTCAATTTTTTGTTGTAACATTATCTTTATGGATAACATCTTTTTCTTCGAATCTGCATCTATATTCTGTGCGAAATCATTCTTTCAGACTCGCTCCGATTTATGTTTTACATTTACGAGTTAAACTTGTCGTTTGTATCAATCTTAACTCGCACAGAAAAACACAGCAAGACTAGGCAAACCGTAATTAATTTTTACGCTTCAAGAAGCGAACCATTTGTATGATCCAACCAGTTTTAAAATTACTTCTCGGCCTTATTTCCATAAAAACGCGTGGCGGTGTAATAACATATTTCATAAACGTCCGTAGACTTCTTTCAAATTAGGCACATTGTCTTTTAGTGGCCACGAAGTCGGTGAGGTCAACAACCGTTGGTCACTTCATCTCACCGATTAGGAAAATTTCGGCCTTCAGAAGGCTGACAATTGTCCGGAAGTATTCGTTCCGGTCATTGCCTTGAATATATTGACCCCTCCTCCTATCACCCACAACAAATTGGCGAGTTCTGTCTCTCTGTCGCATTGTTTTAAGCAGAGGTCAGCTGGTAAGATATCCGAGATGTCGTGTTTACTGCTAATCGAATACCAATGAGTTCTCTAGGTACGACGTGAACAGTTCGAGATGATCTGTGTAGCTGATGGCTTAAATCTATGGATTGAGTCTCTTACAGAAATATTAATCATCTCTGACAATAGGTTTCGTTTTCCTCAATAAGTAGCATCAGAAAGATTCATTATCCTTTTGTGTTGTGTTGTATATAACATTTTATTTTTATCCATTTCGAATTAAACTGACTGAAGTTTTGAACCGCGTGTGGAAAGATCGAATAAATGAACTGTAAATTTCATGACCTAACCGGGAGAATGTATTATGAGATTAAGAAACAGCTTTTTTGAGAATGTTGGATCGTGACGGTACGTGTATCAGTCACACTCAAAGGCATATTAATATTTTAAGGATTTTTGGATGCTTATCTCTTCTCCCTTATGAAGTGGATTGTCTGTTCAGTTTATTTTGTAGCCTTTATGATGTTATTTGTTGTCTGTATATTAATGTGTGTGTACAGTTTTATGTATGAAAAGATAAATGTATTCCAGTTCTAGAAACACAATTGTCAAATCTTTAGCAAAGAAAATTAAAATAAATATAATTTTTTATAATTTTTTTTTAAATTTTAAAATGCTTAAATAAAATGTAAATATAAAAAATTAGGGGTTACGCAATACAGGCATTCTTAACCTTTGATTTTATATAAGAATGTAGTATCTACTGTACATCTATCAGAAGTTAGCTTGTGGGAAACAAAAAATAAGGCAATTAGCTATTATGTTTGTGTTGATATTTTATGTCATTTAAAAAAAATACTATAATTTCATCGCAAAAAATTGTTTTGATACATTAAACTTTGTACTTTACTGTAAAAACTGGAAAAAAATCATATTAAAATGAGTAAAATTTATTGGTTTATAAGGAATCGAAAAAGTATGTCAAAATATATGCAATTTCAAGGCTTCACCCCTATAATGAATACCTAAAACCTAACACAATCTAAACAAACCTTATAATAAATACGTAAAATTTTACTAAAAATATTGGTAGAATACTCCTAAATACTATTCAAATTTTGTTCGCACATCCATTGTTTCATAAAAATTACATAAAAAAAGTACTTTTAGAATAGCTGATAACACATTGAAGCCCAGTGGATGAAGTGGTAATGTACCGCACTTTCACGCCACAGGTCAGGGGCTCAAATCCCGGGCTGGGCAAGGTCACGATTCAGCCTTTCATCCCTTCAGTGGGTCGATAAATGAGTACCAATTTTGCTTGGGTACTGGACACTGAGGGTTCTCGCGTCAGACTGACCACTTGACCGAAACACATACACCCCAGTGCCTTAGGTCACGTAAATTGAAAAAACACATTAAGTAGTGATTGATAACTATTTTCACAGATTTTGTTAGGTTTAATTGCATTCTTTCGTAAACTGCTGAAAAGATCAAGTTAACGTTTTAGGTTCAGCCGGCTGAGTGGCGTAGTTGGTTAAGCGCCGGCTGTGGACGCCCGTTTGCGGGCTTTAGTCGGTGGATTTTCATGATGACGCACGCTGCATGTTAAAGATCCCTAAAGTGCCTGTTTAGCTTGGGTGCTTCCAGAAAAATTAAATTCCTGGAGTAATTTCGCATCGTCAGTGTTCAGGTGCCTCCCTCTGGGGTGGAAACTGGGTGTCAAAATAACATTGTGGCAATTGGTATCCACCTATATGGTGCCACGTCAAAAAGTGATACCAGCTTCCGGGAAATTTACTTGGTCTGCAAAGAAAAATACTAATCCGCAGACTTATTTCAAAGAAAGAAAGCTTTAGGTTAAAGATCGGGTTAATAATTTCCTAAAATCATTACTGAGAAAATTATTATTAGTCACTTATTCTTATTTAATAATTGATATGCTAGTTATATAGTAGTAAATATATTAAATTTCAAAAACTTTTGATTTCTATATTGTGAATATATCTGTAAAATATAAATTTGTTATTAAAAAGAAATGTTTTTTAGGAGTAAGTATTTTTTTTTTTAAATATTTGTAAATTCCCCAGAACTATTATAAAAATTTTACATTAGACATTTATGACTTTGAGCTCAAATTTGTATCGCTCTATTAGAAAATGAAACTGCATTATAAAAAATCGACTCACTTTTTTAAGATAACTTCAGGTAATAGATTTCATGCTTAAAAACTGAACAAGTTTTTTCTCTTTTAAAAATTAGGTTAATTAAGATGACCTTTAATGGATATTATGTTTGACCCTTGGATGTGCAAAGGTTATTTCGTAGTTATTAACAGTTGAAGATATGAACTAATATATTTTAATTTTTTTTTCCTTAGAATTTTATTGGAATGATTGTGTGTAATGGCTAAATGACGAAATCAAAAATAGGTGTTTTGAGTTATAACATTAAATGAGAATAATAGAATTCTAGGTTTTGAAATTTAATGCTCTCTTCGAAGAGTTTTTATTTGATCCTATTTACATCTAAATTATATTGCCTCCCCCCTCCTGAAAGTATTACGAAGCTGACCTACTTAGGATTTTTTTTTACAAGTTACATAAAAGTAAAAGGTATATTGAAGAATATTGAAAATCAATCACTTTTCTCGAGTATCATAAAGCGCTTCTTGTCATCGAGTAGCATTTTATGTTTCAATGAAATTTTATAGTTTATATTTTAAAAACGGAATGAAAAAATGATGAATTTGATAAAATTTATGTAGAAAAATATTTCTCGAAATAATGAATTCTGACGAATTTAAACCCAAAAACATTAATATAAAACGGAACTCTTTGCATCTTTAAATCTTTCTAGACTGTTGGCATTCCTCATTTAAATTTTCAAAAGTATAAAATGTTGATTGGTTACTTTTTTAGCTATTTAATGCCTCTGACTTCTTGTCCCTGTTTTCTGATGTTTAAATCGGCGTGTCACATGAGTTCGAGCCTAGTACCGCTGAAGACCCGCCGCTTAGGGAAGCAATGTAGGTTAAATCTGTCGAGAGCTGAAACGTCCTCAAGTTGATGTGATGTGGTTGTTTGGAGAGGGTGATTCCAGTTCAGGTGTCGTCCTCGTCACTTGGCCATGGTTCAAAATTACGAGATCCGTCGCGAAAAGCCCTCGAGTAGCTAGTGAAACGTTAATATTCACTCACTCAATTGCTCAAAATTAAATATACATATTTAACGTGCATCAGTCCCTCTACACGGAGAGTATTCAGTGGCAACAGGACTCGATCCCACGATTTTATAGTGTCATCAACGAGTTCGCAACCTTGATCACTTGACTATTGTATCCGCCGAAATGATATAACGATGGATGTGATATTGAAAATCTTAATCAATCTTTACATCAACATATACTAACACGCGTCTCTTCCAAGAGGGATAAAGCCGCGGTAGCCGAGTGGTCAAGGCATCGGATCCTGGCTGGCCTTGTCACGAGTTCGAGCCCAGTACCACTAAAGACCCGCCGTGTTGGGGAGCGATGCACGTTAAATCTGTGGAGAGCTGAAACGTTCTTCCGTTGGTGTGGTATGGTAGTTAGGAGAGGGTGATACCAGTTCAGGTGTGGTCCACGTCACTTGACCATGGTTCAAAATTACGTGGTTCGTCGCCAAAAGCCCTCCTGTAGCTAAACAGTGCGACTTTAATATTCACTCAATCACTCCAAGAGGGATAAAGCCGCGGTAGCCTAGTGGTCATTGTCATTGACTTGTGGTTTTAATCTGTTGTGTGTGGTTGCTTAGATCTGTAAAGGCTCAAAGTCCTTCTTTTATCTGGGTGTGGAAGTTGGGAGAGGGGTGGGGGCAGCTCAGGTGTCGTTCTTGTCGCTTGACCTTGGTCAAAATTACGAGGTCTATCGCCAATAACCTTCGTGTTGCCTTATAGGGCGATGTTAATAAACCTCTAAGAGGGAGTTTATCAATTTCTTATTTTAACAATTCAATATGTAATTGTCAATGATAGATCCTACGGCTTTGAATTTTTAATCGTAACTCATTATCTGTATATAAGAGTTTTATACATGTTTCAGTTAATAAAAATTAATAACCGTCACTTTTATGATGCTTCTTCCCCTCCCCCTCAGGGGTTTCTTTTTTTAAAATTGGCAATTGAGGATCAACTGACCTTTTCTTATACACTTAATGTATCTTAATTTGCTGAATTTTCCTGTTTAGTTCTTTGTTCACGTTATTCAGTTCCTACATACACTCTATATATTTATTTATCATAGTGGAATTTTCAATCGTTAATAAAATACATTTTAAAGCGTTCAATTGAGCTGAAATTTTATATACATGGTTATTTTGGATGACAATACAATATAATTTAATTATAATTAATAAAAATTAATTGATTAAAACTAATTATTCAAAGAATTACAAATTCAGCCACGTTGGCATTATTTTTGACGACTTAGCGACCCTTTTGGCGACTTGTGTCAAAACTTTAAAAGATTTTTTTTTCTCACGTCTTAAATCATTCTGTTGAACTTTGAAATTTTATATACACGATTGTGTGTGTGTGTTTTGGATAACAATACGATACTTTAATGATAATTAATAAAAATTAATTACCACTTAATGTTATGATTCTGTCCTGTGTATATATACATATGTATATTTTAATTGTAACTATTTAATAAAAAGTAGCTAAAATAAAATTTTTCTTTGTTGATCCAAGTAGAAATTGACTTAAATTTTTTTTTATATTACTTGTTTTTTCTCAATGTCAATATAATGCAGTGCAAATGGATTATTTCTTCTTTTTTTATATAGATATGAGTTTCAATAAATTTATATATTTTAAATAAAAACATGGAATACAAAATAATTTAAATCTTTTTGACTTTAATCTCATAAATGCTCTGTTTTTGTTAGTGAATTTAAAATATATTAATAATTAAATTATTTCAGTATTATTATATATAAACTCTAAAATCGCTGCGTAAAAATTAGAATTCATAACTTTGAAATTATGGACGAATCTAATATTCATCTCAGAAGCTCGAGTGCTTACTTTTCAAAAATATCTTTTAATTTAAATCTATCTAGGAAGGAGTTAGAAATTTTAGTGTATATTTGCTATAGCAATATTTATATTATTCATGCGAATGATGGAATGATTTTTTTTAATCATGCTCAGAAAATTGTTTTTATCATGTATTGAAATCAATTTTATCTTGGCGAAATTTATTTGGGATGGGTATCATTAAACACACTTTATATTTCTTTCATTACTTTTTGTTAAGTATTCCTTTTTACTTTTGCATATTTATACAAAAATAAAAAGATTAAGCTACATCATTCTTGATTTTAGAATTCCTTGCATTTGTGTGTGTGCACGCGTTATAGTGTTCTAAATATTCTTTTCAATAAGTCACATTATTTATTTTCGTTTTATATAGAGCTGTGTTGAATGCCAAGGACACTTTTTTTTTGCTTCCAAACTTTCGACTGTTGAAAATTTAATTGATTTAACTCTTATTTTAAATTGTTCTCTTTGCTCTTATTTCTTCATCGTGTTCTAATTTGAGATGTCTGTGTCAACTTTATTGAATACAAACGCAAAAACATTAAATATTAGTTTAAGGCGGGTTCGGTATTTCTCATTGAATGTATTAATACTTGACAAATTAAACAGGAAAGAAATGTATGTTGGGGCGTAGTCTTCATTACCATGGCTCAATGAACTAATAATTACGTTGTCAAGTTATCGTGCTTTCATCTCCTCTATTATACGACAAAAAAAATTATTTTGTATTTTGTTCATTACGCAATCTTTCACTTTCTTTATATATAATGTTAATGTTCTGGAACTTCTAATTTCAACTATAATCAATATTGAAAATAGGGGGTGGTAGGCAGTGGCGTAGCGGAGGATGTTAGGGCCCCTTGCAAAATTTTGTTTTTCGGCCCCGAGCCGGATCTCACAAAGGGTAAGTACTTGGCGTCCCCCAGGCTTTGCCCCCCCCCCCCGCAATTCGGGGTGTACGTTTCGCCACTGGCGGTAGGTCAAACTTGCGATGAGATGCCAGTAATAAAATTAACGTCGATAGAGTTGAGTTCAAGTGAGAGATTTATCCAAAACAAACAAAGATTTATTATGTATATAATCAGTATCAACAATATTTATCAATATATTTCAGAATTAAAATATATTAAGACAAATAGGCACTTAATATGACAAGAGACACTGTCATACGACTAGCATGGTGCGTCCGCTCGGTATATGAGTGAAATGTTAGAAGCGATAAGTTGTAGGGGGCGCGACAAGCGACAATAGCGGAAGTGTGTTGTTGTTTATGCCACCTGATCGACAGCAACATCGGATCAAGGTCCACGCAATTCATCGTGGCTAAGGACTAGATTTTTATGCCTTTCGTTAGCCGTAGCTTTGAGCACTATACAGGTGACAGAACGATTTAGCTCGGTTTCACTCCAATTTTGAGGGAGAACACTCTGGGAGTGGTCAGGGACCTCCCACTTCTCTTCCCCTTCCCCCAACCTCGCGAGAGGACTTGCGGCTCGACGGCTATTTAGAGTACCCCCATACCGCTAAGGCACTATACATCTACAAACATCCATGCCCTCTGCGGGATTCGAACCCTAGCCCTACGGTACCGCAGTCAGCGTCGCTAACCACTATACAGGCTGGGCGGTCACAAGGTGCCAAGAAATATATAATGTTATCAATTTATATATATGTCGTAAGGGAGATGATCAGTTGACGGGAGATGGTAAAATAACATCTCTTCAAGGTCATTTCCCTGATGAATGCCAGTGATTTTATCAAATCCCTGAACTGTTTCAGTGAAATGAACTGAACTATAGTCAGGATTTGCATTGGCAAAATGCTATACAGGGGGAGGGGGAGTCGAGTCCTTGTACTTCCTAACCATACAGGTAGTGCTATCGATCCCCTAAATATCATCCCCATATCTTTAAAAAAAAAAATGGCACCATAGGATTAACATAGGGATTGATTACCAGCCTAATTTTCTAATTATTTGTTAATTAGTTTCGAATAAATAATTTGTATTTCATTGACTCTATTATTGTATTACTTACTTCTACATTTAATGATGCACCCTATTTGTTAAATCAACACTTTTAAACTCTTGATAATATTATCTCGTCCTTTCACTAAAACAGCTCAGGGATTCGTTCAAATCCCTTACTTTAATCAGGTAAAGGACCTTGAAGAGACGTTATTTTAACATCTCCCGTCAACTGATCGGGGTTTGACGCGATTCCTAATTTCATCATTTTCCTGCGACATAATACAAAAAAATATTTTATATTCAATATGAATTTGAATACCACTATTATTTTTCTTTGAGAAAATGTTAAAAAATATAAGAATTTATATATAAATTTATATATAAGAAGTTAAGAATATAAAAAAATTTAAGATTAGAAATTATATTATATATATATATATGTGTGTGTGTGTGTGTATAAGAATATATTATACAAGAAATATTATAATATAGCAAAATAACGAAAAGCCATTCTATATTTCTGGAAATAAAACTTTAATTATAAATGCTTTTAATTAAAAAAAAAAGTATGCATTTGACCTGTAAATGTTAAAATCTCATAATGCTTCCTATTTAATTATTTTTATTATTTGCTTTTTGCTTTATTACGGATGGTAATGGTTATTCATTGTAGTACTTTTTAGCACAGCAATATCTCGACTTAGCGAACCCGGAGTTACGCGATTTTCAAATCTCGTTGATTCATCTTTGTTTGAGATTTAAAAAAAAGGTAAAATTGGTGAAATTGATGTGTGTGATTGTGAAGGAGTTGTCGATAATAAATTCAGATGTGGATAGTGAAATGACATTCAAGAACTGCTGGATTCCCTCGATCAGAAACTGGCAATTGATGAGCTCATAGAAATGCATGAGCAAGAAATTGAGTCTTTAGACCCGGTTCAGATCGAGTGAGGGTCTTAGCAATTTGACAGAAGGCTTCAGTTTAATTAAAAAGGGTTACAAATTATATAAACTGCATCGATGAGTGTATTTTTTCAACAAAACAAAGAATAAAAACTATATTACCTGCTACGAGGAATATTGCGGGAGAAAAAAAAAATCTTGGGGCCGGCAGATTATTTGTTAGATTTTATGAAACTTTCTACATCAAACTAACTTCGGCTTACGATTTTGTATTTGTGTTATCTAAGATTTTGTTAAAAAAATTTTCCCTGAATTATTAATTTCTTTCGTCTCCGGTCCTAAATAAAAATATTTTATATGTAATTATATGCAGTAACGCACACAGGAATTTTTCAAAGGAGGGTTCCACGGTCGAAAGTCCACCATTCTTGTATCAGGCTCCTTCTGATTTTGTTGATTTTCGGGAACAACAACAAAAAAAAAGTAAAAAACTAATTATTGAATAAATAATTAGCATTAATTAAGAAAAAAATTATTAGTAACAAATACTTAATCAAATTTTACGTACTATATACTTAGAATTATAGTCAATCGGTAAAAAATTCAAGGGCTCTGGGGGGTGTCCGGACCCCCCTTCCTTGTGTGTGCCACTGATTATATGCGAAATCTTACCCTGACTTCCGTTGTTATCACGCAGTCCCACCTATCGCATAAGTTCGGTGTATTACTGTAAATTAAAAAAGTGTTAGCACATAGTTTGTACTTCAGTATTCAGTTTTGATTTCCTCATGAACATTCGAATACTTGAAATCTGATATTATGATTTAAAATTATTCATTGGCTTAAATCATCGCTGAATCGCTCAAAAATGCGTAGTTAATATTCAGGAATGTTTCAAGAATTAAATTTCGATCCCACTTCTAAACCATCTCAATTTCATTTGCTGTACATGTTTTTATTCATCTTATAAATCATAAGAGACTCGTGTTTTTATTCAGCTTGTAAATCATATCAGATGTGTGTGTGTGTGCGTCAGAGGGAAAAAACCGTTATAAAAACTTTGGTCTGCATCTCATACCAAAGTCCATTCTTCCTAAGTACCAATTGTTTCATCCTCTGAAGCGAATTACTCCACATGAAAGAGTACACATGCGCGTCTAACAAACCTTGAAAACAAGGCAAAAGAACTGTGCAGCATGTGGGTGAATCATCGATAACGATGATGGAAATGGGGGTGGTGAGCAGATATTTACGCTGGACACAGTCGCCGGGCCGGTTGACATGGCCTTGAAGATGCCTTCGACCTTGGCGAAAATCTGTGATGGCTACAGGCTATGAATAGCCCGCGTACTTCGCCTCAGGTGTTCGTTAATCGAATGAGAAAAGGTAAGTTTCGAAATTTAAATTTCCCGTTGCAATTAATACTGATGTCTGGTGGTAATAAAAGGAACCCTAAGTGCACCCTCGACCCCCTCCTCCGGGGGCGGGGGCTAAAGTTTAAAAAAAAGGACCCAAATTTCGAATACTTTTTCTCATATAAAAGTACTCTAACAATATGGTAACCAATCGTCCTCCTTTAGGGAGGACAGTCCTTCTTTTAAGTCAGTCCTTCATCCTCCTTTTCAATATTTTAAAACTAATCTATTAATCTGTATTCAGAGATGCCGGCCATAGCCGAAAATTTTATTAAAGTAGCTCAGAATTTTTACCCAACTTATTTCCAATAAGTTGAATAATGGTCTGAAACAAATATCACAAGAAATCAGTAATCAATGATGTTTTTTGACTTCACTGTTGGATTTTTATCGAAAGAAAAATGCCAGTTATTAAAATCAATGACAAATGTATGTTTGAAGAAATAGAAGACTGTGTGGATGTATATTTAAATTCTTATAAATTAGAACAATAGGTAAATCACCATGTTGACATAGTTAAAAGATGAGTGGAAATATTTGACCATTTCAAAAATGAACGCATTCCATGTGAAAATTAAGTTATTCTTTGTTGAAATTTTGTCCCTTGGAAATAATGTGTGCAGCAGTTGAAAGAGATTTTCAATTGGTAATGATTTTTTGACAAGTGAGAAATGGAGATGGAATGTCGACACTGTAGCTGTAGCACGTACTGTAAAATTCAATATGAAGAATATTTCTTGTTCCGAAATTTCCAATACATTAGAAAATGATATATTGAAAAAAAAAAATCATTCAATGGAAAAAATTCTCGTTTAAGTAAATAATTTAAAGGGATGTAAGCGTAGTTAATGTATTTTTGTTCGAATTTGAAAAATGTTTCAAATATTTAAGTTGTAATTTTTCTTTAAATTTTTTGTCCTTCTTTTCTTTGTAAAAAAAATTGGCCTCACCTTTCTGACAATATTATATTGTGGCTTCGCCATTCTTTAGTGAGAGAGAGCAGGATATTTCATTTTACTACTCATTTTCATCTAAGTTTACCCTTTTTTTTTTTCTCTGGTATAAAATATGTTCGCATTGGGGTGGAACGGAGCCAAATCGTACTGTCACCTGTATGGTGCTCAAAGCTACGGATAACGACAGGTGTACAATTTAGTCTTATGCCATGATGAATTTTGTGGGCCTCGATATGGCCTTTGCCTATCAACTGGCACTATTATCAACAACAAAAGTGTTGATCCATGCATTTCCTGTTGCATATCTACAAATCATAGCATGAATGTGTCGCCCATCCGTCATAGTGGTTAGCGACGGGGACTGCTGTACCTTTGGGCCTGCGTTCGAATCCCGGAGAAGACATGGATGCTTATAAATGTATAGTGCCTTCGCGGCATGGAGGTACTTTAAATAGCCGTCGAGCCACAAGTCCTCTCGTGAGGTTGGTGGAAGGGGAAGAGAGGTGGGAGGCCCATGACCACCCCAAGGGTGTTCTCCCTCAAAATTGGAGTGAAACCGATTGAAATCGTTTTGTCACCTTTATAGTGCTCAAAGCCAAGGCTAACAAAATGCATCACTTAGCCCTTAGCCATGATGAATTTCGTGGGCCTTGATATCTGGCATTAGTAACAATAGCAACATAGCATGAATGTAAATATCCTAAAGGAAAAATTGTATTTAACACATACAACTGATATCGTATTACAATACATTCTCAAATATTTGTTCATATTATTGTAGATAGACATTTTAAGAAGGTAGAAGTATGCTCACAGTATTTAAAAAAATGAGAAATACTATGCATATTCATATGTGTGTGTGTGCATGATTTTTTTTTTTTTCCATTTTTAAAGCCGAATTCTTTATGTATCAGGAATCAGAATCTTGTTTTTCTTCCTTTTCTTATCTTAAGATTTCCACATTCTTGAAATGTAAACAAAAATTTCAAAGATACGAAGGAGTGGGCAAAATTGTTCTGAACGGGTTTCTCGTGGGGAATCCATTAAATTCGGAATTCGCAAATCTTTTGGCAGATAGTGTGTTTGAGTGCCTAAAAAGGAAAAAACAATAACTGTGCTGACCTGATGATAATACGAATCTTAACCTTGTTTCCCATGTCAGCGGATGTGTGCTTATGCATATTAGCTAAGCAAAGTTCAGACTGGGTCTCTGGGCTAAGAAGGCGTGTGTATCAACTCCCAATTCGTATTTGGTTATTTAGCCCTTTTTAATTGAGGTGTGCGTGTGACAGTCACTTAGATGCATTTCAATCAGATTAGTATAATGACTGGATGGAAAGAATCCGCAATCAAAACTGATGTGGTTTGTCTTCTTCATGAATATAGAGTATTATGTTAATGGAGTTATATATAATAGAATCTTCTCGTACTTGATTAGAATTCATCATCTCTCATCATCTTTTTTCTGTCATTTTTCTTGCGGTCAAGCTTTTTTAGGGGAGTTCCATAATTGTTATTTCGTTGTGCTTATTAGAAAAGATCAGAGTAATTATGAGACAAATGTATTCATGTAGAGGCGGTACGTGATTTAGAGGGGGTTAGTTTCAAGCACATAAAGGGCTTATGATGGCTGTGTGAATAATCTTCTTGCATTCACGCTATTCTTAAAAGTGTTTTTTTTTTTCCTTTTATTAAAACTGCATCTGCTGAATATGTTAGGATTCAAACCTGAATGACTTTTGAGGTTCAAAAGTATATATTACGATATTAACGGTGTACATTTTTAATTCATTATATCGCGTATATATATAGATAGCAATGTATGTTATTATTCTATTTATTTTTCTTTGACTATTCCATTATCTCCGTAAAAGTAAATATATTCTACATTCCATCCCTTAAGCAGGCAAAGCTTTGTAAATTTTAATTTTTAAAATTAATCTACTTGTTGAATAACACCTATACATTTCTGAAATATTTCAAAATTTTTAAGGATATATCCTAATAAACACAGATATATGCATTATAAATATATTCACCATTAAAAATATTAAGACTTTTTTTTTAATTTTAAAAGGTTTTCTAAATTAGAGTTTGAAATTAAATACAGACTACCGTATTGGAAATTTAAATTCCTATTTAAAATATATTTTTAGCCTGCTAGTTTGACAATTATAAATACTGTTGTGAAGAAAAAGGAAATTATCTGTTTGTTTTTATCTAAATATACTTTTTTGTTCTTAACCATCAAAAATCAGAGATGAAGGCACACAATTATTTTCTTTATTTAAGATTTACTATCTCTCTCTCTCTCTCTCGTGTATTAATCAATAAAAATTTTAAAAAATAATTGGCATTACTTTAATATTCTGTTTTAAAAAATGAGTACTTATAAAGAAACAAAGCGAATAAGTTAAATATGAATTAATCATAGAATTTATTGTGGCATTTGTTTCCACATCGGCGTATAAATTTCGTGAGTCGTGAAATGATAAATAAATATGCAGTGTAAAGCTTCTTGCCTATTTCGGTACATTTATTATAATCCAATTTTTAAGAAAGTTTATTTAACAAGAAAGGCAGCTTTAAAAAAATGATAAAATTTGGCCTAAAGTAGTAATAGAAGAGTGTTTTTTAAACCTTCAATAACTTAACCTAATTTGTTCATGTGAAAATTTGAAAGAAGTGGACATATATTTGAGTCCATACTTTAAACAAGTCCCATCTCCTTTTTTTTAATGCCGCTATCACTCGATCTCTAATAAAACTAAATGGCCGCATTAGTCTAGTGGTCAGGGTCACGCGCGGACTCGTGGCTGACGTGCCATCAAGTCCAGCCTAGTGCCCGCCGAGTAGAAAGAGAGCCGCTGCACGTCAGATCTGTCGAGGCTCAATGTCCTCCCGTTGACGTGGTGGGGAAGTTAGGAAAGGGGGTGCCAGCTCAAGTGTGGTCCTCGTCGTTTGACTATGGTTCAAAATTACAAGGTCCGTTGCCAATAGCCCTCATGCAGTTTAATTTTACGACATTTATATCTCACTCGCTTCTTCCTTTTTCAAATGCAGCTATTACTAGATCTTTAACAAAACAAAAGTAATGCTAAACTAAATTCTGTATTTTTTTTTAGGTTCCATTTCCTTTCAAGCTTTCCTTTCACAACTACCTATATCTGTGTATCGATTTTCTACACCTACCTGTTGAATCTCGGCGCTTTTGGTTCCTGGTGCGAGGGGTCGAGCAGCATCCATTGAGCGCCTGCCTGAGGGTAGCGGACAGGATAGATGACCAGGGACTTGTATCCTTCACCATGGATTGGATGCAGGCTATCGGGTCGGACGTCATGATTAACGATGATCAACTCACCACCGCCTTGCAACATCTCCTCGTCTCGGTGGAAAAAGGTGAGTTTTTTCTTTCTGTTTGTTGACCTTGAAGAAGTGGAAATAAAATAACGAAATACAACAATGCCCCCAAAAAAATTATACTGACAGAAAAACGTAACATGAGCTTGATTGATTTTTAAACAGAAATCATTGAGTGAAAGAATTTCATTGTGGAAAATATAACAGAAATAATTAACAAAATACTAGAGGAGTACAAATCATTCTATTTAATGGTATCGGAAAATATACGGTGCATTTTATTTTTAAGCATGAGGATACAGCGAAAGCCAGATCAAGAATTGATTTAAAAACTATATAAAAAAATTGCCATGGCAGTATATTTCAAAAAACAAGTACAAAAACTGATTTTTCCAGAAGAGATTTCCATCATTATTGGCATTCTTTATTAATCTTTTTTAAAAAACTCCATTTTTTATAAAAGGGGTATGGATTCAATTACATATTTTTAATGTTTTAGAGAGCAAAAATGTACTAAATTGCCACTCGTTTTGTACGTTGAATTTTTACTTAAAAGAGTTTTTAATGCATGTTGCCCCTTTAACAAAGAAGAAACCCCTCTCTCCTAGCTTCCAGAACCTGTTAACGTAAGGACTTTTGAAACTCGACAGATTTAACGTGCGTCATCCCTTCTACATAACGGATCTTTTTGATGATTATTCAAATTAACAAGATCCATTTCAAATGTTTGGTTTCTAAACTCCAGTAAATATTAGTTGATTAAAGCAAGCCAAAATCTATATCCTATAACAAACTAACTGTTCATTGATGAATTTCGATCATATTTTCTTAATGTATGGAAACTTTCTGTGGATGCACACGTTATTGTATAATGCATTTTATTATTAAATAATATTATTCCAAGAGGAAGAAAGGATCACGGAAACTCTATTATGCCCCTTAATGTTTGCAACTATTCACAAAACCAGAGTTTCTTTGTAATCAAGCTTCAATGCTTCAACTAACCATGTATTTTTAAGGATTTACGGCTAGATGCTTCGATAGTACACACCAGAGGTTATTTTTTAAAAGTAAGACACACGGACTGTCTCTATCGTTGAAGTGTTTTTCGAATTTTATGCGAATACTTTGCTTATTATTTTATGAGTGCCATTGGATACACTTCATCAACATATCCTCTTCTTTTCAAGAAAACATCCGGTCGTTTATACAAGATTTTATCTGTAGTTGTTGATTTGACTACTTTGTGGAACATTGTTAAAGGAAAGTGTTGCTGAGAAGCTTCTCGTGTTCTTTGTTAGAGAATCCATCTTGTTGACATTTTTCAGCGCTTTTCAGGACTTAGAGGTTGTAAAATTATTTATACTAAATATTGCTTTTTAAGTGTATTAATCTGGTATTAATGAACTACACAAGTTTCCAAAGGTTAAGTCAAAACATATAATTCATACAGTACTTCTCTCTACAAATCGTTGTTTAGTTTAGTAAATGAGTTTTATGAAGGATAATACATCATATTAAAGAGAGAGAGAGAGTTTTTAACTAAAAGTTTTATTTCAACCACTCTTTTAAGAAAGAAAAAAAAGACTTTATAAGTAAAGCATAAATACTCTTTAAAATAATATTTTGAAATTTCAAAGGTTTTTGAAAAATTGCAATATCTATCTCAAATGTTTAGCTTCAACAACAAAAAATGATACAGCAAGTAGAACATGTTTATCTGATTCTTTAAGATGGAAGAACATTGTGGAGTAAGCGAAATGGTTCTATGCAAGCTGATAGCGCTGTACTGGCTGGAATTAATTCGAATTTGAGCACTCAGTTTCAACAAGGACGCTCACGTAATACACAACTCTCGATTATCATTTTCTAGATAATTCTTAGAAAAGAAACGGGATTATGTATCTCAACTCAATGCACCTTTTTCATAACAAATGGAAGAAGAATTTCGACTATGAAGGTTTGAACACATTGTCACCACGAAGGTTTGTATGCAAGGTCAATTACTTGTGTTCCATTAAAATTAATACACACATAGAAGGTCCAGATTTTAATTTGACCAAAGAACATGGCGATTGGACAAGGGATTAATGGCAGTCTATACTTTTATTGATGAATCTAGGTTCAATTTAGAAAAAGATTCTTGGGCCATGTTCTTATCTGAAGGAAGCAATGAACTACAGTCGCCATGAATCCAACATTGTTGAAAGACAAATTTACAGTAGAGGTGTAATTACGTTTGTGTCAGTATCTATTTAGGAGGTCATGTAGACTTACATATATGCAAGAGAGGCACTATGAATGATAAAAACTATAGAGACAGAATCCTTGATCAACATACAAAGTCCTATGTTGATAATGTTGGTGCTAATTTTATTTTGATGCATATTTATAATGCACAGTCACATCGAACACAACTAGTAGAAAGTTACCTTCTTGGTCAAATGATTGGGAGAATGGAGTGGCCGAATGATTCGGTTCTGGATTTTATTTTATTTTTCTCAGGGTATAACTAATATTTTTTAAAAAATTTGATGGCACACAAAAGTGCCGCGAAACAATGGTTGAGAATCACTCTAGAACAACACATAATGATTCATCCATAATATTTAATGAATGTTAATTTCTCTTTCCCATAAAAAACTGATTTTTTTTTCAAATGGATTGTGTTAATGATTATTTCATTTTCTACAGGCATTGAGAGATTGGAATGGAACGTCATCCCGAAGCCTTGGATCAACACCATCAACAGTGGGGAAGGTTCCTCAACGTTTCCCAGGTGTTGCCATATCAGATCGCATCCCGTCGATATGAAAGACAGTTCCGTCCAGACCACGCCTGAAGACGAAAGCGAGCAAGAGGGGGACTCTCCGATTGTGATGAAAGACTCTGAATTGACGAACAGTGAGGTCAATGGTGTATTTTTAAGAAAATTTGCGTGTATCCAACAAGATAACCAAACAGTGTCCGTCGTGAGGAAGAACTATGTGCCATCCTGTGAAAGTATTGCGACGCAAACTTCTACAGGTCTTCGTAAGTTAGAATTTATTCTATGTTATAGAGATGAATCTAAAAAAACTGATATATAAATTATTTATAGATATGTTTATCTCCGTAAATTTCAAGTGACCATGGTAACCTTGTGGTTATGGTCAGTAGCTCATGATCGAGTCTTGGTGCCACTTAAGACCCGCCGTATGGTGTGGCCGCGGTAGCCGAGTGGTATAGGTATCAGACCGTGGCTTACCTTGTCACGAGTTCGAGCCCAATACTACTAAAGACCCGCCGTGTAGGGCAGCGATGCACGTTAAATCTGTCGAGAGCTGAAACGTCCTCCCGTTGGTGTGGTAGTTAGGAGAGGGGGGTGCCAGCTCAGGTGTCGTCCACGTCACTTGACCATGGTTCAAAATTACGTGATCCGTCGCCAAAAGCCCTTGTGTAGCTAAACAGTGCGACGTTAATAATCAATCAATCAGACCCGCCGTATGGAGGGGGCTGATGCACGTTCAATCTGTTGGGGCTCAATGTCCTACCGTTGGCGTGTTATGGTAACTCGGAGAGGAGGGTTCCATCTCAGGTATCATCCTCTGGTTCGAGGTTCAAAATTACAAGGTCTATTGTCAATAGCCCTTGTGTTGTTTTATAGTACGACTTTAATATAACTCTTACTCTCCGTAAATTTCAAATCCTTTGTACACTGTGGCCGAACCAGGATTTCTCAGAAATATTTAAAAATTCCTTCAAATTAGATAAAAGCTCAACTTTAACCATATTGCTCTTACCATCAAAATTAACCTTCAAAAAAACTCATTTGCTTAAGTTTTAAATGTTAGTCACACACAAATATCTTGAAATTCTCCCAATCTGAATAATTCTAAAATTGACATGGAATCAGGAAAACATTAGTTGAATTTTCCGCAAATTATGTAAACTATTGGAGCTACTAAAACATCCAAAAAAGAGAGCCTCTTAGAGCTTCGTCTAACAAGTTTTACCTAGAAAGAGAGTAGTTTAAATTTTCTTTTTTTTTTATGTGTTTCTATTTTTCATTAAAATTTGAAATTTTATTTAAAATAGTTTCTAAAAGAGTAACTTGTTTCGCTCTTCTGATTTTTCAAATTTTTTTATCATTAGATTCTAAGAAAGTGTCCTAAAATTTAATTCTCTGCAGTAAGATTATTGCTTCTTAAAGTCAAGTACTCTATTGTATTCTATAACAATGAGCTTAAGATCAAATGTGGTTGAACTTTTCGTAATAAGTGTCGCGAAAAAATCTGATGTAAATGAAAATTATAAATTATGAGATCAAAAACACTCTCATTACAAGTAGGTTATTTAATTATTAAATATTCAAAAAAAACGTTATAGAGAAAAAAAAGCATTTTTTCAAACAATAATTTCAGGTACATGATACTTGTAAATTGTTCTAGACATTCTTTATGCATGTAGAAAGAAATTTTAATATATATACTTGTTTCTCTCTCTCCTCTTTCCGTTTGAAAAATAGAAATACCGTTAAAACTGTTGGAGATGTCTTCAATACCAGACAACGAATTTTAGAATTTCATAATTATTTACATCACTTTATTTAGAATTGGAGAACTTGCTTCAAAATTTATTTGAACAATTTCACGGAGCTCCATCTCGTTTAATATTTCGTTTTATTAATTATAGTTTATCTATAATAAGAATTTTATATCGTTTTTTTTCGTCGACCCTTTCATGTTTTAAAAACAAATTCCGCATTAAAAAGATAACAAGATCACACACACACACACACACACAAATTTGATCCAGAAATAATATGTCCATACACCGAAATTTAAGTTTATTATTCTTTTTCTGCAGCTTATAATTTTGATTCAAGGGAGTTTTCGATCTCGGTATAAATTTCAAATCTAATAACTAATGTCTTATGGGTGATTTTTTTTCCTTCTGATACATTTCAGTATGACCATTTGTTCTATGAAATAATTTTCAAATCCGCCCCCCCTCGTCAAAAGCTTACCATTATTTACTTGTTATTAATTTATGAACTTGTAGTCTTTGTCATGTTTTTTTTCTTTCAATTAAACAATTTCTCTCGAAGTCTCTTTTGCTTCCATTAATCCAGCAATCATTAGTTAGGCACGAATTGGTAAAGGTTTGGGAAAATCCCGATGTCTGTTCTCTGGTAATTTTCTCGACTCTCTCTGGCATTTACTCACATTATTGTACTATTTTTTTCTCTCTATCTCGTTCTATCTGTTCGGAGCAATAACGATGTTCAAGTCCCATCCAGACGCATTGGCTAGAATGTTTCCGATTGTTGTTCTTGCTTAATCCCATTGTTGCGTATTGCGTTTTCAAGTCATTAAGCTGAAAAACTCGTGATGCGGAAATAGTCTTTGAGGAGATATCAGACATATATAGTCATAAAGAGGTATATGCAAGAAATATCCGTGTTTGTGCAGTAAAATTTTCTTTTTTCTAAGTTTTTCCAATGTTATTGCAGTGTATTGACCGTTGAAGCAATGAGATTGAGTAATTAGTGCTCATTTTTTACATCTATTTTAAGAATATGAATTTTATTTATATTTTCTTCAAATCCCTCCATATTGTGTTTGCAAACTTGATTTTTTCCCTCTCTTCTTTCGGCTATCTATATTCATTGACAAATGAAGAATAGTTATATTACCTTTATATAAATTTTTCAAATGTCTGATTTTTAAGTCTTTTTGGATTATTTTAATTTCTATTTATAATGATACGTTTGCGACAAAAGTTTTTTCCAATCATATCCTTTAATAATTTTAGTTTTAAGAATATTAAACTTGATAAGTTTTAAGTTATGTGATAGATTTGTTCTTATTGGGTTATTTTTTCAATAGGATGCTGCACGAATACATGTTTCACAAAATAGTTTGCTATGTTTTAAATTTTTTTCGATCAATAATAAATGTCGTGGCATAAAGTGTAAAAAATTATAATTGGTGTTATTAAATTTCTACTGAGGCCAATTCCGACCTTGAGGAGTGTTTTTAGATTTATCAGTAAATTATAGAATTTACTGATGAGCATTGAACTTGATGAGGTACTATAACTCATCAAGTTCAAAGCTCATTACATTTTCAAATTATCTTAATAAACCGTTATTGGGTTTGATAATTGTTTTTTTGAAATATTTATATTTTATTAGGTTTCTGTTTCTAACATTTGCATTAGTAACATACAATGGTAAAAATATCTGTGCGTGAAAAAATAATTTTTCTAGAATTTGTTTAGTGTAATTTTAATATTGTGATGCTTTTAACTGTTCAAATAAGTTATTTTTTTCAATTCCTACTATTAGCTCACTCTCTTTATATATTTATTTATTTATATATTTATCTAGTTCAAATTTTCAATCGTTAATAAAATGCTTTCTACTCATCCAATCAAGTTCAAATAAATTTTTGTAAACTTGTAGTGGAGGGCACTGATGTTATTACAGTTTTTTTTCTAATATCGATTAATTAATTAAATTAATTACCAGTTCGCCAACTTAGATTCGTCTCTATTGTTGTAAAAATGTAACTGTTAAAACAATGACAAAAATTGGCGAAAACCGATTTTTCAGCCAAATTAGCCAAACCGGGTGTGCATTGTTACAATAATGCAGACTAATGCTTTTTTTTCACTCCCACTTTAGTTCACTCTCTCACTATATATATATATATATATATATATATATATATATATATATATATATCGTTCAAGTTTTCAATCGTTAATAAAATACTTTCTATTCATTCGTTCAAATTAGGAATTGACTTAAAATTTTTTTTTATATATTACTTGTTTTAATGTTCAACAGTTTTCTTTTTTATTACATTACAAAATTTTGTTAAATAAATTTAATATAACTCTTTTAAAAGTTAATAATTGTTAAAAGTATTATTTTGGTACAAAATAGCTCGCATTTCAATTTCCCAATATAGTTTCCTATTTCTTTTTTATAATCTCTTGTGTGATATTTTTTTTTCAAATAATACCTATTGTAGAAAAAATAACAGTTACATGTTTGAAATCATTTAAACTTCTCTAGCCAAAACAACATATATATATATCCACAGTTTAGCCTTAAATCTGTACCTTCAGGTAACTAACAGTGTATGTTCTGTTATTACAGTTACGACAGACAGCGTATAAAAGAAACAGGAATTTATTAAATGGTACCAAAAACCAATTTTATTAAATCCCTTGAAGAAAGATAATTTGTTTAGAACCGTCAGCATTGCTTGTTTTTCTTTCTTGGTATCTTGCATTGTTTACTTCTTAAAATTGCTCTTTTGTTTTGAAGGGGGGAAACCATTAGCTTACAGTTTAACAACAGTTTTTATGCATCTGTATATGTGTGGTATTTCATTTGATAAGACCTCATACTTCGATATCTATGTATTGTTTTTTTTTTATTTTTATTTTGTCTGTAAATGCAAAAAATTATATACTAAGCGAATTTTAGTTTTAGTAACAAAAGCCTGGAACAAAATTTATTAAGATTTAAATTATGGATTCTGGTTTACAATCTAGCCTTAAAGTAATAATTATATAAAATTTATTCATTTCGATTTATAAAAAACACAAAGTTGGAATCTAAAAGAAATTTTATTTACGTAAGAAGAGAAATATTTTTGTAGTAAAAAGCGATCTAAGTATAAACAACTCAAATATATTTGTTTTATAAAGTATTTTATATTTATTATTGCATTTCATGTGAAATTACTGAAAACAAATACTGAGATTGAAATGAATAAAAGCGAATCATATTTTTTGTGGTCTTACTATTATATGTTTAAATGTTTGGAAAAAGATTTATATTCCTAATTCTGTATTTTTGTGTTTGTTTTGAATTTATAAAATAAAATAAGTATGAAAATTCTATTACGCTTTCTTTTAGAAATTACTTGGTAGAATTTTATATAATTTTCTGATGATATTTCTCATGTTGGTATATATATATGGGGAATAAATTATATATTAAATATAAATATAAATATTGTTTTATAATACGTTATTTTAAATCAGATATTTTCAAACATGTTCTGTTATTTTAAATCATACAGGACCACCCAATGTCTTCAGTTATTTCCACAATGGAAAGATTCTTGACAGAGACCCCACATTTCTTTCTTTAAAAGATTTCGTAATTATAATCAAAACTGATTACAGCAATTATTTCATAACCCCAATTTCTCATTTTTTTAATAGTTAATGCTCTAATTCTATTTCAGTTTCCATTTTCAGTTTTAGTTATTTGTTTTAAAATTTTTCAATAAAAGCCCCTTTGTCTAGATTATTGTCTCCCTTTAAAAACACACTGCTATTTTTGATGTGCTAGGAGGATTTTTACTTGAATACGTGCGGTTTTAATACCTTATGGAATTGAAAGAAAACAATGCTTATTCCCAGAATCAAGATTCAGAAATAACGAAGAGTGAGTTCCCCCTCCCCTTTGTTACCCATCGAACCCCATGCAGTTTTACAAATTTAATTTTCTGTCAGTTTTCAAGTAAGTCCTACATAAGCTCCAACTTAAGTTACTCTCACCGTTATGCAAATAGAATCGTAGTATTTTTAAATTCACTCATCTTTTATGCATCAAGAATCGCACGGAAAGCACCTTACCCCTTCTAAGTTTTAGACTCAGAGAAATATCGCATTTTGAATATCGAATTACAGATGCACCACTGTCTTCTGTGTTCCACAGAAATTTGTTATTTCAGTTTTGAATCGTGGCAAATGTACTTAAAAGGCTTTATTTCGCTTCGAAATAGAACTATAAGCAACAAACACAGACTTTCAAATATATTAAGAATTATTCAGTGAACTGAATTGATGTGTGCATAAAGATAGTTCTTGTCGTAAGAATTAGGTGCGCAAGATGTGAAATTGAATTGTTAAGTTTTGGTTTGAAGATGTTCTTGTGTATATAGTAAAAGAAGAATAAGAAGAAAGTCCCTCCCTATATACTCCCTTACGACCTTTTACCGGTTATTGAAGTTTGCGACGTTCTCACGCCGTTATATTACTGTTATGTATCATTTTAGAGATTTTTTTTTATTTCTAATGGGCTGCGAATTCGTCATTAACCATTGCAGACCTAGTACATCCCCCGGAAGCTGGTATCACTTTTTAGTGCGGTGCCCTATTGGAGGATACCAATCGCCGCAGGTAATTTTGACGCCCAGTTTCCTTCCTAGAGGGAGGCACCTGAGCTCTGACGATGCGAACTTGTACCAGGATTTAATTTTGCCGAGAGCATCCAAGGTAAACAGACACTCTAGGGATCTTTTACACGCCACAAAATCATACGACATGGCTGCTGTCGATTTTCTGCATCATGAAAATCCACCGACCTGGGCCGGGGTCGAACACGCAACCTTGGTGGCAGAAAACCTGCGACAAACCAACCACGCCACACAGCCGGCATTTTAGGGATGTAATCTTCAACTTTTTGTGATAATGCGACATAACCATCCTGTGATGATTATGACGTTCCGGATCCGCGTAAGCTAGAGGTGTGGGATTATCAAAATGATGAGACATATTAGTTCTTAATACAACTTTTATTAAGAATAACTTATATTACTTAATTCTAATTGACAACTTTATTCAAAGTGAGAGTTAACACCCAATTAAACCTTGTATTCAAGTCAGATCACGCAACTAGAACATTTATCTTAATTATAATAAGTAAACCGATTCATCTAACTTCCTAGACCAAAATATTACCTTTTGCAGATCTCCCTCCTTCAGTGATTGAGTGATATCTATAATATAATTGAATATGCGAGGTTTCCAACTTCTTTATAATGAACTTCTATTTCTTCCAAAACTATAGGACAACTAACTCTTGATCTAAAAGATTCCACACTAAACTATCTCTAATCTTGCCGCTCCTTTATCATCAAAGCTTCTATCCTTTTAAAGTATATCTCATTTACATATTATATTCGTTTATCTTCTTGGTATTGGGTTGGAAAGGTTTTGCCATTAATCGTGGCCGTCAAAGAACATAGGAGTTATGTTAGCAGAAGGACGCGAGAGACGTCACAATAAGATGTTTCAGATGAAGTGAAACATTTCCATATAGGTTTTTTGATTGATTGTTCATTAATGTCGCACTTTGAAGATAAGATACTCTAGGACTATTGGTGACAGATCTCGTAATTTTGAACCTCGCCTACTGACGAGGACGACACCCTAGCTGACACCGACAGAAATAACACCGGTCACGAATTCGCAACCATGACCACTAGGTTTCCACGATTTCTTTTAATGCGGGGAAATTATTTCATTATTATTAAGCAAACTACATTTTAAACTTGTTCAATGTTTTTTGTATTAGAAGGTATTCTCTTTGCGTACTTAGATATTTTTTTAAGAAAAATCATTCATTTTAATTCTTTTGATGTCATTTGGGATTTGGCTGCGGCATTGAAATATTTTTGGTTATCTTATCGGAATGTGTACCAGGGTAAGGGAAAAAACTTCAGAAACGTTTTCTTTGAAAAAAATCTATTCTTTTATTTTACATCATTTAATTTTTCTCTGTTATTATCTGGAATTTCTCTAGTACCTTTAAGCTTTGTTTTGGAATTTAATAAATAGCAATTTTATCTGCTCTATAGTTACATTATTCTTTACGCAAAAACGAATTTAAGAAGCTTAAAAAAATATTTTAAAAACTTATTAAATAATTTAAGCGGTTCATTTAACAGCTAAAAGTATTTCAAATTAAACTGTAAAACAACAATTGAAATATACCTCTGTTAAATAATTTTAAATTTCTCTAAAAATTACAGTGACTGTGTGCATTAAAAACGATTATCTTGCGATTTTTTTTTTAGAATAATCTTTAAGACGTAAAGTTTTAAATATTAATAATTGGCTTTTTGTGAATTTTTAATAGCGATATTTATTTGCATTTAATTTTTTTTTTTGACACATCAATTTTTATTTTTCTGTCCTTTTAAAACTACGAGAATGTGCACGAGCATTGTTCTAAGTTTCTGACGTTAATTTTTTTGATTTCTATTATTTCTCTCAATGTGTTCGTTGAGAAAAAACGAAGGAATATTTTTCTCTTTTTGTTGAAAAAGTATTCACTTAAAACTAAATTGATTTCATCCAGTCATTACTCAAAGCGATAAAGTTATATAGTTTTTCTATAAATGCTCAAAAACACTAAATTCATGTATAAAATTTATTTTAACCAATACAGGAAAAAATACTTCTAACTGTGATTCTTGATATTTATATTTGAGTTAATGTTATTGTTATCATTAAACAAGTTGGAATTCATGCCATGTGCTAATATTTCACAGAATGTAGTATTATTGAAATGTAACTTTTAAAAACACGCATTTATTTGCTATAATTTTAAACTAAATTAAACAAAAATATATTGCGAATATATTTATTTAAATGATAATAATGATGATAAGTATTTTTTGTGATTTTGGAGGTATCACTGTATTCTAAATTCAAATAATAATCTGTAGTGATGTGATCAGTATACGTGTTTCTACTCAAAACACCTCAGACTGGGATTTAAATGTGTGAAAATTAAACGTTCTCTTTGGTTTTTAAGTTCAATGAATATTTAGAAGTGATATATATATATATATTTATTTATTTTGATTAATAACTGCTTGACTTTGAAAATTATGTGTAAGATAATGTGTATTAATTATCGTATAGTTTTTCAGTTCAACTAAACAATTAATCAATGTGTTTAATTCCATTATTAATTCTTAAATTATTTAATGAAATGAACATAATTACATTTTAAGTAAGTTTATTAATGTTGAGTTATTAACAAAGTGACGGAAGCAGATTTTGTGCTTTTTTCTTTTTTGGTTGTACATCATCAATCGGAAGCAGTATGCGTATAATGAACTCTTTATGTTTAAAATTCAAGTGACTCTTCATTGATCATACAAAAAAAATCTGCTTGTATAAAAAAAATTGCTGCTTTATATCGAGATAACAAAAGTATTTTTTTTTAATTAATGGTATTAAAGCTTTATAAATCTTTGCCTCTTACTCCCCAGTGTCATTTTATATATTCCTCTTTCTTTCCTTACTTTGATTTTTAATACTTTATGATAGAGTATGAAACCATTTTTTTTAAAACTGATGACGAAATTCATTTGGCTTAATAGGCTTTCCTAACTATTTCGAGGGGAGGGGGAGTAGCAGCAGTCAAAATAGTAGCATACAAAGGTAAAAGTGAGATGTCGTTACGGTTTTACGGATGGAGTTCATAAGAGGACGGATTTTATCCAATCACACAATAACCGTTGGCATGCAAGAAGGAAATACTTGTGCCGCGTTCTTTTTTATGCGGGAGGTCGTTCGAAGAAACGTCCTTGAGGCATGAAAAACTCTTCTCTGGCTATGAGTCATCCCTACCTGCGCATTTTACGCTTACGTGTACCTAGAAGAAGACCATCTAGCAGGAAGGGAGATCATTTTGAGTTTCCTTTTCGACGTCATTAGTTCGAAAAATTCTTGCTGAGAAGATAGGACTCGTTACGCATTCCATCTGGGGTTGCGTCTGTTGTATCAATGTGGTATGGATATGAATCTAATGTAGCAAATTTATCGGTTTCTTTTCCTTTTCTCTAATTGTATGTGTATGTTGAAGAATTTGTATTCTACATCAGAAAAAGTAATCAATGATCTACCGAGCATGGAGACGAACAGGTGTCATGGAATTTTGCTTGTATTAAAAATAAGTATTCTGATATTCATATCTGATTTACAATACCTTTTGAGGATTATAGTAATTACAAAATACAGTCGAACCTCTATATAACGGAGTCGCTAAATCTCGGAAAAAAGTTGGTTCTATGGAAAATTCGTTGTATAGAGGTTCATCGTTTGATATGCTTTATAAAACACATAAAACAAATTTTAAATTCATAAACACTATATATTAAAAAGAAATTATATTCACACCTTTTTTTAAAATTAATATATGTTTATTTTATATATCTTACCCATCAAAAAAAAAAAAAGAAAGGGGGAGAAAAAAAAGAATGTCGAACAATACATTGTATTTTCATTATTAAGAAATAATTTTATATTAAAATTAACAAATTTTAAGGGCATTTTCTAATTTAAAGCATACAAGTAATATTAAACACACAATATTTTATAATTAGAACACGGGGACACGGGACAACTCCACTGAGTGTGGAAGAGGATATCGAAGATGTTTCTAGTGAACTGGATAATAGGGGTTAAAGGTTGCACTCCTTGGATGAAACGTCTAGAACTGTATTACTCTTGGCGAGTTAGGATCTAATAAAACCAGTTCAAGATTTATGACCACCATAAAATGTGTTAAAAGAGAGAATAACTTGAAATGTTCAGAAATACATTAAAAATAGGGCGGGAAAAAATTGAATCACAAAAGAAAAAGCTCTTTATATAGAAAATGCACTTCGCGCTATAGAGAGGTTATTTAACGAAGAAAATCGTGAAATGTTCAAGGTTCTAGGAAAAAGTTCGCTATATAAAAAAAATTCTCAATATAGAGGTTCGACTGTATATTTTATAGATTTCATTGAGTAAAGCGTAAAAAGAAATAAAAGTCTTTATTATAACACACAATTGTGTTTGTATTAAAAATAAGCATTCCTAAATTATATCTACATGCAAATTTTAGCATTTTCTGAGACACATTAGTTTATGAAAAAAATAACGTTATGATAAAGAGTGGAAAATAAAATTTCACAGAAAGTAATTGTGCTCAAATTTTTAATTTCCATCCTTGCCAATGAATGTGTCATATATCTGATTTACAATACATTTTCAGGATTACTTACTGGATTATTACTCAGGTATTACTTATTATATTTTATAGATTTCATTGAGTAAAGTGTAAAAAGAAATAAAAGTCATTTTTAACACACTATCACACTGCCTTTCAATAACACACAATGGGTGGTGGTAAACATAGCTCCTACCAAAAAGGGGAGTATTAAAAATCAAACTATTTTTTTTTTCAATAGCTAAATTAATTTATTTTCTTAAATAAACCTTTACCCAGAAAATATTTTAATGTACCATTTCTGGAAAAAATTGCTCAATAAAGGTTTAATATTGTAGCAATGCTATCCCAAATAAAACTTCTTTTTCTGCCACCTACTTAAAAATTTTGACTTTTTATCATCAACTTTCAGTTATTTAGAAATATTTATTTGGTGTACTTATTAGAATATAATCGGCAAATTGTCCAGTGTTTTTCTTCTTTCGATTTTTCAAAATTGAAAACACTTTCTGGATTGAAGGGAAGATGGCACTTGATTAGCAATGTAAAAAAAGGAGGCTCTTGAAATATATGATGCGTATTTTAATTTTGATTGCTTTAAAGAACACGATATTCATTTATGCTTAAAATACTAGAGTAGGAAAAAACACAAAATTTATAGCAAAAAGAAAAAGGTCTGAGATCTTGCTTTTCTCCCGTAGAAAATAGGGTCTCGTCCATAAATGAGGCAAGGATATGAAATAAAATCCATGTTGTAAAAGAATTCGTGTCTTGTAGAAAAAATAATTGTTATGTTTTATTTGTGAAGAAAAGTATATAGGAACATTTTGAAAAATGTCATTGGAATAAAAATTTCGTTTATTTTTTTACACTTTTTCATGCCTTTAAATTACTTGGTTGCTTAAATACAGGTTGCTTACATGTCAGTTAAAGAGTATAGGTTATAGATATAGAACTTAAGAATTATATTTGTTGTGTGGCAGAAAAACATTTCAATTTCTTTTCCGTACATATTCAATATTTTAATATCAATATTAAGCTCGCAAGATTGTAACGCGTACGTATACCCGCGTTTATTACTTTGTTCGTATAAAATTTTGAAATATTCTCTTAAAATTTAACTTTAGCTTAATTGCTTGAGTTAAAATTTAAAATGATGTTCAAATATAGAAAATTAAATTTTAAATTTGATTTATATGTGGGAGGAGAAACTATTGATTGGGGTACAAAATTATTTAATGTTTAAAATATGCTATTTTCTGCCATGTTAATAAAATCAAAATATATTATTAAATTATATAATATTAGAATAATTTTCTGTGTATAAAAGCATTTTGAGTTTATGTTCTAGTTTTATCAGTAAACAAAAAATGGAATCACTCATAAACTAAATCAATTAATTCAACATTTTGTTTTCTATGAAAAATGTAATATGTCAATGCTATCCACATATTTATATGTTCTACTTTTCATATTCGTATATTTCATTCTTTTATTTATAATTTAAAAATTTGATTAGATTTATTGTTTTCAAAACTAAAAACACATGCTAATCCGTTACCTTGATTAATAAGTAAATATTTGTGTAAAATATTAATTGTCATTTGTATTTAAAACTGAAAGTATTGAATTGATTGGGAATGTAACTATTATCTGTGTTTTTAAATAGAAAAGTTCATTTTTTTTGCAATAAAATTGTTTACGATACTTTTTAAAAGTTAAATAGACTCTTTTACCAATATTCCATTAATATTTATCAAAATCGGAAACCTTCTCTTATTTTCACACTGTCTTATAAATAAAAGGAATGCTTTCTTGGGAAATCTCCACAAAAAGTCGAATAGAAAGCTTCTAAATTGAGCAATTCAATTTATACTTCTAGTTGAATGCATTCTGGGCAGTAATATTTACTTTTTTTACCCTAGCAAAAATTCTCACAAAATTGAAACGACATTCTTATCATTTTAATACTCTTACTTTAGGGAAAAAATAGTACGTGATTTAAATGCAGGTGAGTGGAAGGAAAAAGAAACTCAGATCTGGTTTTAGGGAGTGTATATTACAATTGAAATGCCATAGAACAACTAAACAACTACTTTTTTCGTAGGGTTATCATTTCTGCATCGAATAACCTCTAATTCAATTACTACTCTTAGACATTTAATGCTTTTTCACTGTAAGAATGAAGATAAATATGAAAAATTTTCTCATTGTTAACATTGTATCGAATTGCCTTGCTGTAAATAAAAAAATCATCATAATAGAAGAGAAAGTGTTTTACTTCTTTCAAATGCGATGGAATGCTCTCTTGTAATAGAAATATTCTGTTTCATCATTGTTCAATGGTAAAATGAACCAAGTTGAACTCTTCCCGGGTTCGGAAATAGAATTTATTACCCTCTAATTATTCAAAAAGGAATTAAAAACTCTCTTTCGTAGAAATTTCTCTTAGGATTATTATTTAGATGAAAATAATTAAATTCGGAGATATTTCGCTAAAGGAATCTCTTTGCTGTTATTTTTTTTTACATCAGTAGATTGGATTCTTTAATTTTGGATATTTGTCTGAAGGGAATTGTGTGAATTAATTTTAGTTCAAAGTTTCAAAAAAAAAAACTTTCTTCCTATTTTGAGTGTTAAAATAAAGGCACCAGGTTTGTTTTCCTCCTTATCTTGGGATTTTACATCTGTTGGAATAATAGCAGGATTGAAATTCTATATCTGTCTTAGAAAATTAAGAATTTGCTGCTTTCCCCATATATTTTACATGGATCTAACTTCACATTTCTGTTGACAAATAAAAATATGTATGTGTTTCCTGGTTGTATTTGTCTCCTTTTTATGATAAAATAGTTCAAATTAAAAAAAATTGAATTGACGAGATAGGGGGGGGGGCCAAAGCATAGAATGTGTTTTCTTTTTTTAATTTTAATGTATTATTCGCCTGATTTATTTGTTCTTCTAAAGTCGCGCTGTTAGATAATATATTTCTCGCTTTTTTTCCTGTAACATTATATATATATATTATATATTTTATATATATATATATATATAATACTAATTTTCTATAATTCTGTTGTTTTTTAAATTTTATATTACATTTTAGTTGAATACTCTTTCAATTACTCATAAAATTTTTATTAAATCCATAAACTTTAAATGTTAAACCTCAATTTACTTTTTAGTTTCTATATTATTTTCTGTCAGTTTATCTAAATTCCTATCTAAATGTGTGTATTGATTCTTTTTACAAATTTTCAGTCTCCATCCATTTTTTACAGAGCATTTTATTTCATTAAAATATTTCAAAAGGTAATAATAAATTTATGTTAAGTTCAAAATGATACATATTTTTTTCTTTCTTCGTTAATCATAATTAATAATAAAGGAGAGACTTAAATCATAATATCTCCTTTGTTTTTTGAAAATTAATAGTACTCAAGATTTTTATTTTTGAGTTACTTTCTTTTTAGTCTGTTATATTTTTTACAAATTTTTATTCTGTTTTTTTTCTAACAAAAATTTATATTTCTGGTTAGAGTTAATTTATCACTTTTTACAGGTGTTAAAATTACTATTGTTTTGACTAGGGTTCATAAAAAAAATTTTAATTTAAAAATATGACTTTTTTATTTTATGTGTATTTCATTATAAGAAATTTAATTAACAGCTATATTTAATAAATCAGTTGTGAAACTCAGATTTTTCTTAATTTAAAATTAAAACTCTTGTTGATTTCGGTTGCAAAACCAATAATCAGTGAAAGAAAAAAATTAGTTTTGATATTATATTTAAAATAAGTCACTTGCTATTATCGAGCAAGTATTTTTGTTATATATATAATCTGTCCGTCTGTCTTTTTCTGTTTGGATATACTTTCTTTTTTTGAGAGACAACTGAATAGTAATAATAATTTAACTCAATTCAAAAAACTGTATAATCAAGAATACGTTTTTGAAATTCTTATTTTAATTAATTTATAGCTATATTAAAAGTGTCTGGTATATATTTTTAGTTGTCATTACAAAAATTGAAGTAATTTCCAAATTAAGTTGAATTTTTCTCGAAAAGTAAATTTAGGTATTCCTGATAAGAGTATGTATTTTTAGTTTTGATGACACTAGCTCACGGTTATGCGTGAGCTGTACATTTAAAAGTAAATGCTTTACAAACGAAATTTGCAATTTCCGTGCTTAGTTTGTTCATACAGCCGAGATACTTTTGTGATAGTTTTATTCCCTTTTCTTTTTTACAATATTCAATAAAAAAGTCAAAAACACAAACAGCTAAAAACAACTAAAGTTTAGACATGTGGTTGTGAATCGTAGGAAGACTAGAGGGAGTACAGTCTCAAGGGTATATTGCTAGAAACTTAATTATAGTTCCTAGCGTTGTGTACAACTTTCAGAGACAGTTAAATGAGACTGGATCCTTAGAGAGAGAAAGCCTAAGCAAGGTGGCCGTTCAAGTGCTACAACGACTATTGAAAATCAATATGTCTCCATTGCAAGGAGTAACAGTTCGCCGGCTCCTTTGTAAAGCCAGGTTTAATAGGCCACCATTTTCAAAGGCTACGTAACACAATTTCGTTTCCTAATTCTGCTGTTTGTATCCCTATCACTTTTTCCCACTGAACAATTAACATGAAACAGAGAACGTCTACTTTAAAGTAAGAGTCTGTGGGAAATCTTTGTATTCATTTATGTGTTCAGACTTAGTCTAACTATACTGACTCTCCACGTATCTTCATCTGGAAGGAACCCGCTACACATCTCCAACATCCGAGAAATGGGTGGCGGAGGTTTGGATATTAAACGAGTGCACAAATCTCCATACTTTGACAAAGGTTCTGTGACTGCTATGAAATAAATGGATCTAATCTTAAAGCTTTATGTGTGTTCGCTATATCAGAGGGGCAGTTGAATCTGATTTCATTTGTATTGATGTAACCCTCGTCCGTTTTCCTTTGGACGATGAGTTACTGGAACATTAGGATATTCACCGTATGTGGATTGTTCAGGCAGATCTCAAGGGTTTAACTATATCGAAAATACATGCGATACTCTAATACAGGCGTCGGCTATCCATGGCACGCGGTAGAATTCTCAGTGGCACTCTGGTCCACTTGACAAATTTGTCAATTTTTGAGTTGCTGGAAATTAATTGGAATCGATGATGGATTTGATCATGTAAAATGGAACATATTGAAATAAATAACATTTTCAAAATTATGAAAAGTAAAATTAACGAATTAATTAATTTAAGTAACTGAAAAATAACTCTAACGATAAATTGACATCTATTTCAAATTGTTGGATGTCATTGCTGGAGAGATTGTGACGGGCTCATCGCGTTTTCTATTAATTTTCCTGTTGGGTTCTTTGGGGCCGAAAAAGGCAAATTCTTTCCAACCAAATCCAGAAGCGAAGCGTGAATATGCAAATTAGGAACCTTTTAAATAGAAGAAGTTTAGCGTAAGCAGGGTGGCCTTTTGGAAAGTGATTATGCGAGTCTGAGTTTAAACGTGTAAGCTGAAGTAAGCCGATATTCCAGTGTGATCCGAATTGTTGTTTTTTTTTTAATTTTATTTTTTAAATGCATAATTGCTTGAACTATATTAATAGTTGATAACAGTTGCATACAATCCGTTTTTGTAATTTTTTTTTTTTTTGGTAAAACGTATCCATTAAATATAATCCTCTAGAACTGTCATTTCTTCCCTTCAAAAGTCATTTAGTCTGAAGCAAATAACGGTGTTTGTTCTAACAACTATAACTCTTTTTTTTTGTTAATCCAGAAAAAAAAGAATAGAGCGGTTATGTGAAAGATTAAACCTTTCTCAAAACGTGCCCAATAATGATTTCAATAATGGAATGGACTTCACGCAAATTGCTGACTCTTGAAAGGGAAGAGGATTTAAGTAGTGCCGCGGCAATTTAGGTGATTTTCAGATTCGTTGCGACAAGGCAGTTATAATTTCACTTGCTAGCTTAAAGTAGAGGTGGAGGGCTCACGATTTTCAGCTGGGTTCATGGTCAAGTAAGTCTGTAAAGTGAACTCTGTTTATTGGTTTGTATTAGTTGTACACACACACACACAATCATCATTAGGATGTTACACCAAAGAAAGGAGAGCGCATTGTGTGAAAAAATAATAGTAATTTCCGCTAACGGATGTCTAAATTTACTGCAAGATTGTGACTAAAACCTACGCCTATTTAAAGGTTCAGCTAAAGTTTAAACTGTTTAGGTATGTCAAGGCCGAATTTTGAACTTCAACACGCGCCGCTAAGCTTAAAACACCATTTACTGACGTCTTATTTTTTTCCCTTCATTTAATAATAAATTTTCAAAAATATAATGGTTTCATTATCAATAAAAAAGTTATTACAAATTGTCTCAATGCAATACATTCTCATCGGTTATAAAATTTAATTTTAATTTTTGAATTATTTATAATTTTTATTATCGCATACTATTATTAAAACGTCTTATCGAATTTCTTGTATTCGTTATTAATATTTTTTTTTTATTCTTAAGGATTTTAATGTATTTCTCTACATAATTTTTTATCATTAATATACTTAAAAACTGAATGATTTTCAAGCGCGTTGGTCTTTAAAGAGTGAACCGCTTAGTTGTGACTAAATTATTTTATTTAAATCAAATAAATTTGTGATATCTAAAAAGTTGAATAAGAAAAGTATTTTAAAAATAAACTTTGTACAGTAAAATTGGTTTTCCACTTAAGACATATAGCAAAGAATAGAATTCAATTAAGCAAATTGCTTTTATTGTTTTTTCTTCTTACGGTAACGTATTTTCTTTTTCCTAATAGTATTTTGAAAAATATACTTATTTATTTCAAGTTCTCTCTCTTTATATATAAATATATATATATATAGTATTAGATCTTATTACTAATATTTAAACACTGAAAAATCTAAACATAGCGCAGTTTAAAAATTTAAGGGCATAATGAATTCATTCATGAAATAAGACTTTCTCAAAGAAATATAGGCAGACTTTCTAAGAAATTAGCAGTAAAACAGCAAGAAGATTATTTCTTAAATGTATCAAAATTGAAATTTTTATCTTGTGTAGAATTTGATAATTGAAATTTATTTTGTCTTCATTCCACACGGTGTACATTGATTGTATCAATAAGTAGAATTTAAATTCATAGTCTGTACAATAATTCTGTCAACACAGCTTCTGTAAGGCAAAGTATGTAAACTTTTTAAATTCAACTTAAAAACTCACTGTAAAGTTTCTTCGAGTAACACAATCATTAACTTTTCATAAAAAAAAGGATTCACAAAATTGGTGTTTACTTATTTTTGTCATAAGGGATTAAACTTCGCCAAATGGATGTTGAAGTATATAATTAAATTATGAAACACACATTTGACCATAGTATTACTATAGGCCTTAAGAATCTTTTAAGTGTTTTTTACTGTGTATAAATTTGTCTTTGTTATTTCAGCTCCATCAAAGTCCACAGAAAAAGCTCCGAATGACCTGTTGTTTGCCTTGCCGCCAATTGCAGTCCGAGAAGAGGATCCGGATGACGGCTATTGTGAACATGTCTTGACCCAACCAGCTACCATAAGTCAAGTGGACCCAGATTTACTCCATTCTGAAGTTGCTTTGCTTCCAGGTATGTTCTAAGTTCAAAAGACACCATGAAAGTGTTTTTTTTAAGTCCATCAAAACTTATTGTATTTCAATTTAAATGACTCAAGTAATGGATTACCATTTTATAAAATGTTACTCGAGAATTCGAAAATGTAAAGAAAAGTTTTTGGAAAGCATTATGATTACTTAATTCATACAAATTCATATTTTTTATGTATAGACTTTTGCTATTACATTATGAAATTATTTCGTATCGTAAGAATAAAATTATTTTTATATAGAATTCGCTTTATTTTTATTCCAGATTTTAGATACTCATTATTTTTAATATCTTTAAGAGAATTACTACAATTATATTGTAATCACACATGAATTATAGTTTTATTCATGGAAAAGAATTATTATTTCTATCGATGTCCAAATACTTATTTTCCAATGAGTGATTAGATATCTTAACAATTTTCGAAATCTACGTAAAGTTGAATTCTTTATAAGCATATCTCATTTTTTTCCGTTCTTAAAATAAAATAGTCCAGTTTTAAAGCATTTGAAACATTAATTAACTATAAAAAAACGTTTAATAAACTAAACTAATACACTTGTAAAACTTAAAGGGGGGGGGGATTTAGTATTTTAAATATCACTAAACAATCGTTGTTGCTTTTGAGATATCGTTAAGTATTAAAATGATTGTTTATTTTTTGTTGTATAGTTAATTTACAAATAATGTATATATGTTTACACCGTAAAATTCGGCGTATAACGTGCACTTTTAACACAAAAAATTAGGTTGAAATTTACGGGTGCGCGTTATACGCTGGGTATAAAAAATGATAGCTTTAAAATATATATATATGAACATAGAAAAAAAATTGGACATTTACATATATCGAAGTACTGTTTATTCAAAAGAAATGGCATTCTTTGTAAACTTAACGATTTGCATTCCTAGAAGTATTCTATTTTTTCAAAAGCCTGGGATAATACTTCGAATAAAAGACTTCAAAACGTAATAAATAGAATTGCGTGTGTACATTTAAGGTTCATTCATAAAAAAAAGGTGTGCGCTGTTACAGTACACCGGAATTTACAGTACATTGAATATGTACACTTAAGATTTTTTATCTTTCAAATGGACTTAAATATAATTTTCATTCTACTTGGATAAATGCAACTGTATCCTGATATGACTGCGAAACTACGTTTCACATGCCGTGCTAATAATAAAAAAATGGAAATAACTTCCTATAATTAATCCAAAGTTGAGATCAAAGTATAGATTTACGTACGTTCGTAGAATTATTTATAGGGGGTCTTTAAACCTGACCTGAATTCTTTAAAAAATTCGGTCAAGCATGATAATATGGAAAGGGAAATTTTATGACCAAATACTTTAGTCATTATGAGAGTAAATCATTTCGAACAATTTTACAAATCGGTCCCTCCGGACAGAACGGAACCGGCATTCACGAATTTTTCCCCTGTCTCAATGCTCTGCTGTGTTATAATTAAGGGGTACGAAAGCTACAAACCCTCGCACTTCCTTAGTAATAGTAAGCAGGATGAACGATTACGAATGTAATAGGAACAGTGGAAATTCTGTGGTGCAATCGTCTGTTTTATAGTCATCTTAAAAATATCTCTTTTAGAATTAAATGGGAGAGATATGTGTGTTTGTAAAATAAAGAAATTTATTAAATACACAGATTTTGGAAAAGAAAACAGCAACACATACATATATATCAAAATCATTGTAACCTTTCTTGTTAAATGTGTCGAATTTTACTAGGATTAAAATAAAATTATAAAAGATAGTAATCATTGAGAAGTAAAATTGACCAATTATTTTTTCCATCTATGCCAGGAGGGAGCAAATAGTGGCCCGCCAAGATAGCCAGAGAATCAAATAGACACGAAATATTTTTTTGTATTTGGGTCAACATTTATTTGTGAGCAGTTTTTCTTGCATGATAATTAATAGTAGTAAATGAAGATACAGGTTGATTGACATTAGCTTGCAGGCTGTGATGAGAATTTCAACAAACGATCTCACTTCTGGTTTCAAAAAAAAATGGTCGAAAAGTGAGGTAGAGTACATTCGTCTCATTAAACGTACCCTAAAACTACCTGGTATAACCGTTCTTTGCACGGGTGAATTGAAAAATTAAACAATACAGATTGAAGGATAAAGAGATTTTTAATGAGTTAATTTTATGTGAATTGCAAATTAAACAAAAAAAAAAGCTTTTTGCATATTTCAGCTGAAAAAAAAACATGTTTGTTAAATTTTAAGTCTGTAGATCTAATAGCTGATAAAAAAGGATATTTTTTTTTACTTATAACTTCCCGTAACTCTCTTGTGGGTTGATTTTTGAAAACACCTTCCTAAACCGATCTCTGGCTCAGCCAAAGTAACACATTGTTACTAATTTTGTGTAATGAACGCTTAAAATAGTGTAAATAATTTATATTTGGAAGTGTAATGCGTGTTAATATTACTTTCTGTTACATTTATTTTATGTTAAATTTGTAATATTCGCAATCAACGCCGTTCCTTAAATTATAATGGCGATTCAAAGGAAACTCAAGCGAAATGTTAGCGATAGAGTCCAGCTGGCAACTGTCTAGAGAGAGCTACTTTCATAGCTCGAGCTTTATTAGAGCTTTGGGAAAGATTAAACTTACGCTTTCGCGGCATAATTCTAAGTAGGTACTTTTTCTACACTTCGAAAAAATACAGTATAGTTATTATTATTTTTATACTTAAAAAATGCAATGCCTACCTATTCAATTAAAATTATAGCGTTATAATCAACTACTAACCACAAACAAATTATGCAAATTTGTCCAAATGATGTAGTGTGAAAGACAAAGTTTATCTAATTTAAATACCAGAAGCGATAAAAGTATTTAATTTGAAATAAGGATCAATTTGTTAGCGCCAAATGTGCATAGTAAAATCACACAAAAAAAATTGCATAGAAATAAATTGTCAATTTTTATTGTATTTATGGTTCACTATTTTGGCGATAATGGCTTATACATGAAAAAAATCAATAGTAGCTATTCAAATAAAGAGATTTGCCACAACCTCTCACTTCGAAATCTAGTTTTATTCGGAAATAAAAAAAAATTGTGATTACACTGATCAAAGCAATAAATTAGAAACGAGTTCCTGGCGTAGACAAAACAAAAAGAGAAAGTTTTGCTTCACACATAAAAGACAGATATGCTGTCGC
>BMAV01002655.1:444548-491026 GCA_019973955.1 Trichonephila inaurata madagascariensis
ATAGCTTGCAGATGGCAGAAATTTTTCCTACTTACTTGACAATTATCGTTATATTTTAGACACTTCACACAATATCTTTATAAATTATAACCTATGTGTTATTCTGATGTATAAGCTATATTATTGCAAAGTTTCATTAAAATCTATTCAGTTGTTTTTGCGTGAAAGAGTAACAAACATCCATATATAAACTTTTGCGTTATAATATTAGTAAGGATTAAACGTGCTTGCAGTTATAGATGATGTGAATTTAGGTTATTAAATAAGTTGAATAAAATGACCACTATATTTTATTTAACTTATATTTATTGATTTTTTTATCTTACAGTATACTCCCTCTTTTTGAGATATAAAGTTAACTAAATGTAAAAAAGAAATAAAAAGAGGTGTGACTATCTGGTACCTTCCGCTTCTCGTGATTCGAGGGAAAAAACGTACAATCTAAATATTTATCTTTTATTTCATATACATCTGCAATTAGCCCGAAATATTTTTAAAATTTATTTAGATAATTTATTTATACATTATTTCAATTATACCCATTTATACTGACTGACGAACGTTACAAATTTTTCTTAAATAATATTTCGACAAAAAACATTTTCCATAAAGAAAATTTTACTCTGAATTATGTTTTTTCTTAACCCATTACTATAAACCTTCGAGGATGTTTTGAAATTATCCTTCAGAGTATTTTCACTTTTATATCTCCAAAAAGCATAATAAAAATAGAAGATCCATGAAATTGTTTTCATGGATTTTCTTTTCGATCATTGAACCAGATTTCCCAAAACTAGAACTGTTCATCATGGAAGGATAAATACGGCAACGGTTGGCTGAACACATAGACTTCGGATGCTACGATGACATTTCCATGAAACTGCAAGTATTGTGGTTGCAGTGATAATTATATTTAAGATTTTACAGCTCCGTTATCTTTGCGAAAAAACGAATTTTTAGAAGAAAGTTATTTGTAAGAACTTATCTAATGGTTATTTATTGAACGAAAAATTCAAGAACGCGCGCGTGTTTTAGCTTTCTAAGAAGATTCCTTTTAGTATTAAAGCTTAATAAAAACAAACACACACACACATAGTTTATATATTATCTCAAGTATATTATATTTTTTCATCCCTGAGATGCAGTTGTATTCATTTAAACAAGTTTTTAGGGGTTTTTTTAATCATATAAAAAAAAGATATTTCTTTTAATGATTCTAAAATTGACTACTAAGATTGTATTACAGGTTCATTTTATTTGTTATTTGGGACTCAGTTCAGAAAATATAATTTTTAGCAAAATGCGTGGACAAAATTCACGGAAAACTTAAACATAGAATTATATTATTATTGTGTAGGATAATTATGTGAGCTGTTGGTATTAACTAAGCGTGTTACAATTTTAAATTTTCATACACCGATTACTTAATCACAGATGCTTAATTTGATCAAACGTCTCTTAAGAACTGTTTTACATCGGAAGTTTTGATAATGGACCTCGCCATTTGGCGCCGTAATACTTTTTGAAAGTTGAATTAATCGCATTTAAATATCCTATACCAGAGGGGGCGAACCTTTATGGATCAACGTGCCATTTTTTCTAAAGAAGTGTATAATGAGGTATAGACGTGCCGTCAAATAATTTTGACTTTTGATTATTGTAAAAAATAATAAAACTAAATATACTAAAAACTCAAAACTTTTTACTTACTACGAAAAAATACTTTTTGTACTGTATAGTCGTAAATGTTTTAGTTATACGTGTAATTCAAATTAAAGTAACGTTTGTGTGACTTCTGTTGCAGATTGGATGACAAATAATTTATATTAGAATTGTAAAATGTTACTTTTAGAAGAATGCATGCTGAATTGGAGTCGTCTACCAAATGGTTTCTAAGCAATTAATTATTTTTGCTCTGATTCATTCTCATTTTTTGACAAGAGGATTTGTGATTTGTGATTCAGAATGCCATTTTACAGACAATGTTCTGCATATCACTGTTCCAGAACATAAAACACACACTCCTTTGTCGCTCTTTTACTAATAATGCCATATTTCTAGATTCACCAAGTTTGAAATTCTCTCTTACATTTACTAACTTACACTTTTTGTTCCTTTGCTGAACTAGCCATGTTAAATAACAGTTAAAAATCGTAAATATAACACAAGTAAACTTTAAAATACAGTTGTGTCAATGAAATAGACTATGCTAGGCGTAGACGAGCTTTGCATCATAAGCAATTGTAGTTCACGACGAAACTAAGGCAAGACAATAACAAACGAGTGTGCTCCCTACCGCCCCGCGAACGATCACTCGCGTTTGTCCGTAATACTTTATAGTGAACTTTGTTATTTTGAAATAAAATTTGATCGCTAACGTGCCCAAAATATTGTGCCACTTGTTCGCCATCCCTGTCCTATACAGCTGATTTTTCATTTTTCAATTAATTTATTCGTATAAGAATTCTCATAGGTGTATTACCATAATAAATTAATAATATTAAAATGATTTTTACAGCGTGCGATTAGGAGCATAAAATACATTATGTATGAAAATACATCAATAGAGAATATCAAAATAGATGCGTATACTTTTCTCTCTATATATAAAAAAAGTTTTTCGTGATGCTAAAATTTATTACGTAATATTGATACTATTGAAAGTGCCAAAGTTCAAGATAACTCACCAAGTTGGCAACCTCGATTTGGCATATGTCATACGCGCTGTAATTTTGATCAGCAATGGGGGATTTGCACATTTTATGTATAAACTGTTTCGTATTACATTGTAATAATTACCATATTTCATAGACACAGGAGCAATTGTTTAAATTAGAAACTTAAATTCTGCTGGCAAGAAACGTCTGATTAAATGAGTGACTATTAATGAGTTATAGTTTACCGCTCCTTGTTGTAGAATCTACAATTTATTTTCCGATACTAGATAAAATTAAAATAAATAAGTATAAGTTATACATTTGGAAGTATTTAAATTTAGAAATTTATCGGTTGGTTACTTTTATTTTGAATTATCTGATTAGATCCAAATACGTGTTTCCAAGCGTATATTTAAATATTTTAACTCATTTTTTCCCTGCGTATATGTTGTGTGTGTTTGTTTGTTAAGGCTGTCTTTACCAATTGTACAAGAGCCTGAACTAAACGTGGAGCGCATTTTAAAACTGAAAAATGCCTCAATTTCCTCGAAAATTTATAGCGTTATAATTAACACAACTGTTTATAACGTAGCGTTTTTAAAATTTCAATTATAAATTATTTTTTTAACATGTAAAATAATAACTATTTAGTGTTACGTGTAGGAGACAAAAATGCGAAACGCATTTTATACCAGAAAAATTAGCAACTGTTTATAACGTAGCGTTTTTAAAATTTCAATTATAACTTTTTTTTAACATGTAAAAGAATAACTCATTTAGTGTTACGGTGTAGGAGACAAAAATGCGAAACACATTTTATACCAGAAAAATTAGCAACATGATAAAATACGCTGTCTTTTATGAGATAGCGAGGCTAGAATATAATAATGTTGAAGTACTTTTTTATATATTTCGAAATATATACACATATGTTTATATTTATGTTTACCTATATTTAATTTTATCTAACTGAAAAGAGTAGCCCAAATGTAATTTTTTGTATTCATTTATGGCAGGTGTGGGCAACTAGCGGCCCTGTAAAGAGTTTTTTTGCTGCCCGCCAAGACAGTTAGGAAACCAAATAGACAGAAAATATTCTCTGTATTTTGTCAACATATATTTGCTTCCAAAGTTTTTTGTATGAAGATCAACAAGAGTAAATATAAATGCAAGTAGGCTGCCATTAACTTGCAATTTCAACAAGAAATGTCTCTCTTGATTTAAAAAAAAAATTCTAGAAAAGTGTGATAGGGTATATATATTTGTCTCATTAAACTGATTCTAAAATTAAATGAATTTGTTATAGATTATGTGTGAAAGTGAAATTAGCACAGTAAATAAATTGAATAAAACTGCCATGATGTTTTATTTAATTTATATTTATTGATTTTTATGGTACAAGTATATACCTTTTCTCAGATACAAAGGTAACTAATGAATGCAATCGTTTTAAAAAGGTGTGGAACCGGTATTTTCTCCACTTCCGCAAAGTGGCCCTCGAGCCAAAATGGTTGCTCACCCCTGATTTACGGTACAGTAACAGATGAGTTTTATGTATTTCCTTTTCTGCAAAAGTAATGAAAGAAAAGTATTTATATTTACTTTCTACACCCACCCTCAAATGAAAAATCGATCTCAGTTTAACTCGTGGGAATTTGCATAGTCTATAGAAAAGACCCCGTCAGTTCAACAAATAATATTGACTTTTTTCATGCTCATGTGTCCTTGTTGACAGTGAAGACGTCAAATTTCCGCTTTGTCCCCATGTTATTGCAGGGAGGAATATTTAATCTGTGGAGTTACAGGAAAGAATATTCGCTTCTGTTATTTTATTTCTCCTGAGATAGCCGAAAATATTTCAAACCTGTTTAAACAGATCCTACCGTCAAAATATTTATTAAAAACAGGACTGTAGATGATGTGCATTTCTCTCTCATTGGAACTATTTTTAAACTCTTGTGTAAGATATTGAAATTTGCAACATATTGTCCATGTATATATCATATAGCAAAATATTCATAGCAGTTAGAATATACTAGTTTTCTAGCAGTTAGAATATACTAGTTTTCTAGCAGTTATTCTTAATTTAGTTTCGCGATTTGATTAAATAAAGAATTTTTTTTTTATTCTCTGTATTTTAAAAATAAAACTTTTGATTAAAATATTTATAAAGGAAGATTTTTTAAAAATAATTTCGATTGTGTGTATGTTAACAACTAATTAAACTAAAAATTGAAAACATTCTTGAATAGTTAATCAGAAGTTTTTCTCTTTCTTACTGTATTTGCATTGTTTGCGAATAATTGAATTAGGCCATCATAATAGATTTTTTTTAAATTCTCCCTTCTTCTATGTATCTTTTACTATGCCTTTATCTTATCTTAAATACTTCTAAAATACTTCTTAAATACTTCTGAGAGCATCATAAGCATGAAGATTTTTAGCACTTTTGTAATCGCATTTCATTATATGTATTTCGATAAAATATTTTTCAAGCTTCTTACTACAGTTTAAATATTTTATCTTTATTAACAAAATGCTCTATTAATTACAACTTGAAATTACATAACGATACTTTATGAATAAGGTTTTTTAGACAAGCAATGAAGATGTTTTAGAACTACTATATACTCATGCTTCAAAATGTTATTATTATAGTGCTATGTATTACACAACCTCTGACAATAAAGTTCGGTGAATGGTCCTGTAACATTAACGTAAATGAAACATTAATGAAAGTTACCTTACTGCTCTTCGAAATAGTCACCTCCCATAACTATGCACCACTGAGAACTGCTATACATGTCCTGGAAACTTTGCAAGAAGTCTTCATTTGGGATGGAGTTCAAAAGCATCGCCACGTTTGTTGGATGTCAGGAATATCGTCAAATCCCTTTCCTTTCAAAGCGAATTTGAGTCGTGGGAATAGGAAGAAATCTGAAGGTTTGAGATCTGGTGAGTATGGAAAATGCTTAATTTGCTCCACCCCCTTTTTTGCTAGGAACTGTTTGACGATATTGGCTGTCTGAGGGCGAGCATTGCCAGGAACAGAAAACCATGAACCTTGTTGTGCGTTCTGGAGTCGTACCCTGCATAGACGTTTCATGAAACGGGTCAAAACTTCAATGTTCCTTTCAGCATTCATCGTCGTTCCCTCAGGTAGAATTTCTTTTTGAATAATGCCTTGGCTATCAAAAAAAGGTGACACTTTCTCAATCTTCATCACTGACGGAGGTCTCCAGTCTTCCGCTACAGGTGTTGTCAGAAACACTGTCCCGGCCTTCTCGAAAAGGGGCGAATCAATCGTACACACATTTCATTGACAGTGTTTGATCTGCATAAGCACGTACCAGCATCGCATAATTCTTTCGGTGTCTTGGTTGGTTAAGAACCAACGCACTAAACAAGCACTCTGTAAAGCAAGTCTTACACGGACCACACTAGCGACGCTTAACTGAACAACGGTGGGGGCAAATTCTCAACCCCTGCCGCTTCATATGTGCAGCGTTTTGTTTCGCCAGTGTTGCCATATCAGCTGTTCTGACTTCATTCCCCGAGCTTTATTGTCAGAGGTTGTATATATATGTAACTCAGCTACAGTACGCTCTCACTTTCACTTGTGACGAATGCCTGGAATTTTGGCTTCCTCTTCTATTTTTCTTAAGTTTCCTTGCATTGCACACATTGATTCCATGCATTTTTCATGCCCCCCCCCCAATTCACTTTTGATGTTATGTTTTTGATATTTCCATATGCACCATCTTATCTCTACTGGGTTAGCTTCTCATTGAATTGATCCCAGAAATAATTATTAATTGTCTCAAACCAAATTTTTCTGTTCAATAAATATCCAACTTTATTTGTTAGGTAGACAAATATTATTTTCAATGTTATTTAATCTTCAAGAGAATTATTACTTCTAGATACATATTTTAATGCAGATATACATTTTAATTTAATAAAAGAAAATTCACTTTCTTTTATTCTACAAAGCTTTTATGAGTTTCGTTAAAAATTTACCTTTTCTTATTTTCTACTCGTATGTAATTTATTATCAATTAATACAGTGAACTAAACTTGTAGATTTGTGGATAACTGAGCAATAGGTGGTGTGCTTAGTATTCATAAAGTTAGCAAAACAAACGATAAATAAATAGACATTTTTATAATTTTATTTTTTGATTTTTTTAATTGAAAACACATTTGCTTTTCTTATTTAATGTGTGCCGAAGATTTCATAATCTTATAAGCTAAAGTAAATTTTTATAGATTGAAAAAAATCAGCTAATTTTCCGACAATTTATTTCTGTTAAGGAATAATGAAATGTGCCCGAGATAATGATTTAAAATTCTTTTCATATTTTGTTAGGCATATGTTTTCGTTTTGTGATGTGATGAAGTTATTCTATTACACTACACCCGGATGTGAGATATTAAGCTGAGCTCTTTGATTAAATGGTTTGAAAACACCGAAAAGAGAGAGAAGAAAAGGATACGAAATTTACTAATTTTTTTTCCCTGCCGAAAAAATAACACACGCGCGCGCGTTCTATTTTCACAATTCCTATTTTATACAAGCATGCTAGAAATGATTTGTGTACTCTATAAAAAATGAAAAAAAATTAATTTAAAAATTTTGGGTGGAATAACTTTGGTGGATAGTCACGGATTCCGACTTTTATTTCACTGAATATGTTCATGGAAAAAATGTGAATTCTTTCCATTTGTAATTAACTGCCACTTTTAATTCATGTAGTCCTTAAAATTCTTTCGTGGTTTGAGGTAGTAGAGTAAATAAAGTAGTTATGATCCTTGTCACCTGAAACCTTGGCCATAAACTTTGCATGATATCCAAAGTTCATTGCATTACTCTACATAACACACATATATATAGTGCGCGCGAATTCTAAATAAAAAAATCTTTGGTTAATTTAATGTTAATCTAAATCTGTGCGAAGATCATTGGGAGCGGACTTAGTAATTTTGAACCTACCAAGTTATAAGTCTATACAAGTAATGTCATCTCAGTTTCTGCTTAGGTGGCCAGATTTTATTTTTGACAATATGCTACCTATCGCTATAAATCTTTCCCACCACAAATAAAATGTGGATCTTGAAGGTGGACTTCGTTTATAGGTAGTCCAAAATTTACGCTGCACATATGTTGCAGGTTTAAATTTAATAAACCGAGCTACTACTTGCGCATGTTCTCGTGATTAAACCATTTTGAAATGAGAATGTTGTAAAACGTGGACACTTCACCATTTGGTTTGCATTTCATAAAGCATAAACTTTAAGCTTTTCTTTATGGATTGTAAAAAATCGTAAGCAAAAAAAATGTTTGTTTCTTTTTAATTTATTTTTGATATTGTAGCCATACTTTTCGATGAAACTCTGCGCTGGTTAATTGGTATATATACGCAAGTGTTTAAATATTTTGTAAAATCTTACCAATGATTTTTTTTTAGATTTAGGAAGAAACTAAGGATATATTTTATTTGTTTTGATTATAAATTATAAATTTAAATTCTTATTACAAACAAGCCTTTTTTTTTAAAAAAAATTGTTGCATACATTATTTTTTTTTTATTCACCGGTATCAAAACAAAACCTTAAATAAATTTCGCCTGAGGAGCTCATACGTGAGAAAAAATATATAGACAGCAGGTTGTGCATAAAAATCGATAAATCTCCCCAGAACTATTTTCTTCGCACGATTTCAAAAGTCCCCCCATCCTTTATGTTACATATCGAGTTACATTTGTAATCCTAGAGCGAGAACATTGTCTTCATTCTTGTAAAACCAGCACTTTTATATTTTTCAGAATAGGGCTTATGTGATGTGGATTGTCTATCACATGGATTATAAAAAAAGGGAGTGAAACATTTTTGAGTCAGTTGGCTGCATTATACAATTAACATTTTGTTTTCCATTCATTTAAAGAAAAAGAATTTTAAATGAAAAATATGTTATTTTGAAAATGAGATTTTCAATAATCTAGTGAGTGATTTTTAAGCGCAGCACCTTCTTCCAAGAAAAATATCGTTTCACCTTAAAGTTGATTAAAAAATCATTGTTTCTCACTATAATTTTAATTTCACAGGATTCGTACAATCTGTCTTTTAACAAAGAGATAACTACATGAGAAGCTAGTAAAATTATTTAGTGTTGAATAAGAATGTTTCTTTAAGAATATCGTTAATAGAACTGCTTCTTTTTAACAAAAAAAAAGTTTTTATGGTTTTGGTGGGAATATTTTTCGTTGTTCTGTAATGCTACTGGTATATATAATTTCTTTTTTCAATCCCTACTGTTAGTTCACTCTCTCCCTATATATATTTATTTATATATATATCTTGTTCAAATTTTCAATGGTTATTAAAATCCACTCAAGTTCATATACATTTTTTAGACTTGTGTTGGATGACACTTGATGTTAATACAGTTTTTCAAAATTATATACATTAATTTAATTTAATGAATGAATAAATAATAACAAACAAAAATAATAGTCCAACACCATATATAAAAAGGAAAATTGCAAGGAAATTCCTTTTCTATTTTGTCACTTAATATTGTGATTCTGTGTGTGTGTGTCACATGTATATATATATTTATATTAATTGTAATTACTTAATAAAAAGTAACTAAAATAAAAAATTTCTTTTTTGACCTAAGTAGGAACTGACATAAAAAAAATTTTTTATATCATTTATTTTATCAGAGTAATTTTCACTTCGAAAAACGTTTTAACCATTTTTGTAATGTCGTATTTTAAAATGATTTTTTTTCTTCGATTTTCTTGCAAATTTTGAAATTTTTATGAACGAAGACCAAACGGACGAATTTTTAGTTTCTTGCGTCCAAAACTATTTAAGATTTTACTGAACTAATATCTTCTTAAATAAACCTTTCAACGCGTCGGCTGGGTGGCGTGGTTGGTTTGTCGCTTGCCTTCTGTACCCAAGGTTGCGGGTTCGACCCGTCCCAAGTCGTTGGATTTTCATGATGCAGAAAATCGACAGCGGCCCTGTCGTATGATTATACGGCAGGTAAAAGATCCCTAGAGGGTGCTGTTGGCAAAATTAAATCTTAGTATATATATACAAGTTCGCATCGTCAGAGCTCAGGTGCCTCCCTCTAGGGAGGAAGGAAACTGGGCGTCAAAATAACCTGCGGCGATTGGTATCCGCCTATATGGCGTCGCACTAAAAATAGATACCTGCTTTCGGTGATGTACTAGGTAGATGGATGAACTCTGTTAATAATTGTTCATAATTTGCTATTAGAAATTTAAAAAAACCTTTCAACGCTATTACAGCTCCTTATCATGAATCAAGACTGACATCGCAAAACACACACACACATTTCTTAATAAATAAAAGAACAAAGTCAGTTAAAATAGTAAAGAAGAAATTAAATTTCTACTTTGCTAAGCATTAATTTCACGAGATTAGGAATTCTTTATTCTCCAAAAACGAATTTATTATAGCTTTCACAAAAAAAATTCTTTAATTAATCGTCTTATTACAACTGAAAAGCAGTTCAAATTCATTATTTTTTTTCTTTCATTCTTTTCAGGCTGCAGAGATATAAAGAACCGAAGCATCGTCGTGATCCGAAGCGATGGCATCAAAGATGGATTCCAACTTTCCTCCTGTCATTTGGCTCAACTTCTCCTTTACTTCCACACTATTCCAAAGTAAGTTTTGCTTCAGGTTGAGAGCATGAATTATTCATAACTTTGAGCACTTCATTGGAGCCAAGTCTTTTGTTGCGTCACACTCCATTGTCTGATTTCTGGAATCGAATTTTGACCTACGGTTTTCCTCATTTGACCTCAACCAATATGAGCGTTATATAAGTATATTTTAATGTGTTTAAAATGAGTCATTAGTAAATGAGCTCCTCTTCTGAAGATGTGTTTTAAAATTCCAATTCTCCAAAATATAAGTACTGCACCAGAGCTGTTAGAATCATTTTATGTAATTATTTTTATAGAAAAATACCTCAAGGTACCAACATAAATTCTTTTAGTTATACCACGTATATATTTGGCATATAATATCGAGAGAATTCAATAAATGCACAATATCTCACTTTAACATTCAAGGCCTATGAAATTCATCTGATATCTGAATCGGTTATAATCATATTAAGATTTTCTTTGAAAAAATCTAATGGGACTAATTTATATTTTCAACGTCACTTCCATAAGGTTATTATTATTGTCATTTTTCAATTCCTATTAGTTCACGCTCTCCCTATATATATATATATATATATAGTTCAAACTTTCAATCGTTAATAAAATATTTTTATTCATCTACTCAAGTTCAAATACAATTTTTTAAGCTTGTAGTGGATGACACTTGATGTTAATACAGTTTTTTCAAATACTAACTCAGTAATTAAATTTAATGAATGAATAAGTAGTAACAAACAAAAATATAATAGTCTAACACCATATATAGAAAAGAAAACCACAATAAGTAGCGTGTTGCACTTCTAATCCAAAGGTCGTGGGTTCGAATCCTACCTGGGTTAGCTTAATTTCTGAGAATATGGTTTCGTTTTACTATACTATTTTATTATAGTAATTAAATTTTATTAATGAATAAATAGTAACAAACAAAATAGTCAAACACCATAAATAGAAAGAAAAACGGAAAATTGCAAGGAAAATCACTTTCTATATTTTGTCACTTAATATTATAATTCTGTCATACGTGTATACATATTTTTATATTAATTGTAACTATTTAATAAAAAGTAACTAAAATAAAAATTTTCTTTGTTGACCTAAGTAGGAATTGACTTAAAAAAATTGTTTTTATATTACTTGTTATTATTTATTTTTCTCCAAATATTTATTACGTAAAGAATAAGATGATGTGGTAGCCTAGTGGTTATGGTCACGAACTCGTGGCCGGAATGTCGTGAATCCTGATGCCACTGAAAATCCGCCGTGTAGAGGAGTTGATGCACATTAAATCTTTCGAGGCTTATTTCCTCCCGTGGGTGTGGTAGTTAGGTGAGCAGCTCAGGTGTAATCCTCGTCACTTGAGCAAAATTTAAAATTATGAGATCCGTTGCTTTATAGTGCGACGTTAATATAACTCTCACTCACTCAACGTAAAGAATAAAACAGCAATAAAAGTTTTTTTTAAAAAAAAAGAAGCAATTTATTACGCAGATGGAATGTCTTGAGTACACGTGATGAAATTGATTTTGAAAATATACAGCAAAAGAAACTTCAAAGAAGAATGTGCTTAAATACTAAATCATCCATATTTATATCGATTTTTTTATACAAACCAATTGTTACACCTCAAGCATTCGAAACGATTCGGTTTCATACATCATTTATTATTGACACCAGATCAATCGAATCTATTGTTTCAAACATTTAAACCTTGGGTATTTTTCATGCTTAGAGTAAACGGTTATTCCAACACTACAAATATCTGAATTATTTTAACGGATCTCCTATCAAACCTTGGGAACAGGTTGTCAAATGTAAATCAAAAACCGCCCAACATATCACGATCTGACATTTATAATCGGATAAAACTAAAAAAGGTTCTGACCCTTCATATCTTTAAAAGAGTACTGTGGGAGATAACCTCTAGCTAATCGTTTGTTTTTCCTCTTATAACAAACACAGTGGTATAAGTAACATTTAATACCAATGGTAAATTTGAAGTGTAGGATATGAAAGAGAACTGCGGGCGTGACCACAAAAATACTGACATTGATTTTTTGGTGATCACTTCTCTGTCACGTAAATAAAGAAACAATGGGTAAAAATCTATATTGTTTTATTGTTTTCACCTATCCTTAATCTGGACTGTGTTTGGTATTTTCTACCTTTGCATAGGAATGTGACTGAAAATGAATCGGTGGGAATGAAACAGGTGGTTGGCTTAACTCGAGGTACACCCTATACTTCGTTATAACATGTGTAAATGAAACATAAGACCGTGGGAAACATTAAAATAAAAGAAAATTTTTAAAATCATAACTTATATATAAAGTTTGTGTCTAACTTCGTACGAGTATATCATTTCAATGATGACTGTTTACTGCTTTAAGTGGAAATAGATTTTATCACTAGAGATTGACTTAAGCTAAAAATTTTAATTATTAAGAAAAAATAAAAAAATAATGTTTATAAAAAAATCGAACACAGATTTATTAAAATATAATGCTTTTTTAGGTCTTAAAACGTAAGAGACAGAAAATGAAGGAAAGGGAAAAAAATAAGTCATAAAAAGGAAATTTTGTAAAAATAGTCTTGCGAAAAAAATGTTGTTTTTTCTCCATTAAATTTTCATTTATTTATGAATTTCTTTAAATTCTTAACGAATAAATAAACTGAAAAGTAGATGGTATACTAACTAAAGATTCAAAAGAGAAACAAAACGACTCATCCAAAAAATACGTTTAAATACATTAAATGTTTTTTTAAGTATCAAGTTTCATATGAACATAGTTATTTTACCTTCCATTACAAATGTTTCTTTTAAAACAGAAAGCGTAGCTCAAGATAGAATGACAAAGCCTTTAAAAAGGCATGACTTTAAAACAGATAAGAATGCAGTAAGAAATTAATTATATTTGTTAATTTTGGTTGCAATTGTTCTCATAAGTTTTAAGTGTTTCCATTCATTTTCTAACCATTTATTTTTTTTTTTTTTTTTTTTTTTTTAAAAAGTGATAGGGCGTGGTTTTTATCTTAATTATTATTTGGTATTTTTTAACTTTGAAATTCTTTATTAAAATTATTATTATTTGTATGTTAAATTTTTCTTGGAAAAATTATTCGATAAATGTCAATTTTGTTTCCATTAAAAAAGCTGGAATTTATTTGTAAAATAAATATAAATTTAGTTCTCACTTTTATAAATCTCTTAAATGCGTCACCTATTAGCAAAATATATTAGACAAATATTTTTAAAATGTTTTAAAAAAATTCTTAATTTTCTTAAGCATTTGAAGAATTAAGCTCTAATATATTTCTTCAGACATCATTGTTGTCTTATAATTATTAAGTGGGTAAATGCAAAAATAGAATTGAAACGTTTACTTTCCCTTCCTTAATGAAAATTGGTTTTATAATTTATTTATTACCTTTTTAGCATTGAAAGCTCGTAATTATGGCTATATTTTAGCGTATCTGAATTATTCTATGAATATGAACTTATATATTTCCCTAAATATTGTAAAGTATTATACAACAGTTCTTTAATTTTTCTTACGTGAATTGAGTAAATATTCAATATATATAAGACAAGCAATAAAAAACATTATTCTGTACCTTTTTAAACCTCGAAAAAATTTACGGAGAAAATCATGAAAAAACTTACAAAAAAATGTTAAATGCCAATTAAAAGTTTATTTTAAGTAGGTTGAATATATTGTTTTGTGATACCTATCTGGGTAATTTTTAATTTATTTTTTTCTAGAGACGAGAAGCATATTTTAATTTTTCTTAACCACAACATTCATAATAATTATGCATTTTTTTTCATTTTCCTCATTTACTTAATAATTGTGTCGAATGAAATGAACTGGATACATCAAGATAATACTGAAAGATAAAAAGTCTTATAAATGCAAAAACATAACTAAAAATTTTGGATGAAGTATTGCAAACGTGTTCTAATAAAAAGTTCTTCAGCATCGATTTAATACATTTAAAGCATTCTTTGTTTACTTTTATTTTTGCGCCTGTTAAATGCAGTCAGGTGAACACAATTCGAATACACAATCAGAAAATAAAAGATGCTCACCCTCTAAACATTTTTCTTTAAAATCAATCCGCGTGTGGTCCTGTCTCGAAGATGTAAATCTTGTCACAAATAAATAGCGTCGTATTTGAAAGTTAAAAAGAAATGTGAGTAATATATACAGAAATAAAATACGCCTAGCGATAGAAACCTGAGTAGAGAACTCCCATACGTAAATGCAGGGTGCCTACGGCAGACAGAAGTGCATGTAAAAGTAGGACGATGTTAAAAAGTAGGAGAAAGAATATTGAAGTGATATAATTACAGGAATATGAGGGGTTTAAATTTACATATCGGCTACTTGATACGTGAATTCTGCAGTGTGCTTTGATTTAATCAAAAGACTCTATTTTAAGCAAACATGCAAGGAGGGAAAAATAGTGGTTTGTTATTGTGTATGTGTGAATTAAGAATTCGTATCATCGTTGTCTTGCAGTTTATCATCTTTCCTCTGATATAAATGCTTGATTGTGTTTGTCATTCCGAAAGTGTGGTTTATTATACAAATTATGTGCAGTGAATAAGGTATTTTTACTCTTGCTTGAACTGTTTTGACATGAAATGTCATTTTTTACTCTGTGGGGGAATCCAGAATCAAAAAGATAAATGTATACTTTTCTTTAATGAAGATTTAGAATTTATGGATTGTTGTGGGATGAATTGAAGATATCTTCAGAATAAGTCTCCGGTAATAAATTTTACGATTTGTTACTGTAACCTGTCTTTTCGAAATTTTTATGGACTACTTAAGGATTTCAATTAATATCCCGGCTCGGTGGCATAGAGATAGCGAGCCCGCCTCTTAAGTCCAAGACTAGTCGATCCCGGCTGGTGACGGTAGATTTTCTGGATACAGAAATCGTAAGCACGCATGTCATATGGTTATGTGGCATGTAAAAGATCTCTTGAGTATCGATGCGGCTCTGGTACTCTCTGAAAAATTAATGGCTCCCGATGAGAACTTGAATTGAGTAAATTCAAGCGTCAAATATTTGGTAGCGGGAGCTGCCACTAGGCGTTACCACCAATGAAATGACTTTCACTCTTGGGGACTTACCATGTCTGTAAAGACTTAGCTCTCAAAATGTAGGCCATTAGGTAAAAAAAAAAAAGATTTCAATTAAGTACAATAATTTACAAACACATGTATAGAAAGAATAATCTTTCGCGTATTTAAATAAAGTATAATAAATATTTATTGGGTTTCATATAATATTTAACAACAATTAATATTTTTTGACAACAAAAATTTGTCAAAAAGTTATTAGCATTCATTTATTAGCATATTTAATTTTATTTAAATCTCTAAACAATTAATAAATACGTATGTTTAATAAGAAGATAACAATAAAAAGGAATGCTTAGAATGTTTTTAAAATATATCGTACGATATCTTAAAACTGTATATAAGATATTTTCAGAAAGATAATGCAGAGGGTATATAAATAGTTTTTTAATCTACAGCAGGAATTTTGATCACATATCAAATTTTTATTAATGAATCATTTAAGCATTGCTAAATTACACCTACTAAAATCTGATCCCGTATTGAATCAATGTATGAAATTTCAGTTCAATTTTTTACCTTTGCATATCTTGATTTTAAATCCCGTATTTTTATGTTATGGCAGTTTCTCATTATTTGGAGGATCAAAGTTTTTTTTAAATGTAGAAATAAAACGAATTTTATATAATCATAACGCTATATTTTAACTCAACTATTGGACAGAAAAAATGCACATAATTTATTGTCATATAGGATTCAACACAACTGAATAGGTAATTCATTCGAAATGAAGAATTTTAAAAAAATTCAGCTAGAAATTCATGTTTTGGATTCGTGTCGAAATTTTTCGTGATCATTTATATACACAGTGATTTTTCCTCTTTTAGCTCCTAAGCTTTAATTTGCACATTTACATTTAACATTTATCACAATTAAAAACATTTTTTTATTCGAGATAAAAATTGGTTACTGTAGTAAAAATCTATTCCTTATATTTAAAGTTATTGCATTTTCTTACTTATTGCATCGACTAAATAAATACATGACAATAATTTTATTGGTAGATTTCAATCAAAAATGTCTTTTAATCTTGTTTTGTGGCATCGATAAATATTGCTCTTAATGATTGATTTATGATATCATAATGTCCTCTGCATATCTTTAATTGCCTTAAGGTAAGTTGCGCATGGACTTACCACGTCATTGATATTCATCCACTGTCTTAATAAAACTAATTTTCAACACCTCGAAATGAAAATGAGCAGTAATTATTCAGGAACTGATGAACTAAATGAAGTGTTCGAATAATTGCTTCCATGAATAAATAATGTTGTAAGAGCGGGTTGGTCCCAAACTGTCTGGGGTTTTCAATCACTTTTTGTTCAGGCGTGTGTTGAAATAAGTCATGTATCAAGATTGGTTTATTTGATTTAATCTTGTGCTAGAAAAGGGTTTGATTTGCAATATTTGCGATACAAATAATCAAGACCACACCTTTTGTCAAAACTCTGGTTTTCCATTTTATCAGTGTTCATTGCAAATGTTTCTTCTGTACCATTAGTTATCGAGAAGCGTTTTTAAAAGAATAATACACAGTATTAATTGTGCATGAAAGAAACAAAATATCCTTTTTTTTTAGTTCTTTATGTTGTTTTATATATTTCGATAAAAATTAATTTAATTTTAAAACTTTCCATTGATTTTTTTTTATAATTTAATGAAACAAAAAGAATCTCAAATGACTTTCTTTCTACAAAGAAAAATATTTTTCAGTTTTTGAGAAAAAAATATAGTTGATGTTAAGAAAAAGAATTGGTTTTATATTGTTATTTTTTATTATTTCATTTATTTTGCAATGTATTTTTGAGTATTATTTCAAAAACAGTTACTTTAGAAGTAAAATGCCTTTTCATATGCGTTTTCAAATTATAATTTTTTTCTTTAAACAAAATAAAGTATAATGAAGGTTTTTGCTTATGTGTGTGTTACTATTTGTGATAAATTTAAGAAATGCAACGACCTTTTTTTCTAAATTTAAATAGATTCCTAAATCATAATATCAAAATATTATCTATGCAATTCATATTTAAAAATGTCAATGGATTTATTTATTGCTACAATTTAATTTTTTTTAGATCCTGTCTTGGGTTTTTTTCAATTTTTATTAATTGTACTGAAATTTGGAAATTATTTTCTATAGTGAAGCTGAAATTTTGCATAGTGTTTGTGAACCCTGATGTAATTATTGTCTTGTTTGACATTCGTCCTGTTTAAAGCTAGACGCGATTACTTAAAACGAAAACTATTACCACAAATTTCTAAGAAATTTATACAAATTTAAAACGTTTTAAAATGGTTTTTAGTACTGTACTTTAAACAGAAAAAAACGTACTAAAAATTAAAGTGATTGAATTATTTTGCCCTGGTGATATTTCCAAGGTTTTAAAGGAAAACTGATGCTTTTCATGCTTTTATTTCTGCAATTAAAATTAAAACTCTGAGGAAACATATTTTAAAAATCTTTGCTATGAGATACTGATTAGCAATGTCTCTAGTCATAAAAATTATAGGAGAAACTGAATTATTAATACAAGAATTTCCTGAATGACTTCCTATCCTTTTCTGTTTCTCCTTAAATAACTTAGTTTATTTAATTACTTTTATTTTTAGTTTCATAAGAAAGACTGAGCAGATTAAAATTTTTTGACTGTACTGACTCCGTAGCAACATATGGATTGTGCGATATGAAATGCTCATGTAATTCTCGCAACTTAAATATATGTCGCTTTATATTAAGATACCAATTCGTTTTTTGTTGTGTTTATATAAATGAAAGAAAGTATTTAACCTTCTTTGCATATTTCACTGCTCCCAGTATGTTAACTGAATGGGGCTCCTGTGGAAAGTGCTCTTCACGATCCATTTGATTAACCCTGTAATTTAGGTGATGTGTTTTTCGTGTCATGCATTTTCAATGAAGACTCCAATGAAGAAGATAAGTGTTCATCTTGCGCGGATGCCATTAACTTGATTAATTTTTCGCCTTCCGCAAAGCGGCCGATTAATTGCTTCAAACATGTTCGGCTCTTAATGTACTGCTCTTGTTCCTTTTGTCGAACGGGCACGTAAGCACAATGTAATCCCGTTTTGTTAGGCTTTATGCTGTTTCAACATCTCATTAATTGACATTGGGAGCAATTTCATGAATAACATTCTAATGTATCTTCAGTGATATTCTGATCTGGGACTTCTTTTTCAATTCCTACTATTAGTTCACACTCTCCGTATATATATATATATATATATCCTGTTCAAATTTTCAATCGTTAATAAAATATTTTTTATTCGCCCACTCAAGTTCAAATACATTTTTTAAAACTTGTAATGGATGATACTTGATGTTAATACAGTTTTTTCAAATATTAATTCATTAATATTTGAATAAATAATTAATAAGTAGTAACAAACAAAATAATAGTTCAACACCATATATAAAAAGGAAAATTGCTCGCTGTGTCCTTGCGCGTTGGACTTCTAATCCGAAGGTCGTGAGATCGAATCCCACCTGGGATGGCCTAATTTCTGAGAATGTTATTTATTTTTCTATACTTTATTATTGGAATAATTAAATTTAATTAATGAATAAATAGTAACAATCCAAATTAATAGTTCAACATCATATATAGAAAGGAAAATGTGGAAAATTGCAAGGAAAATCGCTTTCTATTTCGCCACTTAATATTGTGATTCTATCATATGTATATACATATTTATATTAATTGTAATTATTTAATAAAAAGTAACTAAAGTAAAAATTTTCTTTGTTGACGTAAGTAGGAATTTTCTCGAAATTTTTTTATATTACTTCTTTTTGTTCTTTTTAACACCCATTTCTCTGAGTGATTTTTTATAAAAAAGCAATGACAGATTAAAAAGTTAGAAACAGTGTAAACTCCTTTACTTCATGAATTAAACGCGTCTTCAATGATGTAGGTTTTAAAAATTCTGAATAGCCAAAAAATTTGAAAATTTTTGAAAAATACAAATGAATTAAGTAACTGCATTATTTTAAAACTCTTTTTTTTTTAATCATTTTTATAAAAATAAGAGATTTATCTTAAAATTTAAATAATTTTTTTGTAATTCTGCTCATTGAAATATGTAGAAAAATAATTTGAAGTAATAATATAGGACACATTCTTTTATAAATAACAGTCTGTAAATTTTTAAATAATTTTTCCAAAGCTTTTCCATTTTAAATATATTAGAAAGTTAAACTTTCCACTTTTTTCTAGTGGCAGTTCTACGTGCGTGCATGCAAATATATATATAACTATAATAGTTAGTAAATTATAAGCATATAGCTATTATTATATATAAATGTTATAAAATCTATATGTGTTTAATTTCTCTTCTCCAAGTTTTTCCTTCAAAAAGATCTATAAAAATAAAGGTAATCCTCTCACGTATTTCATATACTTTTTCGATATTATTAATTCCTTTTTCTTTTTAAACCATCTTTTTTTATTATCACTGATGCTAATGAATCTTAAACGCATAATTTTTCAATTGTTCAAATTTTAAATGTCCTCATTTATTTCCCTATTTCCTTTAAAAATGAGCATACAATATTCAAACATTGAGTTTCTAAGGTTTTCTTGTTAATCATTAATTAAATTTTAAGATTTATATTCTTAGTTTTTCATTCATATTGATGTTTGCTTAAAAATATGTATTGCATTATGAATTTTCGTAATTATATTGTTTGACGTTGGACCACGTTAAATAAGTGATAACAATATAAAAATCTACTAAAAATTTCATTTTTACCTAAAGATCTGTGCATTGTTTTTACCGGGAATTCAATATATGAATGGAATTTGGATGGAATATGACAGTGCAGATATTTTGCTGAATGAGCCTGAAAAAAAAATTCTGACGGTTCTAAACGAATTTACATAAAAGTAAAATTAATCATTTAAAATATTTTTTCATTAAAACTTCAAATTATTTAAAGTCATCTGCTCATGCGTTCCTCTCCAAACAAGAATTAAACTTTATTTCTTTATAAATGTTTAATTTGATTCTTATTGAAAAATAGTTAATATAGTTCAGGGTTCCTAACAGTAAATGATATCAAACTGATATCCAGCCTTCAAGTAAAAACGTCATTTTTCTTGTCAACGTGTGTTGAAATACTTGACCACCCGTGAAGTTGCAATATTTGAGATACCTCAATTAAAACATGATTTGAATAGATTTGTTACAAAATCGATTTTCTCCACAAGTATTAACCTTCTACAACCCATAATTAAGTTGTTTTACAAATGATTTTAAGCTTACTGTTTATTGTAAAAGATGTAGATACCTTGTTATTAAGTATGATAGATGTATTGCTAAGTATGTGAATTTGACGAACTTATCTCAGGTGTTAACAAAATGGATGCATATTTTTTATTTTCTCAGGAAAGAAGTCATTGGGAAAGGTTTTCTTGTTTTAATAGATGCTTCAAAGCATACGGATGACTTCTGGAGTGCTTTGGATGAAACATTTTGTCTGATAGAAGTAAGTGCTGTATTTATCTATCTAGATTTTATCAATATAAATAGATAAATATTATATATATATATAATCGCTAAAATTTTTTAATTCGCTAATGAAACTAAAATTTTTAACCATTAAATTTTTAAAAAACTCCCACCTATTAGATTAAAGTCTGAAACATTTTTTAATTTTTCCTATAAAATAAATTTAAATTCGTTTAAATTTTAATTTTAAAAAATTAATTATTAAAGGAATCTAATAATAATTATTAAATTTATTTAAATATCAATATTTTTAATACTTATTCTGTATGTGGTATATTTAAAATGGTTTATTTTCTATAATTAGTTGATTGGTTAAATTTTTATACTGTACAAAAATGTACAATTTTTTCGACTTTAAACACTTTTTGTAATACTTTTTATTAATGAATTTGTTGAAATTTAAATTTAAAAATGAAGAAACAATTTTATATTTCAAATAAAAAAATAATGACAACGAACGTGTTTAAGTATTCTAGAAAATTCTTCTGTACACAAATATTTTTTATTTAGCATTCTAGTGCACAAGTGACAGTTACAAATAAAAAACGTATTGCTATATCACTAAATGCTATAACAGTAACCGATTTTTTTTAATGGATGTACAGATGCGAGTTTTTAAACTTAATTTTTAATGAAGAATTTTTATCTGTATATTGATATAGACCATAAATGTGAAGTTTTAGACTTGATTGAAAATTTCCTAATTTAAAGCTTTTTACTCATACAAGAATCATAGGAGCAACAGCGTACGAGTGCTTTTTAATTTCAGGTATCGTTAAAGAATGCATCTAGAATTAAAATCAATCAAATCAGTTCATAAAAAAATTTTACGAAATTTAATATTGTAAAAATTTTCGGTACTTACGTATTATCGCAACCTATTGGTGACATCATATGAAACGAAGCACCTAGTTGCCAATTCAGCGCGTACGACACAGAGGAAACCGGGGTGGCCAACTTGGCGAGTTATTAATAGAGTTGGCGATTGTTGCGATAATACGTAAGTACCAAATTTTCAAATAGTTAAATTCAATATTTATTATTGCCAAATTTTATCAATGAATTTGTAGAAACCCATTATAAAAATTGTTTGTTTTTCTTCGTGTTTCATCAAAATGTTTAGTCTTTTATAAGCTTTAATAGAGCTATTAGCTGTGATAAGACATATTTTGGGGTATTTTGTGTATGTGTTTTAAAAACTGTAAATTATTAAATTAAATTGAAGTACAATATAATATGGCATTGCCTTGTGACTTATTAAATAAGATTTTCTGCTATACAGAAACCATATAGGTTGATATTTTTTGTGTTCTAGTTTATAATTGGATATATTCTACATTCTAACTTATTCAAATTCAAATGTGTCGCTTAGTTTAGTTTTAAAGAATTTTTCAATTGTAGATAGAAAATTTACCTATTACTATCTGAGTATCCGATTAGGGAGGAGGGTTTGTTTCATGTATGTATATTTACCAAATGCATTGTTCTTATTTCTCAGGCAAATCTCTCAAATGTGATAAGCGAAGTATTAATCCTATTTGAAGAGAATAAGAAGATTAATGACGTTAGCACTTTGTTCCCTACCAGCAGAATACAGGCAAGTTTCAATTCCCCAGATATGCGCCTTAAATTAAAATTCATTGCTATTTAAAAAAAATATTTTGGATTTAATTAACATTAATTTAGGAATGAATCAAATATTATAAAAATTAATTTAAGATAATGTGTATTGTAGTTTTCTTTTTAAAATGCAAGAAGTTTAGCTTAACTAAATATAATTTAAATTTCGAATAATTTTTCATATCATGCGTTGCATTTTAAGAAATGATACACACTTACCAATTTTTTAAACTTAAAGGAACATTTTTAACTATTGAAATAACGTATGTTGAATATCATATGATTTGACGGTTCCTATTATAATTATATGAATTAATTTTGCTATTTCTTCTTCATAAAATTGGATGTTTGTGTTTCAGAAATTTTTGTTTTCATAAAAGTTTTTAAAAGCTCAATTTTTAATAATTACTTATCAAACTGATGAAAACGGCAATTAAAGTTTTTAAAATGTGTTCATTATTGTTATAACTGAATATGACAAAAATATTTACTTAACAAGATGGGTTTTTTTTTCTTTTAATAATATTTTGTTTCAATAATTTTCAACATCCTTAAATTTATTAAATTATCTAAGATAATTTAATAAAGATCATAAAGCATAGGAGTCTTAATTTAATACTTAAGACTCCTATAATATATATTGTGTTGTCTTTTTCTACTTTCTAGGAATAATTCTGTTTTTCAGTTTCATTTAGAAAAATTGCTCTATAGGGAAAATTATGTGTCTGATACTTTCCATTAATTTTTTTAAGTAAATGCTTACTGGAGTTTTAAAGAAAAAGTGTGTATCTTTTTATTGATTTATTATCCTTATTAATAACAAAATAACTTTTCTCTTTTTTTTTTAAAATCTTTTCTGTCGTTTTGAATCTGGAAGCTATTTTTTTGTTTGCATAAACATAAAATTTTTATTCTCTTAAAAAATATAATGATTTGAAATTATATTGTAATTTTGCATACAAATACTGCATACATATTTTCAATTGACATTTTACTCTTTGTGAGAAAAAAGTGTAAATTCTAAAAAATTTGTAAACATATTTTATTATTCTTGGTATAATTATATTTAGTATTCTTGTGTATTTTTTTTTTAATTTTAAGATGTATCAGAAAAGCTAAATTTAAAATTTTATGAATGTGCATGGTACATTTTTTTATTGTTTTTAGTTAAATAATGAATTATAATAAATTCTAATAAAACTTCATTTTAATATTATAATGGTATTTTTCTCTTTACTTTTTTATCATTTTATATTATACTAACATTGATATACTTAATATAATTTCCAAATTTAATATTTATATCTTGAAAAAAAGGTTTCAAAACAATTAGCTAATTGTTATTCCTATTTTATTTCCCTTTAGTTTGAAATTTTATCCTCTAGAGAAAAACTCTTGACTTTTGTTCAAAAAGATCAACTGCTCTGCGAGTATGGTGGGGAATATGTTTACGACCATCATGAATGGATAAGTTTCAGAAAAGTAATAAAATGTTGTTCTCTTTCGCTCATTAATGCTTCTTTTCTTTTTATGGTGACATTTTTTCCCATTAAATCTTAACGAGCACGTAATTCATAAGATTTTTCCTGATGCAAATACATATCTATAACTATAAATGAAAGGTTTCCCCACTTTTGTTATAATCTGATTTTTCACTTATAAACTCATTTAAATGTAAATTTTTTTTGCAAAATTTACCTATTAAATCTCAATATTATTTTCTACAATGTAGCGTGGTGAAAGTTTTAACTGTAATAACTTACTTAAGTACTGTTATATATATATATATATATCACAAAGTTATATTATATTTTAAATTTGCTGGAATTCCATCTTTAATTTAATAAAAAGTAAAATGAGTTTATTTTTAAAAGCCTACAAAAAAGGAACACTCTTTCCATTATAATCAGGTTAGGTTATTATACTTATTGAATAGCTTTCACAAGACCTCGGAAAAGAGAATATTTTTGATGATTATTGAAGTAGTAATTTCTTCAAATTATAATTTGTTTATTTTTATAAACAAAAGTATCTTTAGTTTAAATTAAAATTATACCTGCTTCAATCTTTATTTTCAAAATAAAATATTGATTTTATAGCATTCCTTCTTAATTATATAATTATTTTACATACCATGAAAATCTAAGTTTAAAAGTAACCCTCATATTTTACAATATATATATCTAAGACAATTTATAATGAATATGTTCTGTTAATAATATTTTTGTTGTGGTAATATCTGAAAACTATGCACGTGTATTTTAAAATAATTGATGAAAAGATTGTAATGCATTTTTCTTCCCCCCTGAAGTTTTCGAACACTTAAATATCGTATAAATATTTAAAATATAGAGAGCATTCGTTCTCAATTTGCACACACACAAGCCCCGGTGTGTTATTTTTAGCTTGTTAAAATCCGTAGCGGTTAAGTATTTTCGGTTTGGAAAACATTTACACTTATTATTTTTTGTATATAGATTTATTATTTGATACATCTAAATATTTAAAGTTATAAAGCGAACTTTTTACTTTGTTTGATTAGTTCTTAATTACTTTATCATTGCTGTTTTAAAGTCAAGCAAATGCAACTCTACAACTGCAGGATATTTTTAAAATGTATTATTCTTTAAAAGTACAAAATACACTACTAAGAGAGACTTTTTTATTAAGTTTAAGAAGGAATTTAATTATTATGTTGGAAAATGAATAATATATTATTTCAGAGGATATTTTAATGAATGCTTACTATTTTTATTTAGACTTCAAAAAATTAAACATGTCCTTATGTACTAATAACACAATATACATTCATCATTCATATAAGTGAATTTTTCAAAAAAAAAAAGAAAAAACACGATTAATCTTTGCAGTTTCTGGAGCCATTTATCAATGGATGTCGTTTATCGGGTCGCCATCTGGTCAACCTTCTGGAAGAACTGCGGGGTAGTCGTTTGCCGGTGTCATCTACTCTCACCCACCAGATGATAGAACAGCAAAAAAGGAATGTCACTCATACCTTCCACGACGAACAGCTGCGTCATCTGGAGGAGGAAGGAGACACTATTCTTAAAGAGCTCCATTCTTACAGAACAAAATCGCCTCACAATCACGATTACAGGTGGGAAACTCAATTAAAATCTACCAATGAAAAGAACTATTTTAAAAAAAAATATTTATACCTGATATTAAATATTCTAATCTAACATACTCGTATTTTTTATTGTTTTTTAAGTAACAGTTTACAGTAATTACAAATATTTAGATTGCTTTTTCTGTAAAAAAAATTTTTTTACTATACCGAAAGGTTACAGAAAAGTAGTATTTGCTACAGAAATAATTTAATTTGAGAAAAAATTATAGCCCGATTACTTAAGTGATGTGTCATTATGTTTTATTTAGTTATAAGTTAAAATTCTGTAATAAACTTAAATACTTTTATACAAATCATTTTACTTCCACTTCTTTTGTTTTGCAGCTATTTTTAAAGAAGTTATTTTGATTTACAAATTAACATGATATTGATTAAATGAAATAAGAGGGTTGTTGTTTTTTTATGCAGTACTATAAATTACGTTTTCATAACTATTTCACCATACACTAAGGCCGTGGTAGGCAAATGATCAAGAGCTTATGGCAGCGACGTTCATAATAAAAATGAATCCCCCAAATAAGGACGTCATAAGACTCTTTGAGGCCATGGTCCCAGAGAAATCTTTTAAGATTTTAAGGCCCTGTGCTTCTATGCAAAAGTAGGACCTACCTGAGATCTTTAACAGTATATAACATGCATTGTTAAGTACTGGTTGAAACGGTAATTTGAAACAAATAAATGTGCACAACTCACAATCTCAAAAACCTGGCACAAACCGGCTCGACCGATGACCGCATTTCGACTAATTGAGTTGAATGATTGTTTATGGTGTTAGGCCTAAGCCTAGACATGGACAACGGTCATCACATAATAATACAGTCATACATAATAATTTTTTCTGGGAAGAAAAATTTAATCCGATTATATACATCGATTCATGATCATCCAACCATAAAAAGGAGCATTTTTTTCTAAGTTTTGAATATTTTTGATTGCCAACAATTTACTATTGTTATATTAAATATGAATGAATATCCTAAATAAAATGAATAAGCTCATTAATTCTATTCAGTAATAACGTTATAAGTTTTGAAAAACGTTTTTAATTTTTTAAAACTCTTTCGGAGTTTGACTGACATGACTCTTGGCTATTCAGTAATCAAAATTAAATGTAAGCTCTAATGAAGCCTTTTTTTAACATTTAATTGATTCTTGCGATTCTTTTTACGGTTTTGCTCTAATGGAACATGTGTCTAAATAATTTATTTGGTTGGTATTTGTGATTACTCTTACTAATCATCAAGCAAAACTTTATAATATAGGAGGAAACGGGAATTGGCATTTCATTCTCTAAAACTTATGCGCTACGTTAACTTTGAAATCCAGTAGAAAATAGAGAAAGATTTATCAAAAAAATAAGCTGAATTATTCAATTAAACTATTTCTTTACTATTCAAGGTCCCCTTTTTGGAATAAAAGTAATATTTTCTACTAATTACATAAAACTAGCGCTATTAGCGGCTGGTAGGTAGTTTTAAATTAACTTTTCTTTCAACTGCATGATTTTGCTTGGCGGAGGACCTTGTCATTTCAAACCATTGTGCACAATGATTACCACTGAGCTTATAGTTCACTCTTTTAATTTCCAAGTTACTTCATGAGAGGATTTACTTAAAATTCTCACTTAAATTCAGAGTTCTTTCAAATTAGAAACCCTTATGTTGCACCATAGAGTGACGTTAAAAGTGCGATCGATCAATGTAGAGTGTAGCTGCTTTCATTATTTTACGCTAAGATCTTTGAGGAAATGGAGAGAAGTTCGCCATTCTTCACAAATTCACAACTGTATCACCGTACTATTTGGTTTTAGTAACAATACATGTTCTCTAGCCCTCTGAAAAAATTTTACCTTACCGTTAAGTTAATAAGAATCTTAAACTTCGAGCACTCTTATTAAATCTTAAAATTTTGTATTGTTTGTATTTTGTATTGCTTGAATTTAGTATTGCCTGGTTTGTATATCCAAAAAAGTCGCGATATGCTTTTTTTTTTAAAAAAAAATAAGAGACTGGAAACAATTTGATTCTTATAAGTCCTAACAAAAACCTTTGTGCAGCTTGGAAATTAGTTTATTTTGGCATTTAATATTTGCAATGGCATTGTGTTGATGTATGGAGTGGGGTATCAGTTCAAGTTTCGACCTGGACATATCATGTAAATATTGCTTCAAAATTATGAGTGGGTGAGTGTTTATTAATTACGCGCACTATAAAGCAACATGAGGGCTATTAGTACCTGACTTGTAATTTTGAATTTCGTTTAAGTGACGAAGACAACACCTGAGCTGGTATCCCCATCCCCCTCCTAACTACCACACCCACCTCAAAAGAAGAGTTCTGAACCACGACAGATTTAGCGTGCATCAGCCTCTCTACACGATAGGTCTTCAATGGCACTAGGGCTCAAACTCCTGACACGCTGGCCACGTATTCGTGACCATAACCACTTGGTTACTGCAGTCACTTCAAAAATATGAAGCATATTTAACTGTGCAAATAAGTTTTTGAGATCTTAATTTTGTTCCAGATCCACAAATTGGCGTTGTGTTATTACAAACAATTAATTTTTAGCCCTAAACTCAGAATTACGAAGTGTATTAACTCTGTAAACCAGATATGTATTTATAACGCTGGGTTGATTCTTGTTAAATTTGTCGCGGCTTGAAGTTCTCTCATAGGCGGGGCTTGGATGTAAAGAATGGATTGTAAACTCGACTTATTCGACTATGGTTTAAGCTTGGCTAGAGAGCATATAGGCTGTGTTTAGCGGATCTTTATGTAGAGTACACAAATAAGAAGCTCTCGGGAACATTTCATAAGCAAAAAAGAAAATTATTCTTTAGAAACCTATAAATGTATAAAGATTTCTTGAATTTAAAGTATCCGACTACGTTCGAAACCGTGATTTTAAAAAAAGCACAAAAATGGATAATTTTCATGATATTTGTTGTTGTTGTTGCTCATGCCACCTGCCTGACATAGTCAGATCGAGGCCCACGAAATTCATCATGGCAATGGGCTACATGGGCCTGTCGTTGGCTTTTAGCCTTGAGCACCATACAGGTGACAGTACGATTTAGCTCGGAGAAATTCCTGAAGGAACGATTGATGGCGACACCACCTATCTCCACCTCCACAATTTAGGCATGGAACTGAATTGGAGGGAAATTTTCATGATATTTAGTGTCACTTAGATTAGAATATATGTGTAAAATTGTTTTAAGGACATTTTGACAAAAAAAATTATTTAAATACAACATTTTGGCAAAAAATAAACTTAGAATAATCTTTTTTCAAAATGTTCTCCTTTTATAAAAAATGCTTCTAAAATTATAATATTTCACTTATATAAAGTACAGACTTCTCCAGAGAGTCTGAAGTAGAAGTTTTGAAAAATTCACATATTATTTTCAGTGTTACCATTAATTGAAATATTTATCGGCGTTTTTTTCTTAAAATTGCTCCCCTCTGTTGTAAAATATGGATAAAGCCACTTCTAAGTTATGTATTTCAAAAATTCTAGTTGAGTCTCTGTAGAAAGGTCTGAGCTATATACAGGCAAAATATTATTTTAATAGAAGCATTTTTCATAAAAGGAGAATATTTTGAAAATTGTTCATTCTATGTTCATTTGTTCATTTTTTTGGTCAAAATATTGTACTTAAATAGTTTTTTATTGTAATACTATTGTTAAAACGATTTTATATACATTTTCTAATCTAAGTGACACTAAATATCATAAATATTATCCATTTATATGCTTTCGCAAAATCACGGTTCCGAACGTAGTCGGATACCTTAATGTATCAACCGATTAGACTCAATTCTCAAATTACACAAATAAAAAAAATAGCTAATTGCCAAACTCTTTAAGAAGTTATTATGTAATCTAAGTGTGCAGTGTCCATTTAAATATTTCTGTCTTAACTGTTATGTTCCATTTCAAATCTGTGTAAATATTTCTGCATATAATAAGTGCAAGTAAATATGTGTATTTCAGGGAAAACTTGGAAAGGACGAGCATTCTGTACGATGAGTTACGGAAGGCTATGACGAAGCTGGCACGATTAGCTGATAAACGACTAAATAGGTTAGAAGAGTGCCTACAACTGAAAACTTTTCAGGAAGAATCTAGTCAAGTAGGAACCTTTTTATTTTATATTATATATTTATAAACATTTATATTATCACGCAATAGTATCCTATAGGTTCAAGTATAAAAAGTGACATCCTGTTTCAAAGTTTTATATTATTATACTGAAACTTTCAGTAAAAATCAGTATTTATTGCAACTAGAAATGTCTATCTAACCTTTTGTTGCAATTGTTTTTAGCCAAAAATTTTCTTTTTTAAGTATAAAATTTTGAAAAAGCGAAAAGCATCAGAAAATATCTTTAGGCCTGCTGGTGCTGATTATTGGCTTAATTATTTTGACTGTTCGATTTTATGATTTATTTTAATTTACCATTAACTGATTTTTCGAAACAAGTTGACACACTGTAATTTTAAATTAATTAAAATAGTTCTATTTTCATATTTCTTATATATAACCTGAGAAAAGAATTGTAGAAAAGTTTTTTTCAAATGTTTTTTCTAATTTTTCTTGTCTAAAACAAAGCATGCTTTCAAAAGAGGATTAATTTGGCAAGATTATATACCCTCCTATTTTTTTTCATGTTTTTTTGTGTTTGTATAATATAAGCAATCATTTACATAAGAGCCTCATTTACATAAATAACAATCCTCTACACCCTAATTTGTTTTGAATGAAAGCAAGCACTATTAGAATTGTGTATTTGTTTCACTTAACGGGGCTTGTAATACATAACCTCATTCTTAGAAATATAATCCATTGCCTGTGGTCAAAATTTTCTTTTCTGATTCAAACGAAATCGTGTCTACATGTTTTCCCACATATCAAAACACAGTAATGAAGCATTAAACCTTTGTTCAAAACTATCTGTTTTAATTGAAACCCTGGAATTAAAAATTCGATATAACATTTTCAATAGTAGGTCATCGTACAAGGTCAGTGTGTGAATAGCACCTGCCATTAAAAAAAGAGAGGGAGAGAAAGAGACGGTGCTGTCAATAGTGGCTGCCTGCCTAAGGGTGCAGTCTTTTAATTTCTGTGCCATTGTTGAATGTTTCTCGTCGCCATTAACCTCCAGTAATATTAGAAACTTGAAGAGGAAAGGGGTTTTCATTATCGTCTCGAAGAAAACTGTCTAGTAGGAAATGTGTGGTTATTAACCAAGTTATTGGATGCTGCCCTACTAAGAAACATTGGAGAGTAACTTTGAAGATATGTTTTTTACTCTTCGTTAAGTATTTTTTGTGTGTGTGTCTCTGTTGCTTTTCATTCTGTAATTGAAAAATATAGAGAAACTAATTGCCATGCTTTTTCTATAAAGAAGTGAACGAAATTTTACACGGATTTGGTTTTAGAAAATTCAATAATGTCTATTGCTTGTTAGAAAGATTATTCTACTTGTATGACGAAAAACGAATTAATTGCATTGAAGCTTTTGTGTGTCTTTAGGATATTAAATTAATATTTTTCTAGAAAATCCTTTCTATTTTCTCCGTACCAAATAGTTGCCACGTATAGATAGCGAAGCCCCAGGACAATCTCCATCTTTATGTAATGCTGAAGTGTTAGACATCGCGCTTCCACATCACAGGTCCTGGTTCTATTCCCGGGCTGGTCAAGGTCGACTCAACCTTTCATCCCTACTGCAGTGGGTCGATAAATGAGTACTAAGCTTGCTTGGGAGCTACACATTGGGGGTTTGGCATCAGACTGACCATCTGACTGGAGCATCTGCTCATGCACCTCAGTGCCTGATGGTCACGTATACTAGGATGGGCACAGTAGGCCATGGCCTTCATGGGCTGTTGCGCCACTGAGTTTGAGTTGAGTTAGACATATTATATATTCGGTATTTTCTCGAATATACTAAAGATCTCGTGTAGCCAATTTTACTATAAAAGTTTTGTATGAGAAACATTTTTTTTATTACTCTTTCGTCACAACTTGTTTCACACACACACACACAATTTTTTTTATTATTATTACTTCTCTAAAACATGTGAGGAAAGTTGACATCTTACTCACTAAACTTCCTTCCAAACTTCCTTCCTTCCGATTTTGAAACCCAGATAGGTAAACCGTATATAGATCAACCTTAACAAGAAAAGAGGCCTTTCTTTTATAAAAGAATTCACTTTATTAACACCAGAAAATAGAAAAAAAATTATTAAAATAGTGAACCACTATAAACCTAATAGCTATAAATAAAGCAATTTTTATTTATATGAGAAAATTTATTTTTATGACTAATTTCGAAGACAAAATACATCCTTAGCTTTCAATCTTAAGCAATACTTGAGGAATCACATCTCCGTCTACATTTTTGCCGATCGCTTGTCATTCTGTAGTCCGATATTATTCCAATATACTTGGTAGAATGTCATAACAATTCTGATTTAAGGAGAATTGTAATGGTTAATGGCAAATACTGCATGTTAAATAGATATATTTGACTTTCAAAATGCTGAGGAGATGCAATTTCGGGTAATATATACTTTATAAACACTTCAAAAGTGGAATTGCAACGCAAAGAAATAATGCACATAGCGTCATGCAAATTTCAGGAGCGATAGCGGTGAGGTGGATTTGCAAATGATTAAAAAACCAGCCAAGTAAAAATCATTATAAATCAATTTATTCAATATCTAATGTGCCCTCCTCGGGCAGCTATACAGGCCTTAATCTGTGGTGAGGCATTCTGTCAATTATTTCAATGATGGTTGCTTGAGGTAACTGTTCTCAAGCCACGTCCATTGCTGTGCGTAGATCATTCATGGTTTGCGCTGGTGGTCCGCGGCTCTTGTCACCTCCAATGAGATCCCACAAGAGTGATCTGGAGGACTCGGATCTGGAGAGTTTGCCAGCTAGGGAAGGATTTCAAATTCAGTCAGGTTGTTAAGAGTTCGCCGTGCGACATGTGGCCTGGCATTTGTCTTGCTGGAATACTGTGTTGGGTGCGCTCTGAAACAAGGGCAGAGTCCATAACTTGTGTGACGTAGCGGTCCGCTGTCAAACGGCCGTCAATGTGTACCAGAAGCGTCTTTTGATCAAACACTATGCCATCCCAAACCATGGTGCCTGGTGTAGAACCAGTTTGACGCTTGGCGAAATAGGTTTATTCGTAGCGTTCTCTGGGTCAGCGCCGTACCCGTCGACGGCCGTCATTCCACTACAGACAGAAACGAGATTCATCCGTAAACAATACCAGATACCATTCGATAGTCCAGGTAAGATGACGATGACACCTCTTTGGACGTGTAGCCTGGGTTTGAGCGGTTAACGGTACCCTTGTTACTGGTACCCGTGCATGTTACTGTGCTTCATTCAATGTGTTGCGTATGGTTTGGGTGGACCTGCTCTTAGAGGCAACCAACCGGCTTTGGATATCACGTGACGTAGAGAAGAGTCTCGAATAGTCAACATGCGAATACCCCGGTCTGTGCGCTCTGAAGTGCACCTGTGCGCACCACTTCCTTTTCGGCGTGCATGTTGTCCTTTCTGAATCCATTGTGGGGCACAACGTTTTGGATGATATTCTCATTGTACCCAAGAAGAGTTGCTATTGTGTTCCGTGACAAACCCAGCTCAGGGAGTTCGATAATACATTCAAGTTCCCAGTTATGATGGTATTAAGCTCGCCGACGTCTCAGAGGCATTTTCTACGCTTCTTCGAAAGTCGCAAATGCTACGCAAATTATTTCCTGGTGCTGCAGTTTTACTTTTGAGGAGTGTAATTCAAAATTACGAAATATGTTGCAAATAGACCTTGTTATTTCTAGTATATAATGTTGATTAAACAAATAAAATGATGTAAATCAAATTATAACATTGTTAAAATTGATATTTAACTCAATATGAACATTGAATTATTAGGTTTCCGGTGTGTGTGTTATTTGAAATTTACGTTATACTTGTGAAGTAAGTCCCTTCTAAATATGTATCTAATTTAAAACCAAAATACTGAACGGAAGTATTATATATTTTTAAAATATATAGGGACGAGATTAATTTAAAGCCGGTATGGCATCTGCATTTCACACACAGTTTGAATACTTATGTTTGATTTTTCCCCCTCGTTAGTAGCTAGCTTTGGTATCACTATTGGTGTATGATTTGTCTCTTTTTTTATAGATAGATATTTGTGTGCAACATTTTTGTAAAAGTATTACTTAGGTAAATTCAATTGAATATATTTTAAACGTTTGTTTGTAAATTGCTTATTCAATATGCGTCTACTATTCTTCCTTTATTAATAATATTCAGAATTATTAAAAAATAATATTACTTTTCATCACTAATGCATTTTCTAGTTTTCTTTTATTTAAAAAAAATTTTTTTAACACTTTGACATTAGTAGCAAATTCATTTCCTGATTACGTGCACGGAGTCACGTATAATTCTTTTTCTCTATTTTTTACATAGCATTTATTTATCTGTCTCTATTCAAGTATATTTCCTTACGATTGTTTATTTGTCATAAAACTGAATTCTGACTATTCATTTTTAAAAATGAATTCAAGGTTGTTGTGTCATTCATTATGCAAAATTAATAATAATGTATTATTTTTATTGTTAGTTTTTTTGTAAACTACTTTAATAACTATTCTGTACGGGAAAATTACACATTGTAGAATAGGCATTTGAATACACAAAGAAAATGTAATTTCAAACAAGTACTCTGACCTCAATAATCAAAAGCTAGCTTTATTACGAAATGTAAAGATGAGGAATTTCTAATCTGTTTAGATGAGCTGTGGGAACATTGGTTTATATGTAATATATAAAATAATATCTTTTTTACTCTCAAAATGTCTTTGTCTTGCACAGTTAATTTTTTTTCCTTTTATCAAAAAATCAAAGTTGTCATAGTTTGATTAGTTGAATTTCACGTTCGTAGGTGATTCGTAGTGAATTCGTAGTTCGTAGGTGAATTTCACGTTCGTAGGTAGTGACACTAATGACCGTTAAATCTGTCGTGGCTCAAAATCCTCACGTCGGCGTAGTATGCAAGTTTGGAGAATGGGGTGCCAGCGCAGTTTTCCTCATCACTTGCATGAAGTTCAAAATTATGAGGTCCATCACCAATAGCTATCAGGTAGCTTTAAAGCGTGATGTTAGTTAAAAAAACCTTAAAAAATTAAATGAAATACTTAATTTCATTGTTGAATAATGAAAATTATTGTTAAATGTATAAAATACTTAACCTCTCTTTGCAAAATTTTTATGGATTGATTGTTTATCAGCGTCGCTTTTCTAATCTACTCGAGGGCTATAGGGGATGAAGAATTAACTAATTAATTAATTTCGAACCACGGTCAAAGGACAAAGACGACACTTAACCTGGCACCCCCTCTCTAAAATGCCATGCCATACCTCGACAGACTTAACGTGCAGTGTCGAGAATGTACCAGATTACGTGAGGTTTAAAACGAGAGATTTCGTCTGAGCCTTTATATGTTTCCTTATTTTTTTAAAATAATAGCACTTGTGTTTCATTTTGTGTTTGTCTTCCATTATTTTAAAATACCGTGAGGTTTTATTTACAAGTTTTCATGAAGAGAAATAGTTATGTAATTTATATAAGAATTTGAATACAGCAACAAGTAGTTAAAATGTTTTTAATTTTAAAGTAATTGATCAATCAAATACTCAAAAACATGATATCAATCTTCCTATGACAAAAGATCTTGTAAAAATAATAACTTATGAACTCCGTAAACGTCTTTTTCTATGCGTACGAAAATAACTACAGGAAATTAATTATTATTTAAAAAATTCGTTATTACTCTGCAGAAACCTCCTAATAATTTATCTGAGAGCCTGTTATTTTTCTATTCAGCTGTCTGAGTATATACCTGCATACCGAAAGATAGGCAAGTACCAAACAAAAGCTCCAATAGCAGTAAATATCAACAAAACGATTCCCTTAGAGGTGACTAACATCGAATGCTAGATGGCAGCACTATTATTACGTTACTACTAAAACTATTTTATGTGTGGGAATACTTTAACTAGACACTGTCTCTCTTACATCATGACTATTCATGTAAACGTCTACAACGCATATTTAAATTAGTACCGCCGTTTCAAGTAGATACTGCCATGGGGGGACCATAATTTAAACATTCTGAATGACGCTCAATTCAACAGATGTCTATCAAATGCAGTATTGACCGAAAAAACAACGTTCTCTAAATATCCTTAAGAATAAAAAGACTTGCTCTTAGAATAATCAGGCGTACGGCGCGACCTCCTTTCTTGCAAATTTGCATGAAAAAGAGTAAAACTTTTTCACTTATACTGTCTAAGGCGTATACATATGTCTATGGACCCCAGTGTCGTAACGGAGAACATAAGGCTCCCCAGCAAAGTCAAATTTGGCCTTCTAAAGCAACAGTCAAATCAATGTTCCAAAGCAACAACTTATATCAGCAACAGCTACTTCTTATTAATAACTGATTACTATGTTTTTGGATTAATTTTGAATTGATGTATTTATTATTATCCAAGGCGATCATTTTATTCTGAATTAGTTATTTGTTATGTTTATTGAAGTGAAACTTTTTTAATAATTAAAAACACTTCCGAAATTAAAATTTTTGATATAAATATGTATGAGAAAATCTAGGGAATGTTAACTTCTTCTTAAGCTTCTCGCAAAGTCTTCTCCATCTGGCCCTGTCCGAGACAATGGCCCACCACCTGTTTACTCCAATTTACTTTGAGTCATTTTCAACTTTATCCAGCCACCTAGTTAATGTGGTCTTCCTTTCTTTCATTTTCCATCGATTCTTGAAAAAGTTGTTGGGAATGTGATCCTAAATTAGAACCTACTAGTAGGTACACATTTGATTTTATTTTTTAGCTAAACTTCCTGATAAATTTTAATTTGTATTATATACCTTTTTTTAATATATGTATGAAATTTATAAGAGATATCAGTTGCTCATTTGAAAATAAGAACGTATTTATAACTTTTGCCATCTATATTCCACATTAAAAATAAAATGAGTTATATATTTAATTTCTTATGTTTTTGTTAGATATATAAAAATTGAACAGAAATTAATATAAGCCAGACATCTTAAGAGTGGCCTTGCAAAACAAATTCACATTGTTAACTAAGGATTTCGTGCTATGCTGTCGATTTTAATAAAATTAATTAAGCAATTTTATAAGATAAAAATGAGAACAAATAAATAAATTTACTATTTAGCAAGAAACATTTTTGGCTGAGAAAATTCCATCAAAGAAAGAGGGAGTTGCCGTTTTCTTTATACAAAAATATTTCTTTTTCTCTCTCTCATTTTGATTTATTTACATTTTGAAATATTTAAATTGATTAATAAGGAACATCCTAGTAATATATATATAATACAATTTCAAAATTACGTTAGTTTATTAAACGTGTCTTATTGAATAGCTTGAAAAACTATAATCCTCTATCTCAATACAAATTCAGTATTAGACATCAGTAAAATACCACTTATGCATATATGAATAACGTAATCCGAAACTTTCACGATGAAAGGTGGCCGCGGTAACCCAGTGGTTATGGTCACGTACTCGTGGCCGGCGTCTCGCGGATTCGAGTCCTGGTGCCACTGAAGACCCGTTGGTGTGGTGTGGTAGTTAGGAGAGGTGGTAGCAGCTCAAGTGTCGTTCTCGTCATTTGGCCATGGCTCAAAAATGTGAGATCTGTCGCCAATAGCCTTCGTGCAGTTTTATAGTGCGACGTAAAAATAATTCTCACTCTGCGAAAAAGGAAAATAATTTAGAAGTGCTGCACCACTTTTCACTAATTTGTTAACTGATTGTAAAAAAATTAAATTAAACTAAGTTACGAAAATTAAACAAAAGATATCTTTCCTTCCTCCTAGACTCATAATATTGTAACGGGTCCATCCGCGATTCCATTAATCCTCTTGGGTAAAAAAATCTTTTAAATTGTAATTTCTGTTGAAAACCGCTTTCTGTAAAGATGACTGGGTTTTATGTAAATTAGAACTTCTATTTAAGTGTTAATCGCAGAATAGGCGCGGTGATGGTTGAAACTTGATGTAGAAGCAAACCTAGTGTTAGCGACCGGAGGTCGTATAGTTAAGGCATATTAGAAGATTATCCAAAGATTATTCAAGTATTGATTGAAGAGCGCTCAAGAAATAAGATAAGTGTTCTTATTTCTATTATATTTAAATTGATTAAACTTGATTACTCCCCTCGGTTTTAAGCTGAATTCACACCAAGGCTGTCGGCGTTGAGCGACTAGCCAATCAGAGACTTCATTTCTCCCAAAATGAAGTCACTGACTGGCTAGATGCTCAACGCTCGATGCTGACAGCCTTGGTATGAATGCAGCTTTAGTGATCTAAGTGTATTCTCCCATGTAGTTGTTTGAAGCTATTAAGTGAAAGAGTAAATAAAAGTGCGTTAGTTATTAAAATAGCTGATCTTTACTCGAACCCTCCAACATCCGCTTCCGCCGGGACGCGACATTGTTATGTCTGCTCTAAATTTAGTATTATTAAATGGCCACTCTTTTTTTTTTTTTTTAATTCTATTTGTTATTTATATAAATAAAAGGTAAACAAAATAATTTTATTTTTTTTAAAACAATTATTTGTATTTCTATGATTTCCCATTGAAACTATTTGGCACAAAGACATTATTAATGAGAAAGAACACCATTATACTCCAATCCAGTAGAACAAGATGACGATACTGCACCATTTAACTTCTTACCGGCACTGTCAAGTAAGTTGGAAATTTTCCCAGTTAGGTCATTGATCGCTCTCCACTCCACCCAGAGCATATATTTACCACAGGAGCGTCCAAGGTGAGGGGTCATCTCTCATCCTCCGGGGTGCACTATGGCGTAGGCTGTACGGGCGATACGTGGACAGGAAGCATTATTTGGCGAAATGGTATTGAAAAAAAAAAGACGCGATTTCACTGGAAGATGTGTGTGTATTTTTTTTATTATGAAATTTGTAAGTTTCTGCACGTACCAAAAGAAATACAGTTTCTTGTAGCGAAAAAGAAGGGTTTTCTGTTTTCATTTTTTTTTCCCCATCAAGTGGTGAGCTCAGATGAGTTCTTTGTGTTTGCAGATTAATGTGAAATTTGTAACTTCTTTAAAAGGATTTTTGTTGGAAAAAATCATTATGAAAATTATGTTCTCGTGAACAAGAACATTTCAATTTGCTTCGAGAATTAGATGCATTCTCACTGTTGACAGTCGTTTTAGATTTTTCTATAACAATCGGGTGTTTGTTTTTCAGTCTCTTATAATTGTTAAATAATTTTTGTGACCTTGAAATGTGTGTTTTATACCTTTATTTTTTTTTTTTTTTTTTTTTTTTTTTTTTTTGTATTTCTTGTTTAAATTTTCTATAACTCAACTTTTGTCCTTCACTCTAAGAATATTTAATTGAATGATGAAAGAAAGTGCATAATTGTTAAAAAAAAATTAAAGAACGAAAGGAAGAAACGTATTTAATTATCTTCTAAATATAATTTAGCAACCTATTTGTATTGAAAATCATTTAGTTATCTGTTGGTGGAAAGCTAAAAGTGTAATTCGGATTGAACTATTGCCATACTTTTTAAACTATTAAATGTTTTAAGGGGACACAGTACGATTCAACTGACAAAAATTGGTCAAAAATTCGAATAACAATTTTTAGTCGAAATTATCCTTTATATAATTTTCTACAATCTCACATTGTTTGAAAGCTCTAAGTTTAAAAAAAATCTAGAGTTTTGATGATTTTTATTTACCCTTTTTTTTCCACATCCCAATAGCAAATAAAAACTTTAAATTGATTTATCTCAGAAAGAAAAAATAACTAGTTTATCATTTAAAATATTAATGCTTTTTTCTATTATGCCAAGGTTTTTATATCTTTTCTAACTATTGGTATTAGTACATATATCCAAAATTGGTATAAATTTTTTAATCAAAGCAGTACTTATTTTTTTTAAAAAAAATAGTTAAATTTAGAATTTTTACATTTTTTTTTTTTTTTTTAGAAATTTTCAATAAGCATTCGTAAAAAATGTATTTTACGAATGTCAATCATGTGCTAGGAGAAAACCCAAACCAAATTTAGTTACACATAGTTTGACGAACTTGTAAATCAAATTTCATTTGTGTGCGTCAGTTATTGTATTGTTTTAAAACTTTAAAATGTTTCTTAAAAAAATTAAATGGTTAGCTTTTGTAGTACTTTGAACACAAAAACTGTTTTACGTGATTTATATACATAGCTATAAGGGGAAAAAAATTGCAAAAACCACTACATCAAACATTTTTTTATTAATCGTACCATGTCCGCTTAAGTGGATAATTTTGATATTATCGAAATATCATTAAAAGATGAACATTTATTACCACTGATGTATTGTCAGCAAGTAATTGTACCTTTATATCAAAATTTTTTCTAATACCATGACAGTTTGAAATTACTGTTCTTAACTGGAACTAATGAAACATATAAAATCAACCCGATAAGATATGTAATGACGTGATGTGACTATTTTCTATCACATTTACGTAAAACATATTCTGGCGGAGATCCATTCGATTCACTGTAAATATTTCTGTAAATTTACATTTGTTTATAAAAGATATAGTGAAGAGACATTAAAATTTCTTTTCTAGCGTTTTTTTTTTTTTTTTTTTTAATTTTTTTTAAATACAACCAGCTTAAAATTGAAACATTTCTATTCTAATAAGCTCGTGTATTATCCTATTTTATAAATTAAACAGAAACACAAAAGAATCACTGAAAATGACAAATTATAAAGAAAAAAATATCATGGTTCTATTCTTTTCTCGTGATCTAAAAAAATAGTTTCTTTATTTAATTTCTTTCTTGACATATTTCGAAAAGAAATGCGTGAAACAATATTGACTCTATAACAAATTTCTTTTTATTTTTGCATACATTTTTTATATTATTATTCTTTAGATTCCATCATCAAAAATTTTACAATTCATTAACTCTGCAAAGGTTTGAACATTAACCCTTCTTACCGAAATTCCTGTTTTTTTAAAAAATTTAATTAATTTTTTTAATGTAATGTTTTTGTTGGTTTTCTATGCGTCACTTTAAATAAAGATATTTGGTAAATTCAAGTAAGATAAAAACTTGAACCATTTTAAATTTTGCATCCAACAGCGACAACATTTTTCATTTTCTTAAAATCTGCATCAACGTGTGTCATAAACATTTTTTTAAAAAGTTTAAGGCAAATCCTGCCGTTTTTGATAGCTGTTTTCAAATATTTTTTTTTTATAGCTGGGCCCAAAAGGCGATGTGAAGAAAGCAATGACCTTTGACCGTAACCTAATCCACCCTTTTGTACCACAAACGTTTTGAACTAACTCCGTTTGAGGCTTATTTACAGGCTGAGTCTTATCCCCCTTCTTTTTCGTACTTTCTTTTGAAGGAAAAAAAATTTTTAACTCTATTTTTCTGTCTGGTCTCAGGAGGTGTATCGGTTCTTTTCAAATTAAAGCTTTGAATCGAAAGTAATGAAGAGGAAAAAACAGCTTTCTGTACTAGATTCCACTTGACATTTCTGCATTAGGGGAGATTTCCTTACTGATGACTTAAATTACTTTAAAAGGAAAGGAAATTCTTTCTTTTTTTTTATGTAATTAGTGTATTTTTCAGAATTGGGATTTTTGTAATGTGTTTAATTTCTGTTTTATTTCAGTTTTAGCGCGTTTTTACTAAGGAAGTAATTCAGTGGCTATGAGCTAAGTAGTCGATGAATGAAGAAAAGATTTTCAAATGGGTTTTTTTTTTTAAAGAAACTATTACTTTTTTTCATATTAAATTGCGTGTTTTACATTTTGGCAATAATCAAAGACAGAAAAAGATTCCTAAGAAGAATGATAGTTTAACCCTTCGCATTTTTTTAAATTTCTATGAAAAAATTATATCAGCTAGTTCTCAAGAAATAATAAAAGAGAAAAATATGAACAAAAAAAAAATTAAGCAGGTTTAAATTGAATTTCAGTTATTTTTTTTGTTTTTGTTTTTTGCAGAAGTGCAACATTGCGCAGTAGTGGTGTAAATTACAAAACTTTCTTTTTATATGAGGATTTTATTATCATAAAATATTTAAATTTCTTACTTGGTAATTTATTTCGTCAATAAACAAGAGGAAGCATAAAATATAATGGATTCTTTTTATAGTCAAAACACAGTTCTTGAGGCATCAGAGATTTTTATAATTGTAGTGATTTCTGGAAAAAATGTACTTTCTGCTAGTGACAAAATTAGCATGTATTTCGTTGCAGTAATCTTTTTCTTCTCAGATAAGTGATTTGAAGGTAATTAAAAAAAATATTGAGTCTGTTAAATTAAAATAAATCATATGTTGCAGAAATGCAACAGTGCGAAGTTAGGGTTAATGCGGCTTATAGTTTGCACTAATACATTTTTTTTTATATTAGATATAATTTTCAAAAAAAAAAAATCAAAGTTTGAAATTTTGTTAACTTTTAAATATTTTGGAAAACGTAAAATATTAATATACAGTCGGACTTCGATTTAACGAACCCCTATCTAACGAATTTCTCTCATTCTCTGAACTAAAATGAAGGTAAAAGCCCCTATTTAAAGAAAAATAAACCTGAAACTAACGAATTATTTCAACAGCTTAAAAAAAAAATTTATTAGTTAGTGTTAGAAAAAATCGGGTTTCCCCCCCCCCCCAAGTTTTGTCTTGTAAATAGCAAATTTCGACGGAAAATGTGCAAAGCGTTATTAGACTTTACAAGTAGAAATGAGTCATGAGTGCAACCCAGTAGCGCACACAGGAGTATTTCAAGGCGGGGGGAGGGGGGTCCAGGGTCGCGAAAGTCCACCCTTCTTGTATCATGCTCCTTTGGATTTTGTCGATTTTCGGAACAGTAAAAAAACTAATTATTGAATAAATAATTAGTATTAATTAATAAAATTAATCATTAATAACAAACATTTAATTAAATTTTAGGTACTATATATTTAGAATTATAATCAATCGGAAAAAAGTCAAGAGCTTTGGGAAGGGGTTCCGGACCCCTAGGACACCCCCCTTGTGTGTGCCACTGGTGCAACCTATTGTGTGAGTTTTGAATAAGACAAGGAACTCCTTTCTTATCTCATCGTACTCCCCAATGCAGGGGACATTTTAAGATTTTAGTGATTCTGGTACATTTGATGTCGAACTGCCTATCCGTGCAACTGAAATTCAGGATATTGTTGGTCTGTCGGAGGCGATGAATAGCGATTCTGATGTAGAAATTGATAATGAAACTCTGATCAAAACTGAAAATATACCTTATATAGCAGGGTGTAAATGACGCATTGTTTTTTCTCTGCATAAAGACTGAAAAAGAAAAAAAAAAGGTCAGGAATCGGAAAGATTTTCAAGCATCTATTAGACAGTATTTTAAAATGTCCAATTAACGGGTAAGAAATAATTCCCTAATAATATTTTTGTTAAATAAAAAGTGTGTAATTTCTAACTATGGATATATATTTTTTGTGTAGTTGCTTATTATAAAATTTTCAAAAGTTAAGAGCAAAAAAATTTGTATTTTGTTTGGACCCCGATTTAACGAATAACCCCGATTTAACGAACAAAATGCTCGATCCCAATAAATTCATTAAATCGGAGTCCGACTGTATATACCTTTTTATTTGATTTTTTCGAATCAACTATTTCGGAGCTAAATAGTTTGACCTATAACTCTATAAACAGGCGTCAATTCAACCCCAAATAAACAATCAGACTTCAGATTACAAAAAACTTTTGAATCTATTTACAATATGGTGTAAGAAATTTTTCAACATTAATCAAACTTTTATTATTATCTGAATATATGCTTATCACTATTGTATAAATTTCCCACTCTTTTCCCAAAAGGAATGTAATTTTCTCTAGCTTTTGATTTGTTTTCAATTAAGTTTAAGTAGCCTTCGTTCTTAAGGCGTTCGTTTCATTTTCTTGTATTTTATATAAAATCATTTTTTTCTTCTGTCTAGCCTTTCTTTAAAACTGTCTGCCAAATGCTAAAGAATAGAACTCAAAATTCGGAATTTTTTTCAGGTAGATAACTAAATTAATCAAAATAACAAATTTGTATATGCATAACACATTTAGCAATGTTTTTATTTTTCCCCGCCCCATGTTGTGCTTTTTAAAAATAAACGTTCAATAAATATATATTTTAACTTTTTTTTCTTCTTGTGCAGCGTAAAATGTATCAAATATAAACTAATAAAAGTGGCGAATAATATGGCGAAAATTAATATTCTTTATCCTTCCGAGATCCTTTTTAAATTAATATTCCTTCCCCGCGTTGATAGTATGGCATTATTTAATGCCATAATTCTCAGGTTGAAAATAGGTTTTATCCCGAAACAACGAGTCCTAAAGGTGCGATCGCGTGTCAAACAAAAATTATGGTGTCGGTAAATTAAAGATGTGGAACCGTTTTGTGGAAAATTATATTGGTAAAGCCGGAACTGGTGTCTATAACTCAATTACTTATTCTTCGGTTGGAAGTCTAATCGAATCAAGTTATAATATGACACAGTTTGGCGATATTTAGGACAAGCTGAAGATATGATTATATTTTATGAATTGCGTAAGATTTACACCTCTCTGTCGCCAGTGTGTAACCTACTTTTATTACATTTCTCTAACAACTATTTTTTAATGTACTGTTCCGTGATTAAATTTTACGTTTGTCACCATTAGTGCTACATCGCAGTTTTTAATGAATGTCGCTTAAGTTAAGGTGGATGGAACGATTTTGTGGTTTTAAAGCGATTAAAATAATTTTTTTTTATATATATATGCATACTTATTTTTTGCAGTTGTATCAAAATAAGAATTTTTTGAAGCAGAAAATAAGCCTAAAAATGTATTTTAAAATGTGTATTGTTTTTAAAAATGTGTATATTTGAATGACTTTTTTGAGCATTTCTCAAAAATTGAGATACAAAATTATGGAAAAAAAATTATTCTTTTATTTACATATTACATATTCGAATCCTGATTCCACAGAAGATCCTCCGTATAGAGAAAGTGATGAACAAGGCTGAATGTCCTCGCGTTTGCGTATTCTAGAAGCTTGGAGTGTAGGGGATTTGTTCAGATGTCGTCCTCTTCGCTTGAATGTTATTTGAAACTACGCAGACCGTCGTCAGTAAAACGTAGTTGCCTAGTGTAGCTTCGAAAAATGCGACGTTAATACATAATCAATCAATAAGGCACATGAATTTACATACTGGTTAAAACCCGTTTTTATATAAATTATTAAAAGCTGTCCTGAGTCAACATTGTTTATAGAACTGCAGCATGCATATTTTTAGGTTCCAGTATCTGTTTGTTTTCTTTATCTTTAGAGTTCAAAACATTTCTGTCTCTCTAGTTGAGATTATTAAAACTATAAACAAGTAATATAAAAAAAAATTTAGCGTCAATTCCTACTTCGTTAGAAAAAATACTGGTGCCATCTGTGGCAGCTAGTTGTAACTACGACAGAAATAACGCAAAACAAGTTTAAAATTAAAAAATAAAATTTAATTAATGAATTAATTTTTAAAAAAACTGTATTAACATCAAGTGTCATCCACTACAAGTTTTAAAAAATGTATTTGAACTTGAATGTATGAATAGAAAATATTTTATTAACGATTGTGAAAATTTGAACTATGTATATATATATATAGGGTGAGAGTGAACTAATAATAGAGAGGAACTAAAATATATATATATATATATATTTATATAAGAATGCATATATTACCGGGTGTTTTTTTTTTTCGTTTTTTGTATGTAATTTTAAGTGTGGTTAATGTTACAATACTTAAAAGCCAAGTATGAATATTATTTCATGCATAGTCCATGTAGAATTTTTCTTTCAATGGTTTGATGGAGAAACTGTTTAAAAATTATATTTCGAAATCATCTAAATCAGGTGCTCTCAAATTATATTACGCAAAGCTTTTGTGATTCATTTTAGACTTAAATAGAATCGGTTTGAGTAAATCACTTCACAAATTTGCCCTATATTCATTAATATTTTTTCTGAAAGAAATTCTTTTTATGATGCCACATTAGACTTCTAGTCGTGATCAAAGCGTTTTATTGACTTAAAATCAGAACTTGGACTTATTTGAAAAAAGAAGTTTGTGAATATCTATTGTAGATTATATATAATTTTACGTATTTAATATTTTTTTTTATAAATGATATGAATGGAAACTATTATCAGTTGTTCTCGGAATCATCTAAAATTTGTTTTTACATTAAATAAATCGATCTTCATTTTCTGTCCTACCTTTTTCCTTTGTCAAGTGCATTTAAAAAAAACCCCTAATGTTATTTTGTAGCTTGAAAATGTGGGTAATTTTAGTAGGTCACGAGTAACCACTCGGTGATTACTGAGTATGTATACTCAACTTTAATTATATTTTAGTTAAGTGGAGAGGAGATAAAAAAACACAACGCTTCGTGACAACACGAGAACTTATTCACTTCAGCTCCAATTTTGCCTGCA
>BMAV01002655.1:491615-532372 GCA_019973955.1 Trichonephila inaurata madagascariensis
TTTTTTTTTTAACTTTTATTTATTTATATTTTTAGTTTATTTATTTATTGCTCTTAGTTTTTAAGTGTAGGAATCAATCTCAGGTGGTTTAACGTTACTATGACTTCATTATCTTCGTTATTATTTTAGAATGGTAATTGTAAGAGTGTCTGATGAAAATATTAATTTTCTCTTTTCAATTGTTATCCACTCGTTATTAGTTGAACAATGTACTCTTCATTATGCTTCTATATTTATTTAGATGAAGCTCCTCAAGTGAAACAAATTAAAAGCGTTTGTTGTTCCATTGTTTGCTAATTCGTGTTATTTGTCAAAGGATAACTGTTTAAAATCGATAATGGTAACGTGACTCCTTTTTTGGTGAGGTAAATATTTTCATTTGTGCCAGCTGGGGGGTGTGGTTGGTTTGTAGTTTGGCCCCGGCCCAAGTCCGTAGATTTTCATGATGTAGAAAATCGACAGCGGCCATATCGTATGGTTATACGGCTTGTAAAAAATCCCGAAAGTGTCTGTTTAGCTTGGGTGCTTTCAGCAAAATTAAATCCTAGTACAGATTCGCATCGTCAGAGCTCAGGTGCCTTCCTCTAGGGAGGAAACTGGGCATCAAAATTAACTGCAACGATTGGTATCCGCCTGCATGTGGTGCCGCATTAAAAAAAGATACCAGCTTCCTGGAATGTGCTAGGTCTGCAATGGTAAAACACCAATCCGCAGCCCATTAGAAATAAAAAAATAAATATTTTCATATGTTATGATTTTTGGAACGTAATATTTTTTTTACAATGTTAACAGAGAATTCCCACTGTCTTGCTTAAAAACTAGTAATTGTAAACTTTTAATAAAATTATTTTTAATTATTAATTTGCTTTTTTTGAATTTACTAACTATTTTTATTTTGAAATTCTTATTTCGTTCAGATCTTAATGGAACATTTAATTATAGAATAAAATTTAATTGTAAATCCTTATTATAGTTTAAGTAATTAGAAACATTTTATTTAACAATGTATACAATAATATGCAGCAGTATTAAACTATAGGCGGAAGTTAATATTCAGTTAAAATGCTGGCCTTTTAGCTGTATGGTTACGTAGTCAATTATTTATTTTTTTTTTTTTTTTGTCTTTAAATAAGCACACAAATGATGCTATAACTAACTGTTTTCGAAATTATGTACAAGTTTATTGTAAATAAATTATATGTACTCCTTGTTTTATCACTTTATCCAAAACAATCCTTTTTGAATTTACCTAACAGTTGAAATCATTACAATTAATAATGTTTTGAACAATTGAACTCGTGCAAAATATTAATTTGGTGTTTTTTTTTCGTTATTTTTACATGTTTTTTTTTTTATATTCTTCTTTTATTTTATTTTTTTTTTTGTTTTTTTTTTTTTTTTTTTTTTTTTTTTTTATTTTTTTTTAGTACCACTGATTTTTTGGAGGGAATGTGGGAGTCTTGAATTGTGTGCTAAAGGTTTTCATAATATAACTAGAGAGAGCTCTAAAAGTATCATAGTTATTTCATAGTAATGTAAAATGAGATTCTTTTGCGTATAAAGTTATTAATAGAATGTGATAAAAAAAATTGTTTTAAAAGAAGAATATATAAAAATTTTAAAAAATGGAGTTCTGAGAAGTAATACTTTAAAATTTTATAATTCATTCTGAATTAACACTTGCTGATGTTTTTTTTTTTTCATTTTATTTCCGTATAACGACTAAATGTATGTGAGGAAATGCCTTTATTTGCTTAAATGATGTATTAATTATACTAAGAGAGAGAGAGAATTCTAATATGCTTAAATATAGAATTTCCCTGTCCAGTCTTCTGAAAATCTATAGAAACTGTGAAATTGTTAAACAATCATTTGTGTACTTTAATGTAGCATTAATTATGGAGAATAAGTTAAGCATATTATATTTATTATATGCTTAACTAATTAAAAAATCATGGCCTACAATGTAAAAAGGTTAGGTTATGAAATTAAGATGCTACATTTAGAGCTTATTTATCATATTTAATTGTTATAGTTAAATTTTTTCAAAGTTCGCGTTCACCTTTTTTATAGCTGTTTGCTGCGATTTTTTATTCAAAAAAAAAATTCAAACAGAGAAATGAATCGATTTCTGAAAATAGTATGATTCTATTTCTTTACTTATACAGGTATTTTTACTAAACACTTTTCATTGTTATTTTTTAAACGATTTTAACAAGCTGTGGTATTTCTTTTTTGTACTACAGTTGTATATTTCACATTTACTGTGATAAAATTTGAATTAATCCTTTTACATTTTTTTAGTATTCATTTAGAAATAAATATCACACATGTACAAAAATGTATCAGTTTCGCTTTGTGTGTTGTGTTTTCAACCCACAGTTAAAAAGCAAAATACAAAGAAAAAAATAAATAATGCTGAAGAACTAATGACTTTAGTGCTGTTTAAGACTTTCACAATATTTTCATTTTGAGATATCTCGTTTACTTCTTTCTTTTCTGAACAAAGAAAAAGTTGTTAATGGAAAACGTGCTTTTTAGGGCATTGTGAAATTCCGCATACATACAAAAAAGTTAAGTGTTTCTGTTAATTGTTGGATATTATTTCTCTTTTAAGAAAAAACTCAAGTCGTGCTTTGTAACATATCACGTTTCTTTTTCAAATATCTTCATTGCAGCTTTCTTGGTGGTTCTTTCTTAATAGTATTTGACATTATTCTTTCTAAAAAATTAATTCCTACAAAATTCAAATAGAATTTACTTTTAAGCTTTTTTTATTCATGATATCTATTTTACCGCAACGTTATTATTTTCCTCTGAACTTTTGTATTTAGGCTAGTAATTGAAATTGGGCGGGAAAAAACGAAAGTGTGATTTGTTGCGAAAAACTTCTCATTCACCTTCATTTCATTTTTAACCTAAGCAGATTAAGGGTGTGGGAAATTAGGAAGGTCACACATAATCCCCATTTTGATCTTCAACTGTGTATCAAATTTAAGCAGAAAGGATTGCAGAACATGTATCTAGGAACACTCATACATACGCATATATATACGAGTACTGGTCAGTCAAATAGCAACGCCATAAATGACAGTAGAAAACATTACCATATTAATTTTGGAATTATATTTTGTTCTAAAAATGAAGTGATTACAGTTTCTTAGATAATTTGGACAGAGATTAGTAGTGGTTGAAGCCCTCATGGATAGCAATAATTGTTACTACACACCGGGACTTAGAATGGTGGATGTCAGCTGTAACGAACATTATTACCAAAGGAAACCATTTGATGAAGTCAGGGACGAAAAGCTCATAGTGACTGCCTTAGATTGTAGGGGGACAAGGTTTTCCTGAAATCCATTTCCCTTACGTTCCCAGATAGACTCCTCTAACGAACATGCGCAGAGATCGGTTTTAGGGTCGCGCCTGGTAAGTGAGAAGAACGGTGACTGGTGTTTAAGATGGAGACTTGGCATCTTTTTGTAATTAAAGTTTGAATATATATCTCTAGTCTGATTGTGTGTTTTCGTTTCCAATACGCCACACAGCTTATATTACAGTTCATGCAGTTTCGATTCTTTGCAGAGTTCATTTGTTATATCCACTGGTGCACTTTGTCGAATCGGTCTCTGTGCCATCATAAATAAAACGGGATTAGTCGGTAAAATATCTAAGCTTGCTGCCCAAAAAAAGTGAGAGACGCTGTCCATCAGACAACCATACAAATTTTGTGAGCTATGTGGAATCGCGCGTTGTGATGTTGGTTCGTTGACCACGAAAGTTCTGCAAATAATGAATTCCACAAGCTATAACTCCTCCGTGATGTTACACTAGCTTTATGTGTACCAGACGCCAATGAAACTGGCATAGAATGGCACCACGTACCATAACCCAGGTGCTGGACTAGTATGTTGATGCATAAAACAAAACTTCACGATACGGCCACCATGGGGCTGCATTCAATAGCAGGATTCATCTGAAAAGCCGATGTCGTGAATGTATTGCTTTATTCAATGCATCCTTTTAGTTGTACGTGCTGTACAGTTAAAAGTGGGCAAAAGGAATAGTCGTCAAGCAAATAGTCCATGCTACAGAAGACTTCGCATCGTGCCTGCGAATGCTTTTGCTTGTGTGCTACACTCTAGAATTCTTGAACTCAAGTCTGTGACGCAGTTGCACGATTCATACACATCATAAGCTCAAGATGTCTGTTATCTCGGGCGCTGGTGGGTTGTGGCTGTTGTGAGCCTTCACATCCGTCCATGCATCCCACCTTTTGTTTTTCCTTCTGATCACTCTTTGGAGTGATGTTTATGTGCTGTGTAGTGCATTTTGAAAAATATTTCGTATTGATTTTTTTTGGAACATAGAAAATAAAAATTATTAAATTATTATTTAGAAGTATTTTGAGTTTCATTAATATAAAACAAGTCCTCTTTTTAAATATTTTTTGTTATTGTTAATTAGCTGTGTGTTATAAAAATTTGTTTGGGGTTTGCTTTTAATTTTATTTTATTAATATTACATTATATCATTTTTTTTAAAGTTTTCCTTCTTTTTGAATTAGTCTCGTATATTTAGAATAGTTTAATTATTTCTCCTATTAATTCTTTTAACTTTAATAGCTAAATAGATTAAAGGCTAAATCAACTGAATGTAATTTTGAAAAATATTATGATTTTTCAATTTTCTTAGACTTAGGATTTAGATTTATTTTTTTTTAAATTCACAAAATGAAATTAATCACAACGTGTTTCTACATTAACCTTTTAGAAATAATTTATTCGCATTAAATTCGAAAAATTAAATATTTTTTATTGAATATATTACATAGTATTTTTTTTCAATTATGTAAAATTGGTTAATGCTTTTGAGAAGAAGAGTATCCTTTTCCCTATGAAATGCGCTTAAAGCTGCTTCTGAAAATTTTATTCGAAAATAGATCACTTTCTTTAGAAGGAAAATTAAAAACCCTTCGGCCACATTGAGTTGAAAAGAATTACGCTGAATTGAAATCATATTTATAAAACAATTCCCTGCTGTTCCCGTACTAAAATGAAAGCTTTCTTAGAACAATCAACTTAATATTTTGCTCCGAGGAAGTATTAGAATGCTCCATTTTATATTAATCGTGAAATTAAATGTCATTCAATGTAGGTTAAAAACAATGATAATGAACGTGTCTATTCCTATAAAAAATATAATGTGAAATATTTTATGTATTGAAAAAAGGTGTTATCGTTAGGTATCTTCAAATAAATTCTGTAAGATCTTTTATATAAGAAAAACTTAATAAAAAACTCATTCTTATTTATAAGTTTATATCAACTTAATGGTGCTATTTTGAATTTTTTCACCTAGATCTAGAATTTGTTGGAAAATGCTTCAATTTAACTTTAATGAATGATTTATTTTAATGATATGCGTCTGTGAGGGAGAACAGGATTACTTAAAATGGTTATGCGAGAAATTTTAATATTATTCTAAATTATCATCGTTCTTCATAGTACTCACAACATTTCTGGATGATTATCTTTAAAATATTTATAAATTTAATGAAGCATTGAAATATATGTCTTGTTTATATTTAGGACAGTCAATACGGTTGCCATTAAATTTATATGATAGTTAAACCATTTTTTTAAAAAGATTTAAACTGTTATGTTCTATGATTATTCTAGAATTCATTAACTTGCTGTTAGAATCGAAAATATGCTAGTTTTGAAACTAATCATGCAAATGGGTCGCTTTATCAATTTTAAATAATCGTATCAGCAAATTGTTCTGGGATATTTTCTTCGCCTCATATGCATGTTTACTTATTACACATTGATTATCTGTAAGGGTTTTCTTATTGAAAGAGAAAAGCGTGTTTTTGAAATACAAATTTTACTTCATAATATTCTTATCACTTCTTGCGAAAGTTGAAGCGATTTTCTCTAACTTAATAAGAATACTGTATCATGCGAGAATTCATTTAAGTTCGGAGTTAATTAAGTTAATTTTGGAGCTTGACTTAGACCCCTTTAATAGTTCATATTATTAATCAAATTTTAACTTGTCTCAGATTAAATTTTATCTGTACGAAATCGATTTATTTACATATTTTCTGTTGTATTTATTATCAATAAGAATTTTTAAATTTTTATTGCTCTTCTGAAATGTTACGCATATAGAGTCACTTACAGACACGTATTTAGCCTGTGCTTAACTATTTTAATATTTAACTTCGTTTCGAATTATTCCGAACTGTAATGTGTAAATGTATTTTCAATTAAATGTATTTTTATTGAATTATTCTCAGATATTAATATTTTATTAATGCAATTTAATATTTCTACATAAATTACTGTTAAATCCGACGTATAACGCGCACTTTTAACCAAAAAAAAAATAAGATCGAAATTTAATTGTGCGCCTTATACGCCGGGTATAAAAATAAAAGTTTTAAAAATAAACGTAATATAAAAAAAATTTTAAGTCAATTCCTACTTAGGTCAACTCAAAACAATTTTATTTTAGTTACTTTTTATTAAATAATTACAATTAATATAAATATGTTTTACAGAATCACAATATTGTGACAAAATAGAAAACGATTTTCCTTGCTATTTCCCATTTTCCTTCCTATATAGGGTGTTGGACTACATTTTGTCTGTTTGTTACTATTTATTCATTAATTAAATTTAATTATTCTAATAGAATTGTATAGAAAAAAGAAATCACATTCTTAGAAACTAGGCCATCCCAGGTGGGATTCGAACCCATGACCTATGGATGAAAAGTTCAACTCGATTTCATTGCGCTACAGGGAAAACAATGAACGATTTTCCTTTCTATATACGCTGTTGGAATATTATTTATGTTTGTTACTATTTCTTTTTTGAATTTAATTAATGAATTAATATTTGTAAAAACTGTATTAACATCAAGTGTCATCCAATGCAAGTTTAAAAAAATATATTTGAACTTGAATGGATGAATAGAAAGTATTTTATTAACGATTGAAAATTTGAACAAGATATATTTTTATATATACATACATAGGGAGAGAGTGAACTAATAGAGTAGGAATTGAAAAAGAGATTAGTATAAAAAAATTAAACTTTTACACACACACATATGGAAATGCTGTTTATTTAAAAGAAACGACATACCTTTGAACGTAGTTCTAGATGTATATTATTTTTTCAAAAACCTGGGATAATGTTTCGAATAAATGACTTCAAAACATAAGAGCATTGCATACGTACATTTCAGTTTTCTTTGTAAAATATGGGGGTGCGTGTTATGCGGTGAATATGCTTAAAAATAAAAAAAAATGCAGCTCGAAGGTATAGGTGCGCGTTGTACGCCGGATTTTACAGTAATCTAAATTTTTAAGTACTGTTCAATAGAGAGATGTTCTCTCTGTATAAGGAAGATTAGCATTAAATCAATTATTAAAATTTTTTATCATTAAATCAATGTTTTTATTGAGTACAAGTTAGTATTAAAACACTATTTTAAAATATAGTGTTTTGCAACATATGTCTTCAATTTTTTTATAATTACGTAGCTGCTCTAACTGATTGCCCATAATTGCAAGCTTCATTATTGGTGAAGTTGAGTGCGATTTATGAGTTCAAGTCTTTCATGGTAATAGGACTGCAGCACATTGAAATTAGCTGGACCTTAAGACCTCACGTAGTGTAATGTGGAAATTAACAGAGTCATATGTCTTCTTCATCACACTTATCTGTAGATAAAAGTTAAGAAGTCCTTCGCAAAGAATCCTTTTAGTTCTGATGTATCAATCATATAATCTAATTCTTCAAATCAGTCTTCATGAAATATACAGGATCGTTATAGTTAAACTTTCCATATTTAAAAAGCTCTGCAAGATGCTCTATGGACCAGAATGACATGAAATTTAAACTGTGGACACTTGCGATCATGCACTCGAGATTTATTAAATAAAAACAGTATAAAAATTGCCAATAGGTGGCGCTATCGAATTACAAAAAAAAGCTCTGTGTGTGTTTTTTATAAGTGACATGGTTCACCACAATTTATACCCAATCTTAAAACAGTGTCTTCTACAGCAGACGCAGTAAACCGCGTTAATCCACGAATTTGTGGAGTAATACAGTTTTTCAGAAGCGTTAAGATTGGGGGTTGTGTTTGGTAGGCTTTGTCTTTTCAATAACCCTGCAATCGGAATCACAAGGAACGCTATCATGGAAGTCAAACTGCAGGAAAATAATGGGGTTCATTACAACTTCGTAATGAAAGTTTTCCATAACAACAATAACACACCGTGATGAATATGAGGAGGTGCACGTTCCTGTATAAATATGATTCCCTGTAGGCTGTTACGTTGCTGTAGATTGGGGATCAAAAAGATTCTCCATTGTAGAAGAGAGTTCCATTGCGCCCTTTTTTACCGGTTGAGCCAATTGAATTTTAAGGTATCCGACTACGTTCGAAACCGTGATTTTAAAAAAGTGCATAAATGGATAATTTTCATGATATTTAGTGTCACTTAGATTAGAATACAAGTATAAAATTGTTTTAACGACACATTTTGACACAAAAAAAATTTATTCAAATACAATATTTTGGCAAAAAATTAACTTAGAATAACCTTTTTTCAAAATGTTCTTTTATAAAATAATGCTTCTAAAATAATAATATGTTGCTTATATAAAGTGAACTATTTTTTTTTTCTTTTTTGAAAAATTCACACTATTTTCAGAATTACAACCAATTGAAATAGTTATCGGCATTTTTTTCTTACAATTTCTCCCCTCTGTTGTCGTAAAACATGGATAAACCCACTTCTAAGTTATATATTTCAAAAATTCTAGTTGAGCCTCTGTACAGAGGTCTGAGCTATATACAGGCAAAATATTATTATAATAGAAGCATTTTTCACATAAGAATATTTTGAAAATGGGTCATTATAGGTTCATTTTTGTCAAAATATTGTACTTAAATAAAAAATTTTATTGTAATACTATTCTTAAAACAATTTTATATACATTTTCTAATCTAAGTGACACTAAATATCATAAATATTATGCATTTATACGCTTTTGCAAAATCACGTTTCTGGACGTAGTCGAATACCTTAAAGATGTTTAGTTTTAAAAATACTCAGTTAAAAATTTTTTTAATTAACTCTGGTGCAAAGGGGCATTAGTGACACATGCGTTAGTACTAAAAAAAATATGAACGAAATTTGACCTACGTCTCAAAAAGGTTCGCCATCCCTGATTTATACGAATCACATTTAGTCAGTTTTAAAATATCACTTGTCGGAGAAGTTTTTTAATTTTTTTCCTAAATAAAAAGCGCCTTTATTTATTTATTTATTTTACTTTTTTATTCGCGCTGAAGTTCTTTACCATTGGAGCACGAACCTGCAAACTTCATCGCAGTCCAATACCTTAATCTTTTGGCCTCCCCTAGATCGAACACATTATCTGTTGTGTCTGCAGTCCAAATTTCATATCTACCACTAAAGACCCACCGTGTATGGCCGCGATGCACGTTAAATCTGTCGAGAGCTGAAACGTCCTCCCGTTGGTGTGGTGTGGTAGTTAGGAGAGGGGGTGCCAGCTCAGGTGTCGTCCACGTCACTTGACCATGATTCAAAATTGCGTGGCCCGTCGCCAAAAGCCCTCGTGTAGCTGAACAAGTGCGACGCTAATATTCAATCAATCAATCAACCAAATTTCATATCATTATGACTCATACAATACTCTGAAGCTCCTCCTATCATCGACTTTTGTACTAATTTTTCATTTAATAAACCTCGAATGCTCAATCTCAAGAGTCTGTGGTTCACATTTCATGCCATTATGGCCCATTGAACGCCCTTCACAGCTCTCTAAGCATGAAAAGTTTAATTATAGTAACCCTATAGCACGCATATATATGCACTTTATCTTCTAATATTATTTGTTTTCAAAATAATTACTGAATTTTAAAAAAGTCATTATATTTTTATATATTTATTTATTTATTTATTTTTCCCATATTTATATACAGAACATTAAAAAAAACTGTATAAGATTTATATATGTTACATTAGGATGAAAAAATATGTTATAAATCATGCTCGTAAAACAACTTTAAGTTGTGTGTGTATGTAAAGTACATCGAAAAAAAACTTTTAATGATGCTTGACATTCAATTATCTCTCAATCATTGCAAAGTGATGGTTAAATACATTTCGTTAACGTAATGTTATATAGTTATGTGAAGAGACATTCATATCTGAAAGTTAAAATGCTTTGATGCTGTAAAATATTTGATTTTTTTTTTTCAAATAGAAAATTGACCTGCTTTTCAAATTTTTTTATTATTTTCCTTGTAATATTTAAAGGAGCTTCATTCTGTTCTGCAATTTATCTCCGCGCAAATTAAATATAAGAAAGAGATAAATTGCAAAATGTATCTGAGCGAATTATATTCCTTAAGAAAAAAATTAAGGAAATTAAATAACAAAATCAGCAAAAGAGTATGCTTTGAAAGAAAGAACAAGTATTTCTCTTGTCCCTTAGTTACATTTATTTAATTCTTATTTTAATTTGGTATGAAAGGTCTAAATTCACCTTCGCTTGGCAAGAAACAAAAAGGTCTGTGTGTTTAGAGGAAGTCTACAGTGCATGTCTGGTTTGACCAGTTTACTGTTATACTTAAACGACACAAGAGTATAAAGATAAACAGTTTTTTCTATTGAAGGCACTTAATACGGCCGCCTAGTGGTCAGGCACTCCCACTATCGTTTGGTTCTGTAACGTTACAAACACACCCCTGCGGAAAAAAAAATAACGTTATTGGTGAGTGTACTTGGTTAGGAAGATTTCCCACGGTACCTTTGCAAACAGAGAACTATAAATGCAAATGGCTTTGATCGCGTGTTTTATTTCTGTTCTCTTAAGATCAGTGTGTGAATGTGAAGACAATTTTATTTTACGATGTTCTCCATAGACTATTTAGATACATGAAAAAGTTATAATGTATAAACTACAAACGATAAGAAATTGAAGAATAATAATGTTGCGTGAAGTATTTAGATACGTGAAAAAATTATGATGCATAAGTAAACATTGATAAGGAATTGAAGAGTGAGTAATGTTATGAAACAGTATTTTACATCCCAACACTTAAACACACAATTCGCTACTATTCAAGATCTATTATTTCATAAATTAAACAAGTTAAATCTTAATGCATCATTTTTTGTTTTAAATTTTAAAAAATTGTTTTTTTACAAGAACGGAGTCTTAGATTGCGTGAAAAATAAATTTAAAAAATTCCAAGTTATAATGTTGAGTACTTATTTTGAAAATACAGTAGAACATCGTTTAACCGAATCAATTGGGACCGGACACCGTTCGGATACGCGATTGTTCGTATAACTGAAAACCGAATGCGATCCATGCAGTATTTTAAACCGGACACTATACAAATATTGAAAATCATCTCATGCAGGAGACGTGCTTGAAGAAAAAGCAAAATAGGTGCAGAATGTCGCAATTTTACCTTTATTGTGGAAAATAATCACTTATTTTTCGCTGTACCATTGTACACCTTCGTTTTTTGGCTGCAAGATCTCTGATTCTCTTGAGCAGCAGTAGTTGAGTAGGACAGCACTCTGATTGTTGTTCGTACCACTTCAAAGCTGTCTCTAACGCAGAAAACGCGTCAGCATTTGTTGGACCTTTGATACTTTCGTTGTTGTTGTTGTCCTCGTCTTCATCCGTTTCATCGTCTACAGGGTCGGATTCTTCTTGCACGGAAGTCACAATCTCATCATCATTTAACATTTGAAATTCACAGTCTTCTTCATCGCATGCCCTCCAGGTTTCTCTATCTTCTTCATCGCATTCTTGAAATCCTGGGATCGATTGGACAAAGTCGGTAATCTCCTCCCTGTGGTCGTCATTGAAGTCTTTTTCGCCTTCTAAATCTGGCCACAGCTTATTCCATGCATTTTTCAGGCTCTGTCTTTCGAGCGAGTCCCACACTACGGCAAACATGTAGCAGGCGTCCTTCATATTGGGCTTTTCAGCAAAAGCAGCAACACAGCTCTGCCAAAAGTCACTTTTAACCTCACGCGAAACAACTGTTGAGCATTGCACTGTTCGAAAACATATTCATATACGGTACATATAGTTGACAAAAAACAAAAAACTGGCCCGTATATTTGACGCTCCGGATTATATAAACGTTCGGATAAACAACGTTCTACTGTAGTTGTATGTTGACTTTTAGCTACTTACAATATTTCGCCTAAATCTGGCTCACATCCAATGAAATTTTCCAATGCACCATCAAACATTGATAGCTTACCTGACAACAGAAGTTAAGTAATTTTTTTTCAATTGGATAAATCACTCCTTTATAGGGAACTCGAAAATAGGATGTAAATCTCCAAGTAAATAAATGTAAAGCATATTGCATTAAAAAATTAACCAGTAAAGTATTACTTGGATTTTAGTTTTGTGTAGTATCTTACCTCTCTAGTGTCAACTAATGGCATTGAGATAGCTGCGGTTTTTTTTTTTATTGTTGCTATTGTTCATGATAATACAAATCGTCAATACAAAGACAATCGTCACTGTGTAATTGTTTATATTGGTAATATGTACTTTTAAAAAAAAATGTCTTTTTTTGTATACCAAGTTATTCTGCTTAAATATCTGTACATATATACAATTGATCAAAATATTATAGTTATTTTAAAAGCAGAAACGTGTAACAAGGTAACTGAGATTTTTTTAATTTTTTGGCGATTTATTGCTGAGTCTTAAGTTATACTCCTCATGAAACTATAAACCAATATATAGAGGGTCTGATTCACGTGAAGTCTGTTGAAACTCAGTCCTCATGTATGCGGGGTATGGTGTCGCCTCATTGGCGTAACGGAGAATATTAAGCCCCCCTCCCCCTGCAAAGTCAGGTTTTGTCTTTAATATTTTATAAATTGGTTAAATACATAATTTGCATCAGTCAGACTTTGGAGCCTCTATAACTTTGCCCCTCCCCAAAATGCAGGAGTGTACATTTCGCCTCTGTGTCGCCCTCGTTACTTTTGACCGTGGTTCAAAATTACGAAGTCCATCGCCAATAACACACAATCGAGTAGCAACGAAAAGCGCGACGTTAGTAAACTATGATCTTTGGCTTTTACTTAATGTAAACCATTGTTAAGTATTATAATACTGTGAGAGGATTATATGTATGTCATTTTCAAATAAGGGATACTTGCTTTCTGACTCCATGAAATCCGCCTAAGTGACATTATACGTTGCTGGGAACTATGTAAAAAAGAGATATTTTATGGTAGAGTATTTTTCAATGTTAATTTCTACTGTTTTTTTATCTGAATTATTTTTCAAGTTATATTTTTAATATTCTGCATGCACTACAGCTGTTTTCATTTATGAAAAAAACCAACAATAACAACGTAAGAATTTGAAAAATGTTTTCCAAATTATGCAAAATTGAATATGAAATAGAAATAAATTATTTTCCGATTTGCAAAATAATAATAAAAAGGAGAAATAAAATTCATATATTCTTATAACCTTTGATTTATTTCTCTCTCTCTCTATTTTAAATTTCTCCAGTTGTTTTAATGTAAAAAAAGCAGTTCTTTTAAAAGAAGAAACAATACTTTTAAGCAAGAAGCTTATCATATTTCGGAAATATATTTCCTGTTTAATATTTATGCCTCTATCCAAACGAGTATCATGATCCAAGTTAATTGAAATTCTTACTGTTTCATGCAAAATTTGTGTTGAATGTGCTCATTTACAACCGAATGTAATGGATGGTTTTATAATAACACATTTCCAAAGGGTTTCGAGAGGATGTGATTGACTCACGAATGCTGACCGGATTATTTGCATATCTTTGAAATTCTTCTGTCAAATAAACAACATTTTATAAGAACATGTGGTTGCTTCAGATTTTGATCCTTAATAGCAAAATAACAGCAACTCGGCCATAAAAAGCTGGGTCAAATCTCATCCCCTTTAATGACCTAATATTATTTGTACGGAAGTCAACATTGCCTTAAGGGTGACACTGCTGTAGATCTTTGCACAATAGGTTTCAAAGGTTTAATAAAACTCGCGCCTCTAATAACAGTTATAGAGCAACTTCTGACATGGAGGTTAAATCGCAATAAATATATCTCAATACCCGAGGGTCTTTTCTCTGATGCATCTTCCGGTTGCTCGTCCTTACCTGCAGACGATTTTTCGGACCTTCAGGGTGGTTGAGGGTGGACTTGGAAATATTTTTGATTCCCGAAGGTGAGGCAACGAGTCACAGCCATGTCAATGAGGTATTCTAGACGCCAACCCACAAACGTTTTGGTGATAGAGTGAATTTCAAGACTAGAGGTGAATCTGGTCGTGGAAAGTCGAGATCAGGTCATGGGAGTGGTGAAACCGTGACCGACGAAAGGCGTGTTTGGACCCTTTGTTTCTATACTTAGGGAGAAAAAAAGAACTTAAGAATTTCATTCGAGAGTTTCTTTTTGAAAATTTTTAGTAAAAAGGCACAGGGTCAAATAATTTGATCTTCGTAAGTATTCCTCTTCATTAGCACTTTAAAGCGTTAAAGTAAATGGTCATTTAGCACTTGAACCACTGTTAGATCATTTATCATAATGGGTTCAAATTGTGCCAGACGCGATATAAAAATAGTGAAGGACGATTTGACCGTAGTCGGACCATTTGTAATCGCAGAACTCTTTTTAAGTTCGTAAGATGTAATTATTATTATTTTTACTGATCGTGGGAAGTGTTATAAGGGGATTACAGTGATTTAAAATGGTAAATTGTTAAAGGTTAGAGGTAACAGGATTTTAGGTTGTAAAACCATGACACAATGTCAGGATAATGTGTTAAATGGATTTTTATGTACATTTTAAATATATATTAGTAGTTCATTCAGTTAAATCGTTTATTAGAAATAGTAAAATAATTATTAATTTCGATATAAAAGAATAAAATGAACGTGTAATGCAAAATGTTAGAATAAATGTATTTTAAGGAAATGTTTATGTAGATAAATTTTTTCCCTTTCTGTATGTATTCTTCTCAAAAATTTTAAGTTTGGAGCTCCGAGACAAGTAAAAAAAATCCAGCTCGGGAAATTTTTAATATTATTTTATCTTTGAATAACTAAGGAGATTATAATATATTCGAAGATTCACAGTTACACAGATGTTATTTGGTTAGCTTTGTGTTTAAGATAATTCGTAATTATTTGTAGATTTATATTTATATATATACGGTACTTCGTTCAAAGGATTGTGTAAATTATTTTTGTTTAAAAATATTTTTTTTTATGCTACAATTAGATAAACTAATGTTTACGAAAAATAAGTAATCAAAAAAATATTTTCATAAGTGTCTTCGAGTTATAAAATTTTTACGAAAAATTACAGTGTTTTGTGGGAAGTAATTCAATAAGTTAATATTTTAATTATATATGTATTATTTTTCGAAAATTATGTAAATACCTTATCATAGTGATATAAAAATTAAATTCGAAAAATTGAATCTCTTACACACATACAATTTTTATTTAGAAAATATATCATATAACATTAAAATTTAGAAATACCATACATAATATAACTAAATATATCATAGTATGGAATGTGAGGATATGATATATTTTGAATATGTTGTGATTTTTCTAGTTTCCTAGTTAGTGTCATGGGACTAATTCTACTGTTTTCCTTGCTGTCTAACTGTAATCTAAAACATCAAAGCTGTCATTTATATGTTGTACATTAGTTAAATTAATTTCTAAAGTTGCATTTATGTATCAAAACAAAACAAAAATATCAAGCGGAAGAATTATATGCTAAGAAATGACTTACTAAATATTCGAGTCCTACATTATCGAGACTATAAAGAATTTAGGTACTTATCTTACATTCTTTAAAATTTTCAAGTGCCATTTTACTAAAATCTTTCTGTTCTTTAGTTGAAAAAACTATTAACTCAATTGGAAAGCTTTGCTCGATTCTATTTATGAAATCTATATGAATATTTTATAAGCTTTGATTTTGCATAATTGTTACGTTATTTCATTAGAATTTATAATTAAAAAAACAGCATGAATCAAATTATATATATATATATTTATATATAAACCATTTTAATGGTGTAATCAAAAATATGGCAACGCACTATTTAAATCATGATATTAAACTATTAAATTCAATAAGTTCAGGTAAAATAAAACCTTGAAACTCATGCGTTTCAGTGTTATGGCTAATCAGCTCTTGAACCTTAGGGTACTTGTATTCAAGTGATTTGCTATACGTCTCACACATACTTAATTCGGCAATAAAAAAAGAGGCGCAACAGGAAATGAAGTTTTTTCGACGCTTTATGTGAAGCTGAGGTTATGTTTGCTGTCTAAAGACGGTAGAGCGAAGTCTCAGCATCGGAAATTTAATTTTTATTTACTTTTTTATTTATTTATTTATTTTTTGGTGATGTAACTTTATTACCGTGAAAATTATAGAATCTAGGAAGAATTTAATTAATTCTCCAACTAACATAACAATATTTGGTTGTATTGTTTCCGCAAAAGTGACAATCACACACATCGTCACAAATAGTGTATTTCTATTTCAATGCTGAAGCTAAAGAAAGAGTAACAAAAACTTATAATATTTAATGATTAAAATTTGTTCCTTTCCGAGTCCCCACCCCCCCCCTTAAAAAAAATATGTATTTTAATTTTTCTTTTTTTTTTTTTTCTTCCTGATTCTAAATACGACAGTATTTTCTTTTTTCGAGCTCTTTCTACACATCTTACACATTATCTATTATGGAGAGGTTAATTTACTAAACAATTTTAAGCCCTTACTATTATAATCCGAACGTTATCATGGGGGGGGGGGGATTTCAGATAGAGGTAAAAATTATCTATTGCAATAAAATCTTATGCAGTAAAATATATTTGCTCTCCTTACTTTATTATTTTATTCCCGTGTTTGTGCATATGAAATTTAAGATAAAAAAACAATTTTTAGCAAATAGTTTTATTTGCAAATGAACATTTTGAAGGTAAAGGAATAGAGGGAGTCATTTATTTATTCTAAAAATTATGAATTTATATTACATTCGTTTTAATAAAAAAAAATGATAAAAGCATATTTTAAAATGTATTTTGAGGAGTCATTTTAGGAGTAAGACATTTGATTGGGTTTTTTTTGTGTGTTAAATTTTCCAATTATGAGTGAGCTTTTTATTGGTGTAGGTGTCATTTGACGTCACATAAAAACACAGATACCATTTAAATTTAAACGTAGGAAAGTCACCTTGGATTCAAATGCGCAATGTCGTAAAAAGAACGCAGGGGGTCTACGGAGAAACACCGCTTGTTAATTACCGTAAGAAGAAAGGTGTTTTTATTCTGATGCTTTATATGTGTGTGCGGTTATTTTACCTTTATTGCATAATTAGGAATCAAATGTTGCTAATTAGAAGCGGTTTTTTTTTTTTTTTTTCGTTTCCTTTTGTATATCAATTTATTGCAAAAATTTTGGGAAAACGCAGCAATGTCGTTTCTCCTCTATTCTGTAAACATTTTTTCATATAAATATATTAATCCAGAAAAGTAAAATAACAAAAGACTAGAAATTGTGGATTCATTTTTCATACATTTTCCTGGTATCTTATTTTGAATGTGTGAAACTCGATATTTCCTGTTCCACAGTTTCAAAAACTTGTTTTATTTTATATATCCTAAGTGCGATTTGATCTTTATCATTTCAGACATTATTTGGAACATATAAAGAACTGAATAAGGAATTCAATAAAGTGTTTATGAATGTAACACGAGAGTCGATAAATTTAACTGTAAAACTCTCAAGTTGGGTCAGTTTACAAGAATGTATAGTGTAAAAATTTGGTACTACGTATATGGATTTATATTTGTCGATTTATGTTCATTTTTCTATTTCTTAAGTATTATAAAGGTGAAAATCTTAAGATTCAGAATTGTTTGAATTTTCTTATAAAGTGCTTGAATACCAAACCGTGATCCTTAAATCACTGAGTTATATGATATAATATAGTGCATTCTGGGTAGAATGGGAATGACAGATTTAGATTACTGGCCACTTTGTGACCACGGCATGTTCATGACTGGAGATCACCGCAGTATATGCCCACAATCATACATAAGGTTGGGGTTTTAACTGACAGTCGTGCTTCTGCACAGCATCTTTCTGTTTGGACAACTGTTGGGGATACGACAAGCCTAAATATACTGGATCTTGTGGTTCGACTTTCTTCTAGACATTCTATTTACTTTCAATGGGTCCCCTCTCATATTGGATTGAATGGTAACGAGATAGCCGATAATTTGGCCAAATCTACCACTGCTGACACCTTGCGGGATACACTTGCCGAACTCTCCTCCATTAAAAGGATAGAATTAAATGAACTTTGGAGAATATTCCCTGTGCTCACCCTTGGTATTTTGGGGAAAAATCTCGTTGGTGTCGCCAACTTAATATTTCTAGAAATCAGCTGACGACTCTATCATGCTTTTTTAATGGCCACATCAAATCTCTTACTTTCCAACAGAGCTGGAAAGTCTTTCCGGGGTGTCATAAGTGCGAGATTGATCAGACCACTCCCAGTCATACTCTTAATTGCTCCAATTTTGCTACTTTTTAGGAAATCCTTCTTTATTTTTGACAATATCTGGTTTTATGGAGATGGTGTAGCTAAACTACACCATCTGGGATAAGAAACAGATTTTAATTTTTACTATAGAGAAAATTCTACGGCACTTTCGTGTAGGTGTTTTTTAGAATGTAGCCCCCCTCCTCCCATTAGAGTGGTTTGTCTACGCCACTGATATGATTTGCTAATCATAGAGGATTAGAAAAACAAGGATACCAATTGTTTTTCTTTGGTGTTATTAACTGTCTTTTTGGTGACTGTTTTTTTTTTTAATATTTTTTGTTGTTTTGGGCTGTGCTTGATGCAAAGATAGGCATAAGATTAAAAAAATTACTTTATTATTATTGATCCTTCTCCATATTTTACCAATGTTTTTTAATTCCTCTTGGTATACTGTGTATTTGTGTAAAAAAAAATTGAATAATTCAAACAGAATTAATAGTATTTTTTTGAAACATAATGCTTCGCATATGCAAGTGTAGACAAAATATGATTCCCACACCGGAAAATATTGTGCTTGAGACAGTACACAATATCAGATTCTGGTTTTTGCCATTATATAAAGGTAATTTTTTTAGGGATATGCAAAACATTAAAAAATTAGAAATGGTGCTTTAAGTTTTGCAAAAAACTTCAAATATCTCAAAAGAGGTTTGGACAGTTGTGATCAGCTTCAGGAAAGCAAGAATAAGATATTCGAAACTTGTTCGTATCAGTATGATAGGAATATTTGTTACTTTATACTCGTACTTTTTTTAGAATTTTGTTGCTTACGAACCTGCTAATCAAAGCTCCGCTCTCTGTCTACTGTATGAAAAATTCAACCTCCTTTGTCCTTTTTAAAAAACAACAGTATGTTGAATAGTTAATGGAAATGTTTGTCCTACATTGTTGGTTGCATTACGTGAAGGTATTCAGGTATATCGTTGTCTGTCCATTTCTCCTCTGCGTTTAGAAGTCACGCGTACACACCAGAAAAAAAAATCTAAATAAGAAAAATAATAACAATATATCACCGAACTTTTCTAATGACGCAATCATTTATTATGTACCGAAATGTGAAACGAATAATAAATCATTGTGGCCCTCGCGAGAGAATGATTTAATACAATTATATCTGAAGTGCTTCAGAAAAATCGTTCTCTTAATAAAATGTTTAGGTAAGAAGGTATTCCACACAAATTATGTAAACGAGAATAAAACAATGCAGTTAGCAAAATAAAATTTTTAAAAAAAAAATGTTTAAATAATAGAAAGAATTAATCGATAGAAAAAATATATATAGAAATAAGTCCTATAGGGACAATCAAAACAAAATAGTTTGAAATAAGTCATAAGAAAAAAAATACGTACATATATTAACTGTATCTTTTTTTATTCGCGGAATCATTTGATTTAAAGTTGGGGTCTTCAACCTTTAACACTCGAGGGCCAGATCGATAAATTTTCAATGTTCCGCGGACCGCACGACTGTTAAAAAAAATAATATAGTTTTGAAATTTAAATAAGAAAATGAGGTTTCTTTTACATGACTACATTTGATTTTACTGGAGATGGTGTTACGAATTTGTATATATATATATATCTTTCAAAAACGTTAAATGAAAGTCGAATTAAAATGCTTTGCTTGTTAAAGTCCGCCTTTTCATCTGAAAATTTCTGCATAGTCAGAATTTGTATGTTTAAAATTATTTAAGGTACGATGAAATTTTTGAAAAGTTCGTCATTTTAAGAAAATTTTATCTTAAATGGATATCAAGCATATCAATAAAATGTTTTAAATAACAAGAATAACAGAAAAAAATGCTTTTTTTATGACAAAATGTATACAAGGCAATTGTTCCTGAAATTGCCTCAGATTCAAATGAAGGGCCACTTAAAATACTTTCAGTGGGCCATTTGTGACCCTGGGGCCACGGGTTGAAGAAGCATTTGAAGCATACTGCTCATAAAGTTCAATTTTTAAAAACAAATCATTATTAAATCCAAAAAAAAAAATACTTAAAGATTTTTTCCTTTTTAATTTTTTTCCGATCTGAAAAAAGTAGCAAAAAATCAAAAATTTAATGAAATTGGATTAAAATCTGTTTGCCGGTTTAAATTAATAGGAAAAAAATCAAGTAATAACATTTTTCACTTGAGTTCTCAGCAACTCTCTATTGCTTACAAATCTTTTTTTTGTTTTTCTTTTTTTTTTGCAGTTTATTAATATGGAAAAAGTATAAAATTATTCGTTTTCTTTTGTGGTACATGATATTATGTCAGTTGATTTATATATAAATTACCATGTCTACTTTTTAGAAATTTGACCTAATAATTTACATAAAATAAATGAAAACTTTTACAACTGCACATACCATACGCATTGTTACTAAAATAGCCTTCTTGTCCGAGACATATCACATATTTTGAAAGACAGCAGCCTTTGATTTATCTTCCCTTTCAAAAACTTTTAAGAAAATCGCTTCATTTAAGGAGGAAGCAATCGATCGATTTTCACTTGGGGCAATAACTTTTCCGATTTTTAACGCCAACAATGAAATTAATCGACTTAACAGTTTTCTCACATAACTCATTCTCTCATTCCCTCACACTTCCACTGGAATAAATAAGGAACAAAGAAACCTAGAACGCAATTAAGCAGAAACAATAGAGAGAGAAGACTGTATATATAGTTATATATATATTCTTATTCTTACCTACATTAGAAAGCGCGAGCGCCGTGATCTGATTAGCGCACAGGTGTGTGCTGCTTGTCTCACTTTTCAATTTTTGTAGATCAAGGTGCTTGAATTTCCTCTCCGGCGATTTGCTTTTATCTTGGGAAGAGAGAAAAAAACGGTCGGTCTTTTCTTTTGTAAAAGATATTCTCCTCTTTGTGTACATATCTTGTTTATGTAGTGATAACAGTTTTGGAAGAGGAAAGTAAAATCTCTTGCTAATCTGCGTTAAATTGATTTTATGATGGAAAAACATTTTAATTTTACCCTGTCTTGTTTATTATGTGCAGGCTGTGGTGAAAATAACGCATTTTTGATGACATCAAATATAATCTAATTAGTTTAAAATTTCATTTAAATATTTAATGTCAGAATTGAATTGAATCGTATCATATAGGGAAAAAAACTCTATAAAATTATACTGTTGGGAAAAATGACAGACGCTGGATTTGCTATTAAAAATATTGTTGAAGTTTATATCTCTCGTATAAATGAGTAATGGGATGTATAAGAAAAGAATTCATTTATATCATGTTTTCTCAAACATGTGTGAACAATTTTAGGTATTTATTCTAGTAAAATATATATTATCCATAGAATATTGTAAATACGTTTCTTCCGTATTTCACATTTACTGGAGGAAATCGCTCTAAAATCTTAGTATTAGAGGTTTTTCAAATTTGTTTGCTGTATTTTTACATGAGATTTCTACCGCTACAAAGGAAAGATTGATAAACTGACGATATCAAAAAATTTTATTAATTGTTTATTAAAGCATCATTTGTTGATAAAACAAAATAAGATTATCAAAAGCATATTAGTGAATTGGAATTCTAAGCTTCGCATCTGATACTTTTAACAGAAATTTTTTAAATATTTACAATGTCTGACTATTGACACTTTAATTTAATTTAAAGGCAGCGCCGGGGGAAGCGACAGTGTTTTCGCAGATTGCAAATGTTTATCTTTTAATTATAATTAGTCATGCATTTAACTTAGAAAAGGCATCATGGTAAAATTTTTGTTCAGTTCAAAAGGTCTGGAATCTAATGAATTAACCCCTTCCTGGCATTTTCCGAGCTGATCTCAAGCAGACGAAACGTGCCATCCTGGCTCATTCCGAGTATACCTCGAGTACTGTGAACATTTACAATGTACAATCGGTCTTTCCCGAATTATTTCAGATGTGCTTTTTATGGTTTCGAATAATTGAAAATTGCCAATCGGTGAAATTTTCTGCTAAAAAAGAACGCTTTTTGCCTTCTCTCCCCCTCCCTTTACGCTTGTCTGAAAGACACTTTGTTGACTACATTCCCCTAACAGAGAAGAAAACTAATCCAATCTAACACGATAATGTATTATTTACTGCTCAGAGACAGTAAACGGAAGAAAGTAAGAAGAAAAATAAGGCTTTACTGTCCAGATTGTGATGTTGGGTTATGTTCAGTACCATGTTTTCGATTTTATCATACATCATCAAATTTTGACTAATAATTTCATAATCATTTATATAAATGCAAAAGATGTAAATAAAATTTGTAATTCAAGATAAAAGTTAGGTATTCTATTTATAGTTAGTGTGAATTGACACCAAAATCTAATGATTTCTGCCATACAGAAAGCTAACTTTTCAAGTAAATTATTTATTTAAATAGAGTTTATTTTACATTAATTTTTAGGAATTTTTGTAGACTAATGGTGCTATTATATTTATAAAGATATGTATGTTTGAAAATAGACATGATAAAAATTGACATTATTTTATTCATAATCCAGAAATAAAATGAGCCTGGAAAGGGTTAATTTGTGATCATAATGTATATTTGCTATATTGGAGGAATGTATTTTTACTAAGATATCCAATTTTTAAATTGAATTTTCAATGGAAATAAGAATGTATATTACAAGTATCAGATGCAGTTAAAGAAAGTATGGATTCTTTTGAGTGATGAACATTCTTAAAAGTGCGAAACAAGCGAAGAACTTTCCAAAAACAATCGAAACATCCAGGAATTTTTCCGTATCCCAAAACAGCTAAGAACTGAATTTTGAGACCTTTAAATATATTGATTCCATTTATAAAGTATATTTCTTCTAACATCTGGCATCCTATAAAACAGCTAACAATGGAGAAACACTAATTTTTCTCACATATCGTTCACCATTAAAATTCCACGAATGTCATGTATAATATCATCGTGGCATGACACACTGAAAACATTATTATATGACTACTCTAAACCTAATAGACGAATTAAAATGGAGTCGAATAGTTTTGTATGCGGAATGTAGGCTGGATAATATCCACTACCATTTGGAATAGTATCGTATCTGATTATCATGATCGATAACAGACGAGCATCATGGAATATTCAATGGTGAGTATTGCTTAATTCTGAAAATGTATGTCTATCGCATCCACATGGGTGAAAATTGATCGTTCAGATTTCATTTCGAAAAGACATGCAGCCATTACTCCTAGTCTCTTTGAATAGAAGGCCACATCTAGTAATCCTATTTATAACTTTAGCAACACAATGGTACATGTTAAAGAATTCCTGGTTAGATACTAACCGGGAATTCGTTAACTCTCCCTATTAAAGAGTTCCTAAAGGTACTCGTAATTTCTAGAACCTTTTTTTTTTTGTAATTAACGAAAAAAGAAAAGGCCTATAGAAAATTCTTTTAAAAAAAAGAAATTATTTATTAAAATCAACTAATCCATGAAAAGTCAGTCAGTCAGAGGTGATCATTTCATTCTATATTGAATAGTCGGTATGATTGAGATGAAAGTTATATGCGTTATATTGAACGTTAATATTCTATTAAGTTATGTTTCTACTAGTAATATTAATAATATTATTAATATAATTTAATACTCCTCTAAAAATATTAATTTTCGGTCCTTTTTTAAAGTTTTTATATTTTTAAAACTTTTATTTAATATCCTCTTATCAATGTTCAGCTTTTGATGATTATTTGATTTAAATTGAAGATTTTTCACAAATAGTAAATAGTTTACATATATGTATGTGGTGGTCGATATTAGTTAGTCATTTATTACACAGCACATTGTGTACTTCAAAGTCGTTGCAAAGATGATTTATGGCTGGAATGATTTGTGTGCTTACTCCTAAATATTTAAATCTTAATATATATATATATATTTGCAATTTAGGAAGGAATGGCCAACCAAATACCAGAATACATTCATATCCTACATTGTATGCTTTTTGAGTTGTACTCGTGTAGTAACGCAATGGTTGATACCAAACTCTTTTGCGATGTTTATCCAAATGCATTAGACATTCGGAAGTGCATAAGGTTGGTTTTTAAGTTCAAATTTGCCAATTTCGATCTTCCCTACTCGCACTCTTCAGAAATACGAACAGCTTTAGACATAGGTATGTTAAAGGTTGAAATTGGAGACAAATCCATGTCAGACAATCTAGTAACTGTCGAACACTGTTAACCAACTTGGTTGACCATACAAAAACATTTGCGGGCCGTGGGTAGCCTGGTGGTTAGAGCGTCGGACTCCAGACCGGAAAGCCTGGGTTCGATGCTCGATGCCACCAAATACCCTCCGAGTACACACGAAGTACGTGCTCGTTAAATCAGTGGGTCCGAAAGTCTTGTGGGCTGAATCACACGAGTGCTGGAAACTGGAAAATATTTCCCTCCCCTCCAGTCCCATGGCAAAATTGTGGAGGTGGAGATAGGTGGTGTCGCCATCTTTCGTCCCTTCGGGGAATTTCGCCGAGCTAATTCGTACTGTCACCTGTATGGTGCTCAAGCCTAGGCCAATGACAAGCGTACTTCTAGCCCCTTGCCATGATGAATTTCGTGGGCCTCGTTCTGACTACATCAGACAGGTGGCATTAACCACAACACAACATTTGCAGCGGATTGGTAAAGTGAGCCGAGCAGGTGTTTGTATCCTGCATAATCTGTCCGAAGAAAATAAAGTTGATCGATCCATCATATGCAACTTATTGCTTCAGTGGCACACTACTGAAATGTTTTTTGATTGCTTGATCATTGGAGAGGAAAAATGAGTTCTCTATGCTAATCCGAAACGCAAAAGTGAGTAGTTTTCTCCCCAAATGCGCTTTTGTGTATTTGGTGGAGAATTCGCGGGTTCGTTCATTTTGAAGTGATGAAACCTGGACAAACTGTGAATGCAGATCCTTACTGCGTAAAAGTGGATTGAATAAATCAATCTTTACTTGAAAAGTGTCCATATGTTGTCAACAGAAGAGGTGTTATTCTGAAACTTGATAATGTGAAAGATCACACTGCGCAAGACGAACCCTGGAATAAGTTAACGAATTGAGATGGGAGTTATGTCTCACCATCCATACTCGCCCGATACTGCTCCAACGGATTTCCATTTATTCCGATCTCTTAAATATTTTTTAAGTGGTAAAAAATTTGAAAGTTCTGAGGATGTCCAAAATACCATCTCCAGGTATTTTGCTCAAAAGTCATTTAATTTTTATCGATCTGGCATTGAAAATTTCTACAGTAGACGGCAAAAGATTGTTTATAACGAGGATGATTACATGATTAAAACTAAAAACTTAGTAAAATTCCATGTATTTGAATTTACCTTAGAAACGCGACATTACTTTCCCCGGTCCAGTCCACCTTATGTAAGATTAATATTTATAAATATATTTGCAGAAAGTGATAATATATTTAGATCATTTTTTAAAACTATTTTAGTTTTTTAATATCCGGGTCCTGGGTCTGAGAAATTATTTTTGAAAATAATCTATAGACAGACAATAAAAAGCAAATGAAATATATCATTTATGTTTCTTACTTTTTTCCATTTAATTACTATGACATGTGATAAATGTTACTTACATGTGATAAATATTAATAGCCGATATTTTATATGTTCAAAAACCTCTAATTCAGGAAAGTATAAGAAGAGGATTAAAAGAATGCGGGGCAAATATCATGAGTCATAGCCTTCCACCATCCTTTAGACTCGATATTTTGTCTGGAAATCGCGTATGACGCCAGTTTTCAGCATGGGGTTGCCATACCTAACTCGCTAATGAGTTTCATCTTGCCTTATTCGTAACTTTTAATGATCCACCATGGTGACATTTACATGTTAAATGTCTTTACGACATTCAATTCACCCTCGCTGTTGATTGGTGTTCGGATACCAGAGGTTTTGTAGTTGTTGACGGGTGATTCATCAGTTGAAATTTGCACATTCGATGATCAAGATTCGAATTTGTGCTTCTGAAAGATGTGCCGCCTTTCATCGTCTTTTTTAGCATCCGAGAGTAGAAATTATAGAAATGGTTCCGATTCTCCCCCGAATCAGGTTCGTTGTCCCTTTGCTTGTTTGTTTTGAAATTTTATTTTTATGAACAGTTTTATTTTTCCTTTGTTCAAAAGTTTATTGTAGATGTATCATTTTGTTATGTGTTAGATTACCCTCGCTGGCGTAGCTACTCCTGTGTGGGCCCTGTATCAAGATTTCATGTGGGCCCTTTTTGAAGGCCCCTTAACATTTCTCTATTTTTTACTCAAGCACATTGGGGCTCCTGTAGTTTGGGGCCCCCGTATCATTGATACGGTGGTAGCTACATCCCTTATTACGCTTTACAATATCCACCAATGTGATTAAAATGTTAAATCAAATGATACTGTACTGAATTGAGGTTTACAATCTGATATCGTCTGACATAGACTCAATATATTTTTTTATTTCTAATCTTATTATAATCAGACAGTTGTTACATGTTTGTGCTTTACTGGTGTGTTCTCAACTTTGCCTCTATCACATTTTCTCCGAAATGTACAGATAACTAGTATTCTGAAATTTATAGATTACTTTTTAGATATATATTTATAGATTTATTTATAAATTACTTTATAGATAGACTCACTACATTGAATAAAAATATATTCCATAGATTCTTATTAAAATTGTGCATTTTAAAAGAGATACCTTAAATTGTGTGCTTAGACCCCCCGTCTCGATATAAATTATTTGTGCTTTGTGTAGCTTCTTTAGAGAGTTTTATCTGCAGTTATGTTAATATATTTATAAATTTACACTTTCTTAAAAAATTTCATTTTAAATTAAAAATTTTCAAAGTTTATACACGTGTTTCACAATCTTTAACGCTAAGTACAAAAAAAAAGGTTTTCAAGTCTTTTTTTTTTTTTTCAACAATTCACTAAGCTATATTTAATTAATCGCCAAAAAATGGTTTATTTGTAAAATTTATAGAAAATATATTCGTTGATTGCAGGACTTCTGTAATTTTTCGTTAATCTTCACATCTCTTTTTTTAAAACGTTGATGTTTTGACTATTTAGTTTGAAGGATTTTCATAAACATAAACGCTTAATTTGCTTTATTAATTACATTTTCCGAATTATTAGTTTTTTAAAAAGTTCACGAAATGCTGATAAACGGAAAGATTATTCAAAATTCGTGATTGATTCATAAAAGAAGATAAATTGCCCCCACAATCATACATTTCATTTATAGAATTATCTCTTTCATAAGATCATTTTAAATTGCTAATTTCTAGTATCCAAACAAAACGATGTTATCAAAAAGATTCCTGAAAATCAAAATAATAACTTTTTACTATATTTTTCAAAAAGATATGATTTGTTGCTTTTCATCTAAAAACTAATTTTCTGTTCAAATTAAACTCTGATATTTAAGTCAATGTCCGGATTACTGGAGATCAGCAATGGCTACTCTGCAGGTCAGTGGTTTGAATTAAAAGAGCATTTGAGCGAGACACACTCTTAAGACCCTGTATGCATGAATAAACCCTTCATCTGAAGCTAGCTTGGACATCAATAGAACACGAGGCGGCTTACTTCAAGAACGTAATTAAAGCAATTATTCATTGCTTATCAGAAGATCGCAACGTGCGTTTGTCTAGATATCATCACACAGCAACACCCAAACTTAACAACTCATTCCTTATGTTCGAACGTTGAACTTTTTGGACATTGTAAATGAGCATTTGATAGATGAAATGGTTTGTGCGAGCGATACAATGGAACGGTGAAACCATTTCATTAATAATGTAAAAAAAAGGCTTCCCTTTTTAGAAAGAAATATTCTTAGGAAAAGATAATAGAGATATATAATTTGGTGAGATTATATAAGGTCCTGTTCCAAGATGGCTGTACTTTCACTCGAGTTCTCACCTAACTTCGTAATGAGAAAGTTTTTGAACGTCACCCATTCAGCTTTTCGATTGGGAGTTTTTGATAACAAGAGTAAATGGTGCTCTAATTTTGAATAGATATTTTTATTTTTTTTTAAGATCTATCTAAACTTGGACAATGGAACTTTGATTTATTACAAATGATGCCGTGGTATAATTATTAGTGCCTTCTAAAATGTAAACTGTAATCAATTCTGTTCATAGTGGTTTATTTAAGTCTTCACTGGGTTTTATAATCGTTTTGTATAATTGCTGAAATTATCCTAAACTTAATAGTTAAGTTGAAGCTTAAAATAAAAATGATTATGTATAAATCAAGTATTGGATTCATGTTAGAAAATGAAATGATTTTTTTGATTTTGCTTTCATTCAGTTATAAAATCAGATGTTTATAGAATAACCTCGCTTTAAAAGTGTAAAAATAGCATTGTTTGTTTTTTACTTAGGTCACAGAAAAGTGAAAAAAATTCTTGAACATTTTGGGCCAGTATAAAAGAACAAATAGCTGTGCATTTTAATTTGACAGATAGTTTCCTATAAATGATTGTCTCCTAATTTTTTTCAATCACGAAATGTAAAATTAATCTAATTTGTATCGTTGAAACTATAGTTTCCTTATTGACAGATACACAGTATTGCAAAGACGACCGTAATTTCTACCTTAATATTACGTATTGTCTTTAAGGCGATAGGGCAGAATTCAAAACTCATTTAAAAGGAATTCTATCTTTTTTTAACACTGAAATATTTATTTTCACTGGAAGATCAACAGCAAATAGGCTCATACACATACAGAAGAGCAGAAAGATATCTGAGAAACCACTTTTCCGTCAAGCATTCCTCTGTCACCTGGCTAGACACAAAATATTCTGGCGATTTTGTCTACCCGAGCAAAATAATTATGAATTAAATTAATGACAAAAAGGTCTTACGAAATGCCTTATTTCTAATACACAGTGGGTCCTGTAGTCTATGTAGTCCTGATTGGAATGCAGCTTTAAAATAAACTCTACAGCAAAAAAAAACGAAATTAAACTTTAAATTCTTTAATTCGTTGCTAGTTCCTAGGCTTTAACGTTATGCCCTTACCCCTCAGATTTCATCTAATCAATTTTATGAGTAATACGGCTTTAAATAAATTTGAGTACTTGAACAAGCCTCTTATAACTGCCGAACCCCATAGCTTCTAATGACTGTTTTTCAAAATATCCAATCCTCCTGATTTGTGAAACAACATGCTGAAGAATTTAGGGACTTTTGTTAAATATAGATTGCCAGAAACTCCTTAATTTAACTTGTGTAAAATATAGGACATTAATGAACTAACTCATGTACTCTGGTGTCCAAAACTTAAAGATGAAACTAAGAAATTAGTATATAAACGAGAAAGAAGTAAGCAGAACGAACCGAAAAGCCAATCAAGAGACCACCTAAGGTGAGTTACGTTAGGACATGTTGATATATATAAGTATTTTGATGTACTAAGAAAATATCGGAAAGGTCTAAAGCTGGTGCATGCGCTTACAATTTCCGGGAAAACTTTTGCACTGAGAACTTCCATTAAAACGACGCCAAGAAGCTACCTGTGTTAATATGTGGTATGTACAATCCTGCAGACCACATCTGGATAACCTTACACGAAGTCGAATCATTGGGAAGATGGAAGAAGGTGAAAATGTGGCTAGGGAATTTGGGATCTCTCGCCTTAATGTTTAACGATTTTGGAGACAATTGTAGAGTACCAGAACATCCACCCAACCGTTCAATAATAATCCTCCACGAGCAGCCACTTCGGCACATTATTTGTGTGTTTCCTACAAACAAAATGGGACAGGCAAGGGATAAAACGTAAGTTCAAGACAGCTGACTACTTTATGACTGATATCGCGTTTTACCTTGGCTAGGTGGCTGTTCATTGGGGACCTATTTGCATAAACGTTCCATTAACAACTGCTCATTGAAGACGGCGTTTTCAGTGGTGCTGAGACACAAAAACTGGACAAATGAGCAATCGGGGCGAGTTCTTTTTGCGGATAGAAACTGATTTAATCTTACTAGCGATTCTGTATGCATACACATTTATAGAAAGCGAGAAGTATACAATAATCTCTCCAAAATTGAAAGGGATTTGTTTGGAAGTAGTAGGAGGTTTCAGGTTTGAGACGGTATTTTGCTTAGTACTCGTACTGACCTTCAGTTCTCCCGAGGAAGTTCAATCATTGGTGTCTTTTATCGTACCGAGATTTTCTTTCCACGCATGAGTCTTTTCCTAGGTGTTATGGAACCTCGGTTGATCTTCATGTCATCGTACAGTGGCTTTTGACGAGTACTTATGAGGTGAAAATATTCAACGCGCTCAGGGAGATTAGCCGGCAAAATCTTAGGATCTAAATCCAGTCGAACACGTGTAGGATTCCCTAGGAAGGCATATATCAGCACTTCACCGATCATCAGCAACGATTCCAGAGCTGCTATTGGCATTACAGAAGGAATGGTAGAAATGCCTCACCATCTCGTTGGCAAATCTGTAACCTGCAGAATTCACATCGTCAACACATACAGACGATGTAAATCTTGGGCAGAAGTCGGAAGGGGCGTCAGGGTCATTGGCGGATTGGTCACTGGATTTTTCTTGCGTCACTTGTCAGGTGGATGTTTCGGTCTCTGTTTGATCGTGTGCTTGAATATAAAATTTTCTATAAAGCTCTTTTTTATCCCTTGGATTTTTCTTTTGGGATAAGTTTTGTTTACGTTTACCACGTTCTTACGTCTTGGATATCTTTTTTATTTTGATTCGAAACACACTTTTACAGGGCGTTAAATCAGAAAAACAGTCTGTTTTCTTAATTTTTAGACATCAGTGTATCTTTGTCGCTTTGTCATGATTCAATGTGGCCGCGGTAGCCTTGTGATCAAGGTCACGGACTCGTGACTGACGTGTCATGAGTTTTGGCCTAGTACAGCTGAAGACCTTCCGTGTAGAGGGGGCCGTTGCACGTTAAATATGTCGGGGTTCAAACGTCGTCCCGTAGGTGTGGAAGTTAGAAGAGGAAGATGCCAGCTCAGGTGTCGTGCTTGTCACTTGACTTGATTCAAAATTACGAGGTCCGTCGCCAATAGCCCTCGTGCAGCCTTATAAGTGCAACGTTTATGAGGCACACACTCGTTCTTTTTTTATCAAGACAAATTTATATATTTCAGTAACGTATACAAAATTAAGCTTTGAAAAAAATTTAATTAATGCTTTTCTTACGCCTAAAAGACGTATCCTATTCCCCCAAAACATTTGAGTAACATAATATAACACCACTCTTATATAATTCTCTGTTGAATATTCTTGTTTATTCTTTTTTAAACAATAAATTGACTATTTGTGGATCATACTAAATAAAAAAATATAGTAGTTGATAATTGAAAAATGGTCAGCTATATATTTAGTTTGACTAATTAATGTTACACACAAAAGAGCAAAAATTAACTAATAAAATAACTTTGTGTGTGTGTGTGTACTAATATTCTGTACGATATATAGATATATATATAATGTTCTTTGTATACTGTATATATTACATACGGTGCCTTAAAAGTATAACTGCACTTTCAAAAATGAATTAAAAATAAACAAAAAGATTTTCACTTGCGTTTTTCTATGTTCTATAAAGAAAAGATTAAAGCTTATGTTGAATGAAATGCAAACTAGATGGCGCAACGTTCGCATTTTGCAACATTCTCGTTTCAAAAGGGTTTCTCGACAAGAACAAGCTCAAGTTGTAGAATGGTTTATTAAATTTAAATCTGAAACACTCATGTACAGCTTAAAGAAGGAACCACACACTGAAGGTTGGAAGTGTGAGAAGGGTTTTAGATTAAAATTGTCCTGGGCGAGATGGATGGACAGAAAAGGTTTAGTACCGAGGCCACCTAGATCTCTAGACATAACAACTTCGTACTTCTTCATTTTAGGATACGGAAAAAACATTATTTACCAATCTCCAATTCGTAACAATGATGAGAAGAACAATAAGACATTGTAAGAAACTTTGATATTGTCTTTGTAAAACATAAAACCTTAAGTGAATGCCTTTACTTGTTTACAGTAGAACGTCGTTTATCTGAATAAACTGGGACCGGACACCGTTCGGATACGCGATTGATTCTCTTGAGCAGAAGTAGTTGAGTAGGACAGCACTCTGATTGTTGTTCGCACCTCTCCATAGCTGTCTCTAACGCAAAAAACGCTTCAGCATTTGTTGGACCCTTGCTACTTTCTTTGTTCTTGTTATTCTCGTCTTCATCCATTTCATCGTCGACAGGGTCGGATTCTTCTTACACGGAAGTCACAATCTCGTCACCATTTAGCATTTGAAATCCACAGTCTTCTGCATCGCATGCCATCCAGGTTTCTACATCTTTTTCATCCCATTCTTGAAATCCTGGAATCGATTGGATAATGTCGGTAATCATACAACAAAAAAAATTCACTCAAATGAAATTCCCTAAATATCCTTGACCTTGGGTTTTCCCGTCACTTTTGGCTTCACGCGGAACAACTGTTGAGCATTGCACTGTTCAAAAACATATTCATATACAGTACATGTAGTTGACAAAAAAAACTGGTCCTGATATTTGACGCTCCGGATAATGAACTTTCGGATAAACTACGTTCTACTGCATTTGTAATTAATATTTGAAAGTGTTATTATACTTTTCGGACACCCAGTATACACAGTGTGAAGAATTAACGTTACTCGGGGAAATAAAAGTGAGTAATGAAATAGCCTAGTATACTAATTAATGTTCTGTACGATGAATCGTAGTAAACATAAGAAACAAGTCACGACCTTATCAGTATTTATCAGCTATTGGATAATTGCTGAACTGAAAATTAAATTTGTAATTGAATACTCATTATTACTTAAGAGTTTTAATTACTGATTGAATGAAAAAAACGTACATTCATAACTGGTTTTCCAGTGCCTTCTCTCGAAGTCATATCCATTAATTATTAAATCTTCATTTTGATTGCATTAAAGCCTACTAACATGACGTGAGCTTAAACCGACGTGTCTGGAGAGCGAGCACGATTTTAATTCAAATGATTTATCTTTGTAGGTTCTGTCCTGGTTGTGCAGGAAGGGAAATGAATCTCTGGAAAGGCATCAGGCTATTGCTGACTCGTTGGGAGCCATCAAACAGCAAGAGGAAGAATTCGAGAAGTTCTATTTCCTAGCGATGGTAAATCCTTTAAGTTTTTATAGGAATTTATATGTACTGGGTTTTTTTTATCTGTAACTTATATATCTATTAATACGAAGCATGATTCATTAGAAACTAACTTAGTTTCAAGCATTTGCTTTAATGTTATGTTCACTTATAAAATAAAATTCCTTTTTAAGTCCAAGGTGGATTAAAATGTAAATTTTTATTAAAATTAATAATTTTTTAACCTATTGATTGATATGCATTATCTCAATTTAAAATTTCTTATATAAATGAAAAAAATGAGTAAAATGACAGACATTTTTTAATGTAACACTGTAAAATCGTTGTTTCCTCCCCCTACCCTATGTAATTCTCAAGTAACTTTTTGATTTTATGTTTTTTGGTTTACTTAGACGCCGTGATATCTGAGTGATCATAGATCGCGAGCTCGTGATGGGAATTGTTGCAATCGAGTCGTGAGTCCGATCTTTAAATACAACTTTATACGGCTAAAGATATTTCGTGTAGTACGGCTATTTTGTCGAAGCCCAAAGCCCTTATATTAGCGTGATGTAGAAGTTTGTGTTATTGTTGTTAATGTCACCTGATCGACAGTGTCAAATCGAGGCCCACGAAATACGTTGTGACAAGGGACTAGCTTTTATACCTGTCGTTAACCGCAGCTTTGAACACCATGCAAGTAACAGAGCGATTTGGTATGCTCCCCCCTCCCAGTTTTGAGGAAGAATACCTTGGAGATAGCCAGGGGCCTCCCATCTATCTTCCCCTTCCACCAACCTCAAGACAGAGCTTTCAGCTCGACGAATATTTAGAGTGTCTTCATGTTGCACAGGGACTATACATTTACAGACATTAATGCCTACTCCGGGATTTGAACCCAGGCCTTAAGGCACAGCAGTGCTGGTTTATTCATTGGACGCTTGGGCTAGCACCCAGGGACCCGGATAAGCTGGACAAAACCTCATTTTCTGGTTATAAATTTCAATTCTCCTGTGCAAAGAGGACTTGTAGATCTTCTGCGCCCAGAGCCCAAAGTGGGCTAAAATTGGAACAGAAGTCAGCGTCATTAACCGTTATACCGTTTGGGCCAAGGGTGTCAAATTCAAAGAGGCTGATTTGGGCCAAATAAACAAGATTTAACTTAAGGTGGGTCTCAAAGAAAATCAAAATTCACAGAAACGTAGGTTTATTTCGAATAATGCATTATAACAAATACGTATAAAAGAATAAGAAAAGTTTAATATGTACATCCTGACACACTTGACATCTCTTCTTTCCTACTATCTTTACTATTTCGAGAGAAATTTTAATATTTTATTATATATTATTGTGTGCCAATATATTGACGAGCTGCAAAAATGCTCGTTGTGCGCCGCATGTGGCCCGCGGGCATCGAGTTTGACACCCTTGGTCTGGGCGGTGTAGAAGTTTGTAGAGTGGGGTGGTGGCTCTGATTTCTACCTCGTTACTTGACCGTGGATCGAAACTACGAAGTCCTCCGCCAATAACATTCTTGTCGTTTCTGACCGCGAAGTTAATAAACAATCGATCAGTCAATCGGTATGCCCATAAAGAACCATATAAAAAGTTTCAGCATTAAGAAAGAATTTTCATTATTTTACTTTTCCATAAGTTCTTGATCGTTTTCATTCCACTTGAAAATATTTGAGAGACGTTTAAAGTTGTTTAAAAGTCGAACGTTTTCTAAGTCATGCCCTTTCTATCCCCTTTATTTTGTAATAACTTCTGTTTTAAAAGGCAATTTTTCATTTAATTTGCAGTGTTGTGTGGACTGATATTCAAAAATAAGTTTTTAATTTATACGAGGTAGGATTCAAAAATTCCCGGACTGAGCCTATAACGTGGGAAATGTTTGCATTAGGGCGACAACGATAACATTTCTGTATTATTGAATTCGCCTTTTCTAAAAAAAGTTTGTTCCGAATCACGTGGTCGGGGGCTCACCACGGCGTCGTATTTTTGTAGGCTGATGAGTTTAGTCGTCGGCGATTGAAAGAAATTGCTTTTGTTGAGCAGAGAATGAATATTAAATTTTATGTTCGTTTGGGAAAAAGTGTGACGGAGACTTACGAAATTTTGAAGCAGGTGTAAAGCTGTGATACATTATCGAGAACTCAAGCTTTTGAGTGGCATCAACGTTTCAGAGAAGGCAGGGAAAGTGTCGAAGATGGCAAACGCTCTGGACGTCTGCAGACTTCCAGCATCGCTAAGATCACCGGAAAGATTTCTGCGGTGGTACCTAAGAACAAGCTTCTAACAATAGCAGAATCAGTTGGGATATCCTCGGCCACATGTCAATGGATACTGACTAAGGACCTTAATGAGTATAGGCTGTATTAACATATCGTTTCTCGCATGTTAAACAAAGACCGATCTGCAGATGAAGTTAAAAGTGCATCGCGCGTGCTGGCTGAATAAAGAACATGGCTAAAAATGGATTCCAGAAATGTTTTGATGACCTTTACAAGCCATGACAAAAGTGTGTTGTTACTCAAGGGTCTTATTGAAGTGAAACTTTTTTCAAAGGAGGATGTGGTTCAGCAGTTTAATTGGTAACATTTTTTAAGTTATAGACTCAGTCCGGGAACTTTTGAATCGTACTACGTATGTCATAATTTAAATTGTGATTCAAAATTACATAATCTGTGTGAACCTGTTATCTTGCCCTATGCACACATTTCAAAACTTTCATAAATATATCCTTCTAAATTGATATTTACCTCATTGTAAATCCTTAAATTTAATGTATCTTAGTTACTTAAACTGGTTACGTCTGATAAATGTGTTATCACCTTATTTAAGCAATGTTATGTCTTATGCACCTTGTCATTTAGCTCAAATGAAACAGAAATAGACTGATAACATCTGAAAGAGCATTATCATCGCCTTACTGGCTTTGTTTTATTCTTTGTATCTAATTTCAATTGTGCGCTTTAAATGAACAAAGATCACGTTATCAAATTTACATAAAAAGAATAAATTGCCAGATATTTTTAATGAGATGAAGCATCGAAGCATTCTTTTTATGAGCATTTAGGGAGATTAATCTTTAAATATAAAGTTTTTGTAACGTTGTAGTATGAATTTAATATTGTTGTAATCAATTTTTTATTATTATTATTTTGTTATTTTTGTATTACCGTGAAAGTACTTTTGGGATTTTTTTTATTATCTCGAAAATCAACACTTTATCGGGATCATCATTAAAAAAGTATACGTCTTTAACCCTTTACAGGGCCATGGTAAATATACTTACCACCAAATTCATCAATCTAATATCTTTATCTGTCTTCGTTTTTGTCTAACTTACAATTTATTATACACATTGTAGTATTTTCAACCATACTTCATGCATATGCTGTGCTTACTATGTACTGATTTCTGTTTTTATGAATTGCATGAGAAATAATATGTTACATAATACTGAATTTTCATCATTATCATCTAAGAATATAAATTATTTCTTATTCACTATTCCTTCTGAAGGTTTATTTACAAAATATATTATAGAAATTTCCTATGGAAAGAAGTAAAAGGAAACAAAAGGTTTATAAATGCCTTTCAATAGCACATAGCGTGTTGTGGTAAACATATACCCACTAAACTCAAAGGGGTCCTACAAATCAAAATAATTTTACCTAATGAGCTAAAAAAAAATTAATTCTTTTTCTCAAATCAATAATGTCCCCAAAAATATTTTAATGTGCCAACGCTAGAAAACAAGTAATATAAAAAAAAAAAATTTTGTCTCAATTCCTACTTAGATCAACAAAGAAAAATTTTATTTTAGCTACTTTTTATTAAATAGTTACAATTAATATAAATATGTATATACATATGACAGAATCACAACATTAAGTGGTAATTAATTTGTATTAATTATCATTAAAGTATCGTATTGTCAACCAAAACAATCGTGTATATAAAATTTCAGTTCAACACAGAAGGATTTAAAACATGAAAACAAAAATATTTTAAAGTTTTGACACAAGTCGCCAAAAGGGTCGCTAAGTCGTCAAAAATGATGCCAAAGTGGCTGAATTTGTAATTCTTTGAATAATTAGTTTTAATCAATTAATTTTTATTAATTATAATTAAATTATTGTATTGTCGTCCAAAATAATCATATATATAAAATTTCAGCTCAATTGAGCGCTTTAAAATGTATTTTATTAACGATTGAAAATTCCACCATGATAAATAAATAAATAAACAAACAAATAAATATAGAGAGAGAGTGAGTTAATAGTAGGAATTGAAAAATTGCCCGGTAAAGGGTTAATATATTTTGATGTGTTTGATTTATTTTTAATAGAATTCAGGATACCGTGGATCACATTACAATTGTTATAAATTTAGAACCGTGTATGTAATGTTTTTAAAATATCACTGTGATCAAACTTCCGCAAAATTTTAAAGCTATAAATATGAAACAAATGTGTGCTGATTAGTCTGTTTGTGTTTGGGAACAATTTATTTGACAATTACAGATGAGCTCCCGAAACAGTACTAGCTAGACTCTATTAAGTACTTCACTATATATAGACAAGCAATGTGCTGGTGGAGGTTAACCGGCTTGTTGTCAAAATAATAAACGACCTGACCACAAGCTGTTACTGACGAAGTGCGATTCCAATCATTGAAAAACGACAAGAGGGAAAAATTCTACTAGGGCTTTTAAGAATCCCCATTTGGATGGATGCTTTTCAGCTGTCACTTTTTTTCCCTCCGAGCCCCGGCTTAAGGATGGATCGCAGTCTAGTAGAGGACTAGAAATATTATATCTCTTATCTGCTCTCTGCCACTGAATCAAACTATCTGGTAAGTCGTGACGGCTTTAACCATTTCAGATTAGAAGTACGGCGCCAGAACTCGGAAAGGCATTTGGAACACAAAAATAACCTTAATGATGATGCTTTCGTTTCAAAAGTAGTCTTTGGAGATAAAGAAGTGTTATAAATATTCAGAGAGAGGACTTTTCTTTTTAAAAGAAATTTCATAACTGTTTTTGTGTATGTGTGTGACAATTTTATTGTTTTTAAAATAATTTTATTAAAAGATACGTATAGCAGTTATTAAAAATATAGGAATTGTACACGAATGGAAAAGTTGGTGTTTTGTTTGTTTGTTTGTTTGTTTGTCTCTTTGATGTAGATTAGGTGATCGCGAGAGCTTTGTGATTATATGGTCATAAACTTATGGTTGGAATATCGCGGGTTCGAATTATGGTGCCACCGAAGATCCGCTGTATAGAGGGAGCCAATGCACGTTAAACGTGTCTAGAGTCAAACATCCTCCCGTTGATATGGTGTGGAAGTTAGGAGAGGGCGGTGCCAGCTCAAGGTACCGTCCTCGTCACTTGACTATGGTTTAAAATTACGAGGTCATTGTCAATTGCCCTCGTGTAGCTTTATTGAATGACGTCGAAAAACTCTCACTAACTAGGTGTAAATTAAAACACACACACACAGTTATCCTTTAAGTTGTGCTGCTTAAATATTAAAGATTTCAATTTGTAGCCCGCTATTATGAAAGTATTTCAAACTTTACATAACACATGAAGCCGGAAATCTTGATTCATTAGTGACCTTCATAATTAAATTTTATTTTTTAATTTTGGTGTTTGAGTTTACAACAGATGGAGGAATTGGATTTTTAAAGTGAACAAAAACCGGTTTGCTTGTTTGCTTAACGTGATGTAAATGGAAATATATATTTTGCAGGATAGTCATTTCATAATTTTATTTTTGCTGATTTTTCATTTTTTTAAAACTATTTCAGATTTTATAATGACTACTTAATTGTTCTCACTTGTTATTTTAATGCATTAATTTTTTTAAATAAACCGACCCGGAAACTTTATTTTATATATATTTCTTATTAATTTGAAGAATATTTATGTCAGGTAAAGGAAGCAATATTTATGGCAATGTCATTCAGATATATTCTTTAAAAGTATTTTAGGTGTTTTTAATTTTCTACCCCTTAACTTTTCTTAGCACTATGCTTCTAATGGAGTGTCTTATAATCCAAATGAAATGGCAAGAGGAGGTTAAAAAAATCAATTATTAAAATTTTTGTCTAATAGATTTATATTTTTTCTATGTCAACTTTCCCATTTTTTTTTTATCTCTATAATAATGCTCAATTAAAAGTTAATAATATATCCCTAGAAATATTTGAAATTTTTCTTCATTTTATCAAGCATTGTTTAAGTATTGACACTGATTTTGTACTGTATGTCACATCTTCATTCCTCATGTGAACTTGTTAACAGATTAAAATTATTTGTGATCAATTTTAACCCAATTTTGTGGAGGGGGGATATAAATTTAATAGACAAAATTTATAATTTAATGCTAGTTACAAACGATAATACAAATGATTTATTTCAGAGGAGGTATTTTTATGAGAATTGAACGCATTTCCAAAATAATAGGAATTAACTCTTCTTCCTAAAAATATTTTCTAAAAATAAGTAATGTCCTTCCATTTTCAATTCTGCTTTCTTATGCTATTTCTATGGAGAGTAAAAATATATATTAACATTTCATCAAAGGATTTTTAAATGCAATATAATTATGTAATATTGCAATGTAATTCTAATTACATTGAATAATGTATCATTATTTTTATTTGAACAATTATAAAAATTGTTCCGTGAAGGAAAATTGTGTGTAACGTAATTCTTTTCTTTTCATTTAATTTTTTAAATTTCATTTCATTTCTTTTTAATTTTAAAAATGGTCCAAATGATCTATGATCTATGTGAATGAAAAATGATCTATGTGAGTGTCTCTTATAGTTATTTTCATTATGGTTTTAAATTTAACTTGCGG
>BMAV01002655.1:532472-547917 GCA_019973955.1 Trichonephila inaurata madagascariensis
TAGCCTTTCCACTCAAGTCTCATAATCAACAGTGTCAGTTTTAGCGTACTTCTCTAATAAGATCGTGTAACAAAAATTAAAAGTAATTCAACTGGAAACCGTAACCAATCGTGATATGGAGCAAGTGAACGTTTCAAGACCGTAAATAACTCACCATTTTTGTGTGACGTACCCTCATCGGTGTTTTTGCGATAAACATTTCCTGAGTTATGGCCTCCGCAAAATGTCTTTTTTCATCTCTCTCCCGAGCCCACCTGTGAAGCCGAACCCCCCGCAAGTCTCCCAGAGGTTATTCCTATTACTGACCTACAAGGTACATTTAAAAAGGTAGGGGGAAGGAAAGACCCTTGTAGGGTACTTGTGCTCGGTGAATGTGTGGAAGTTAAAATGGTATTGCTTGTCACGTAAATGTTTTTCCTTCCTCTCCCTTTGAGGATTCTTAGAATAATTTTTTATCGTTTTTTCTTCTGAGAATTCTGATCGTCCACCTCAAGCGTCCAGGTGGATTAAGTTCCGGGACTTATAAATATTCATGACAGCAAACACCCTTGCGAGTTATGAAGGTTCCTTTTTTTTATGTTGGATCGTAAAGATCAAAGAGAACGCTACGTTCTTTCTTTCGTTCTTTTTTTTAAGTTAAAAGGGAGAAAGTGAAAAATGTGTGATTTATCGGGATTCTATTATTTATTATTGTTGTTTTTATTTTGAAAAATGTTGGGTGCTTTGATGAGTTCTAATAGCAAGGTATGAAAAAAAGCGCAGCTTAACGGTGATTAAAATTTTAAAAACGATGTACCGTACTTATTCGAATCGAAGCCTCACCCCAAATTTTCAACACGTTTTTGTGAAAAATAAAAAATAACGTGAAGTGGTTTACAGGTATTCGATGTTTACGAAATTAAAAAAATTAAAATGAGAACTAATAAGAAGTGAATAATTAATTTATTTAGCAAGTATTAAAACCTTTTTGTAGTTTTCCCATTTGAAAGGGGTGGAAACTCCCCTATCCAACAAATTTTTCCGCCTTTGATTCTAAGCCGCTTCCGATTTCCAGCAGCATTTACATTGGAAAAAATGTGTGGTTTAAGTGATGAACCTGACACATATATTTTTTTAAAAAATCATTAAAATGTAACTTAAAAAGGTTTATAATATATCTTCTTTTTAAAAGCAGAGCAGCCCCTTGCATACCTTTTGGCTGCTTATATATTATTTTCTTCAATATAAATTATAATTTATATTGAATTACTCAGGTGTCACCTTAATCACCTGATTAAAGTTTAGAGTTGTGATATTTACAGCTAATCGTCTACCACATGATTACATCAAGATAATATATTTTTAAATTCAATTTTATTCACTTTATAAATAATATTACTACCGAGAGAAATAAAGATATGTACATGTAGTATTATTTTTACTTATAGCAAAAATAGGAGTCTTATATTTTAACTGTTGTAGATTTTTAACTTCAAATATAAAATCAAACTAGAAAGTTAAGACGAAATGGAAATTACTTTTATTTTCAGTTTGAAGTAAAAATTATGGAAAAAAAATTACTTTAATTTTCAAAAGTGTTTTAATGTACGTAACGTGCGACTGTTTTGTTTACTTCTTTTGTTTGAAATTATATGTTTTAAAATGCACATCGATGTGATTTAATTTTTATGTATTTATGTAATATTAATTTTATGTATATGAAAATAAAGTATTGAAAACCCACACACCTTAAACATTTTTTCGTCCAAATTTGAGCAATGCTCGAAAATTGATTCTTAAGTGATTCTTTTCTCACTTATATAAAAAAAATTATTTTTTACAAAAAATATCATATTGATAATGTTATATTTATGATTTTTTTTAACTAAAAAGAAGAGGTTAAGAAAAAAATAGAGGAGGAAAGTGTCAAAAATAAAAATCATTAGTCAATTTGAAACTCGTGCTGCCATCTATTGATCAATCTCGCAACTATTTTATCTGCATAGGTTTTCAGCCCCGATGAATTGTATATTTCTTAGAAATGAAATTTTTAAATGATATTCTTTATAATTCAGAATTTAAATAAAATTTTAAGGTAAATGTAGCAAATTAGAGTAATTAAAATAATAATTTATTCAACAATTTTTAAAATTATATATTTAAACTTTTGACGACAAATTATATTCAATTATGATGTATTTTCTAAAATATACTTCTCCTTTTTTATTAAAAATAATTATTTGATAGTTTCAAATGACTAATGTTCTTTATATTTTCGATCCCCCCAAAATATCTTTTTGTAAATTTTTTTTTAACTGAGTCACTTAAAAAAGAATTGTACATAATTATATTCGAAAATTTCATTAAGTTTTATTATTACTTAATTTGAATAGAGAGTCCTATGATAAATCGTTGTTGTTAATAATAACCTCATTCATTGCACTCATTCGTTTTGACCAAAAATCCTTCAAAGGTAATATTTATTTAGCTTCTCTCTTCAAGCTTCTTATTCTTTTTATTTATTTATTTTTTCCCCTTGAAAAATATTACGTTACTTATCTATTGTTTTCGTTAAAGTAAGAAGCCTGAAGTGACATTTTTAAAAAATGCTTTTGATGTATTACTTTAATAACACTTCTAATCATATAAGAAAAAAATATTGCATTCAAAGAAGAGCAAATAACTACTTTTGAATTGTTACTTGCAAAGCAATAATTTACTCATTTATAGAAGTGCGAACCTCAATTTTAATTTTTCGAAAACAATATGGGTGAGAATAGTCATCAAAGCATAGGTTTTATTTGTGAAGATAATGGTTTCGTCTTTTCGGAAGTAAACATCTAATTAAAAGTTAAGTTTTAAAAAAACTCTAATATTCTGTACTTTACTATTACCTCTATAAAAGTTCTTTTCTAATCTATTTTTATAGAATGCTTCCAAAATTGAATGTGGATGTGTTTTTAAACGTATATAAAATAAATAAATAAATATAAAGAAAAGAAGATGGTTAGTGGAAGAACGAAATAATTCTTAAATATTTTTAAACAGTTATCAGTAACAGTATTTTCAAAAAGATGACTACATTTTTTAAAATTTTATTCAATAACCCCATTTTGAGTAAAGACACAGTATAACATATAATTTCAATAAAGCTATATTTTCTTTTATAATTACATGGTTTTAATTAGAATAGAAAAATAAATATCGTTTTGATATCTGGATTTTTTAATCGATGAAATACAGAAATATTACTATTAATCGATTGTTTCAATCATTGACTTTAGTATCACTAATCATAATATGTTGTTGATGATCAATCAATTAACAATTATTTATGCTTGCAAATTCGTAAAATAAATTTTTTAGCTACTGCAATAAAACCGAACTGCACATTTTGCGCATCCAGCATTTATTAAGTTTAGATGCCAATTCATGTATATTTTAATGAGATCTGCGACAGAACTATATTTCCCTATAATTTTAGGACCGCCAATGGTAACAATAGGAAAATATTGAAATGAGAAATTTTTTGCGATGTTGGTTTTTTCTTAAAGAAACAGCAATGCCTTACAAGTCGTTGTGTGCTTTCACTTTTAAAAAAATAAAATTTATTTAACCCGGATGATAAAAAAAAGAGAGAGAACTGCTGTCACAGTGTCCTCTTAACAAGATTCCGAAATAAAATTATTATAAATAGGCCAAAATTCATACAGGATTTTTTAAAAAAAGTTTTGATAAAGTAAACACAGTGGTTTATATGCTGTATAAGAAGCTTTATAAATATCTGTTCGGTAGAGGTGAATTTTGAAATGAGGGGAATTATTGAAAAAAGTAGCAAGATCTCGATTCCAAATCAGTTGTAATAAAAAGGTAAATAATAATTCCTGAAAAATTTTATGAATTTTGTCCTATTCTTTCCCTCGTTTCTGTATTATTATTTTTCCTTTCGAAAAAAATTATTATGGTTTGCTTCTTTTATAATTATTATTTTCAGAAGCGTTTTGGAACTACATTTAAAAAAATACAGAGGCAATAACCGGATTGAGAGTAAACTCATAAGGTGCATGGAAGAAGTGACTGTAGAGCCGGATCTGTATGTATTTCTAAAGTGGAGTTTTATACGTAATTCATACGTCAGATGCATTTAATAGCGCACAACATGTAAAAAAAGGCATAACTCCAGAATAAGAGAAATTATTGTGTGACGTCATTTTATTTCTGAGTTTAATTCACTGTTCAATTTCGAAGAGCGTCTTATATTTTTGAAATATATTGAAACGGCTCTGAATCATATCCGTGTGAGCTTAAAGCTCTTTGGTCATCAGTATTTTCGAGTTTATAAAAATTCGTTTTACGTGACATTTAGCTATAATCGGACAAAAATAGCTATAGGGAAATTTTCTATCCATTTTCTCCATTCTACCACCTAAGAATTAAAAGCTTTCTGTCGTTAAAATTTTAAAAAATTAGATAATTTTTTTATAATTTCAAATCTTTTATTGACGGAAATTTCTAATATACTTCCTTTAAAAATAAGTGTCATTGGAAAAATTTAGGTATACCCAAATTTATACCCAAATCGTGCTGCATTTGAGATACATACAATAAATATGTTTAAAAAATACGTGCAATTTTTTTACTTTCAATTAGATCTAGTGCTATATTTGATTTATTGTAACATATTAACATGGAAAAATTGTCATACACAATTGGAATTTTTACATACCTCAACATGATTGTTATATTTTTATAGATGCTTCCTTTTAACCATAATATTTAATGTTTACATATATATGTATGCATATACATATTTGTTAAGGTCACAGTCCATTAATTATTAAAACTATAACACGTTATTACTCTCGTACAATAAATTGTTTCATTTTTTATGTAATTGACTTATCCAAATGTAAAATAACAAAGTAAAACGCTAAATCCTTTGTTTGACGTCGATAACTTTGATGCCAGCTGTTGCGTTTAAAATTAATCGTCCTGCGCCTAGAATCCTTTGCGTGCAGACTACCCGTCCATGATTGCGCTTAGATAATAGTGATTTATATAAACATTCTTGTGTTTGAATCTGTCTGTTAAAAAAAAAAATAGAAATCTCCACTATCTCTAACCTTGAATCGTGCGCTTGCATTTTTATATTATTTCAAATTTCTGCTGCAACGGTTACCGAAAACCTTTCCGTTATTGAAAATATTTCATGACAAAAAAAAGAGTGAGAGAGAGAGAGAGAGAGATTTGGAAACAAAGATTTCAAGCATATTTAATTTTATTCTAAAAAAAGCTACTATCAAAATTAAGTCTGCAAATAGTGCAAGATATAAATGTGTGTGCGTGTGAGTAAATTATTTCTGTATCAAGTTGTGTTTATATATAAAATTAATTTCATTTTGAAAATAATTCAGAAATAATTTTTCTTTTGGAGATTCTGAACTTGTGTAAGTACAAGAAATGTAGTTTTTGAAAACATTTTACTTACAAAAAAAAAAAGGTTAAAATATCCCCTTCCTCCCGAAAAAAAACATTGTGAGAATAATGAAAAGTTTTGATCTACTGCTCTATCACAAGAAATATAAATAAATCAAATATAGAAAGGGAGAAATATTCATATTGCAGTTCTGCCATCAAGATTTTGCACGCTTTAAGACATTTGGAGAGGTGGAAGGTGGGACTTCTTTCCCCTTTCTTATCAAGCACATAATTTAAAATTTTGTAAAGCTCATTTGAATTTTAAGAACCAAAATGCATTCTAAATAGTTCTTTAGTTTTTCCGTAATGGGGCTGCGCATTAGTATTTTAACCCTTGCAGACCTAGTACATTCTGTAGGAGCTAGTATCTTTTTTTAATGCGGCACCATATAGGCGATATCAATTACCGCAAGTAATATTTGACGCCCAGTTTCCTACCCAGAGGGAGGCTCCTGAGGTCTGACGATGCGAACCTGACCAAAATTTAATTTTGCCGGGAGCACCCAAACCCAATAGACACTAGGGACTTTTTACATGACGTATAATCATACGACATAGAGCCGCTGTCGATTTTCTGCATCATGAAAATTCACCGACTTGGCCGGGGTCGAACCCACAACTTTCGGCCAGTGACAAACCAACCATGCCACCCAGCCGGCTCGTTTTAAATAATTTAATTTTATTCGAAAAGTAATTTCAATCGATTTACAAAAATGTTATGCAAAGCATTGTAAAATATTTCTTTGATTTTGTGTAAAATATATTTACATATATGAGATACATCGTTTAATGTAAAAAAAGAAGAAAAAGATTAATATTATTTTTATTTTTATAGTTTGGGGAATATTTTTTAATTCAATATATTTATTGTTTTATTTATCTAGGGAACACTTTCAAAATATTCCGAAATCTTTCTACTAAAAAAAATTATTATAATGTCTTAGAAAAACAATTCCACAAACAGTGATTTTATTCTTCTTATTATTAACCATACTAAAGATGATTCAAAGCATCCAATATACCCGTATAAAGAAATATGAAGATGCAAACAGAGATGAGAGTAGGAAGCGAAAATTACGACTCGTTTTACAATATTAAGCAAAAAGATTGCTAAATTGTCTCTCGGCGTAATTACAGCGCACTTCTAATGACGCCACTCTGAAAGTCGCCCGCATTGTGCTTTCCCTGCCAGAACGAGTCCTAGCGGCGGGTCACTCGCAAAGGTCGTTTGAATTTCTGAAAAGGGCAGGTAGGGAAAACACACCTGTGTGAGAAACATCACGTACTTTCGCCTAAGATCGAAAAATCACACTCTTGGCCGTCATCATGCTTTTTTTTTACACCTGAAAAAGTGAAAGCCCGAAGAGTGTGCCTAAATGACCGGTCGATTACGAGCAGTGTGCATCGAAAATATATTGTGTTGCCTTAATGGCGATTCCCCCCCTACATTTCTCTTATTCTCTTAAGACATCGGCTTGTCTCGCGGCGTCGACCTTGTGTTAAAGCCTTAAAGGTATGCATTGTTTATTAATTGCTCTGGAAGAACTTCATAACTTGGATTTATGAGGAGAATTTTCGAGTTAGTATGTGATGGAGAGATATTCCTGCTAAATTAATTATTCAGTACATAGTGAGGCTATCAATCTTAATAAGAATTTGGAATGAAATATCATAATACAGTCGGACCTCTATTTTACGAATCTCTCCATTTTACAATTTTTTTCCTGGAACTAAGCATGTAAAGTATTTTGAAAAGGGATCTCTATATTTAACGAATTTTTCACATAACGAACTTTTTTCGGTATTTAGCGACTTCGTTAAATAGAGGTCTGACTGTATACTGTATATTTTTTTAAGGTAGCTTTTGTTTCCTAAGGTATTTTTTAAAAATGTGTTGCACTAATATAGATTCATTTTTATTCATGCTTTTAAAGAATGGTTTGTTAGCAAATTGCATATGCTAGGAGAAAACCAAATATAACAGTTTATATAGTGCAAAAGTAATTAATGTTATAAAATATTGGGAAAAAAATGTTTTTATTTGTGAACAATTTTATTAATGGCATTATAAGCGCTCATAACCATTACTGGCCTTATGTTGATACCTATAGTGCTAGTAATAAAAACCATTACGGGGTATATAATTTGCACTTCGTAAGTAATTCACTCAATAATGACTATTATAAAGAATAGGAACTGTTTGATATTTAATCAAGCAAACAATCTAGATTCTTTTCATCATGTCCAATATACGTAAACAGAATTTTTTTTTTAGTTTAAAATATAAAAAAGCACATTACGTAAAAGTAGCTTTAGATTATTTATTTTTAATTGATTTCCCATTCGAAACTTGTGATTTTTTTTTAAAACTGTAATTCAACATTTTAACGAAATAAAATGTGATTATAACTTTACAAATTTTTTAAAGCCACGTTTTGTAGCAAAATTTTGAAACTCATCCGAAAAATGTACCGTTAATGGTCAAATACTCTTCTGGGTGATATTTTTTTTACATAATAATAAAACAACACAATGCATTTCAGATTTTTACATGGTTTATTTGCTTACAACAGTCTAAAAAAATAAAAATGCTTAAAGTTTATTTAATAATATATAACAAAGTAAAAAATAACTTTAAAATTTTTTTCTATTTGTTCCATTTAAAACTTACTAAAGGAAACTTCGTAACATTGTATAAACTTGTTACATGATGTTAAGCATTTTACGGTATGAATGTTACTTCCTGTTGAAGTATTATTACAAAGTTCTTATTTATTTATTTCTATTGTGTTAGTCTGCTTTTTTTTTACCGATAATTTTGTATATTGCATTTATTGCTCTGGTCCCTCCACCACCCTCCTTTAAAAAAAAATTTTTTTTTAAACAATTATGTTAGCTCTGTTTTATTAACAGGAAATGATAATATAATGATGTCAAATAATTCAATACTTGTTTTAATCAAAAAATTTCTTAATGCATCATCTTTCCGTTATATATATACATAGGGAGAGACAGAGAGAGAGAGCATATACGCGTATATATATAGTATATATGCACACATTTTTTTAAAAAAAAACACTTCATTGTTGTTTAATTGAGGAAAATTTAAATTCAGAAATGCAATTCAACTATTGGTACATTTTTGATTTTATGAAAATGTTATCAAATAAACTCTTACAGTAACGTAGATAAAAAAAAGAGACGGTCATTTAAAAATAAATTAAATATAAACGCTATAAATACACATTTTATAATGCACTCGATCTCTTGAAATTTGAAATATATTTAAAGTGAAAAAAAATGGTATACATTTTAAATGAATTCACAACATAGGTATATTAAAGCTCGATGGCCTTAACATTTTTTAAAAAAAAATATCAGTTGTATTCCATAACATTTCCAGTCCTAACGTCTGTAATACAGAAATCGAACATTAGATAATAAAAAAAATCAAGGTTGATTTTATTGTTTATTAATATTAAAAACTACTCTTAGAAATAATAATTCGTTTCTTTAATTTTTTTTATCCCTTCATTGTTTTATGTTTAAATTATTGCAAAATAGATAATTCGAAAACACTTAGCATTAATAAATAATAAATATAGAAATTAATATTGAGAATATGCACTTACAAATATTAAAAAAAATCTTATCAATGAAAAAAGAATGATCTATTTAACTTCATAATATCTTCATGTTTAGCATTTAAATTACTTCCCCAAACGATTTTGTTTTTCTTTCCCATTCGATGAGTAACACGAGAAATCGACATCTGGTGTCATTGTCATGAACGACAGTTGCAGTGCGAGTGCTTCACATCTCTATTTTCTATTATATTTTTACTTTTAAAAAAAGTTCATTTGGCGTTGTGTAGTCTTCCCTACTACGACAGCACACTTGCAACAGATGCGCTAGTACGGTGTGTGGGCTTTTGTGTCGATTTTACATGATTGAGTAACGAAAGGTTTCTGCTTGCCCCGCCCCTTCGAAATAAACTGTCCAATAAACTCCCCTCCCCCACGCACTACTATGTGCGTAGGTTGAGTTGGATTTTTTATGTTGTGGTGTGTTTTTTTCCCCCATTATTATTTTATTCTGTGCTGTGGGCATTTCGTTACCTTGTTGACAAAACAGCGTTGGCCGGGAAGTCGTATTTCATGTGGCAGGTTATCGAAAACGGATCTCTGAAGTTCCTTCCTACTTAATACTATCCCTTAAAAATATCCTCTCTCTCTTGGTCGTTAATTGTTTCAAAATTTTCGAGATATTTGGATGATGCACCCCGTTCGAGTAGGAAGGGAACGTGAGGATTAAATAGAAGAATTCCAAGGTGTGTCGACTGCAGTAAACTATTATTAATTTTAATTGTGATTCATTCGAATTAAACAGCTATAGCATAAACATTTTACTATTCAAAAGTCAAAGGTCATGCGATACTTCTCTCTAAAATTAAAAATGCTATAATGTTATTTTTCATTTCATTACAAAATGGGGAAAACATATATGAAAAAAAAATTTATTCCTTACTTGCATGAAGAACAAATCATGAAAGGAACGTGAAGATTTTTCATAACACTTTTTTTAAAAAAATTGTAATACATATATTTCTAATAATGATGAGGGATCAATAAAAAATAAGAGAATAATTAATTGTCAGCGCATAAAAATTTTAAGAACATATAGTATATATTCTACTCTAAAGTATGTGTTCCTTCTAATTGGCACCTTTTTCAATAATTTGTTATATTAAATGTATTACAGAACTTTTCACAAGTGATTTAAGTCTTTACATTTTTTTAAAAATTCTTTCATGGTCATGATGAATATTGCAAGTTTTACCTTTGTTTAATATAAGCACACACAAAAAAAATCATTTCTAAGAATGTACAAAATTAATGTTAAAATTTTAGAACAATTTTTTAAAAAAAATAAATATCGATTCTTTCTTTTTTTTTTTTTTTCATACAATTTAGTGAAATTTTCTTTTCTTTCCTACGTTTACAAATTTTTGAATAAAATAGACTTTTTAAACACCGATTTCATTTTTCAAACTTGTTTTCAACGATACATTTTTTATGATTATTGGGTAATATTTTAATGAAATAATGTATATTGTGTTGTTGGGACTAATGCCACCTGCCTGACGAAGTCAGCGTCACTTGACCATGGTTCAAAATTACGTGGTCCATCGCCAAAAGCCCTCTTGTAGCTGAACAGTGCGACGTTAATATTCTATCAATCAATCAATCTGACGAAATCAGATCGTGGTCCGCGAAAATCATCTCGGCTATGGGCTAGAATTTTTACGCCTGTCGTTAGCCTTAGCTTCGAGCACCATGCAGGTGACAGTACGATTTGGCTCGGTTCCACACCAATTTAGAGGGAGAAAACCTGGGGGTGGTCAGGGGCCCCCCACCTCTCTTCCCCTTCCACCAACCACACGGGAGGACTTGCGGCTGGACGGCTATTTAGAGTACCCCCCATGCCGCAAAGGCACTATACATTTACAGACATCCATGTCTTCTCCGGGATTCGAACCCAGTCCCTACGGCATCGCAGTCAGCATCGCTAACTACTATACTGGTTGGGCGACCATAATGTATCTTCTTCTCTCTTAAAAAGCATAAATAATTTAAAAAATTTAACAAATCTAAACATGGATGTGTCATAAATAATATGCTTACGAATTTGATGTAAAACTCCATCTTCAACGCTTTTGATAGTTAGTGTATTATTACAATTCAGAAAATGGAACATATGCATTTTGTTCTGATATTAGTACTGTCTAAAAATTTTTTCAATAAAGTAGGGGAATGTTTTTTGTTAAGCATGCGAAAAAATCAGCACTCGTCATTTTCTTTTTCATCGGCATTTCTTTCTTTCTTCTTCTTCTTTTTTTTTTTTTTTTTTTTAAAAAAAAATTTTTTTTATTAGAATAGTATCCTGACAAAAATTCCAAAAAATGTTTATTTCTACGTTATCCATCACAGTGCATTATGATATGCAAGAACCATTCAGGATTCAAATTTAAATTTTGCATCTGCTGTTTCTAAGTCTGAGCGCTGTAAATTTTCAACAAGCCTAGGTATTGATTGCAATTATTGAAATGTAGGCGAAGCTGTTCTGTATGTTGAAAATAGGTGCAGTTTGCAAAAATTCATTATAATCGAATCCTTTATGGGCAAGCGTTTTTGTTGTGTTGCTCCCCAAAAAATACATGTGAATGACACAAAAATTTATAATAATTTGTGCGTATAGCTGTTGGGGAGAGAAAGCCACTATTAAAACTAACAAATTTGATTTCTCTGAAGAAATAGAGCTACCGTAAAATCCGGCGTATAACGCGCACTTTGAACACAAAAAATAAGATAGAAATTTACCGGTGCGTGTTATACGCCGGGTATAAAAATGAGAGCTTTAAAAATAAAAATAAAAAGATGAGCATATATATATATATAAAGAGTGGTAGTCTAGAAATACACTATTTTTTCAAAAGGCTGTTATAATACCTCGAATAAAGAATTACAGCATAAGACGAATAAAAGCATTATGCTAGGTTTCTTCGTAAAAATCGGGGTGCGTGTTATACGGCGAATATACCTAAAAATTAAAAATTGCAGCTTGAAAGTACAGGTACGCGTTATACGCTGGATTTTTCGGTACATTATTCCTTGGGGATCCTCCTCTTACGTTATTCCTCGACTTCATCCCAAAAATCATTGTGGCAAAATTCTCTTTTATTTAATTTCTAATCCGGCCCAAAACCGGAGCTAATAAACTCACCACATCCATTCTAAATTCACTGAACTTCCACAACGCGCTATTACCGTCATTCCCATGTGGGCTTTTCTTTTTCAAGGCCCGAGCACCGGGTTAGCGAAAAAAAATAACAGATTAAAAGAAAAGAGAAAGAGAGAGAAGAGGTTCGGGACCTCAGCGTCCCTTTCCCCTCCACTACACCCTTGTACCTCCCTCCCCTTTTCGGAGTCGACATTGGCCGCTAAGTTTCCAACTTACTCACTTCCGCTGAAGCCGCTTTCACTGTCCGGACTCAGTGCAGTTAACTCGTTTTCTGGGATTTTTCACTGACTTGACCTAGGTTCCGTTTGCATGCTCTCGTGTTTTTCTACTCTACTCAATGAAATAGCTCAGTGTGGCGCAGATGCAGTCGGTATGCCTGTCAGTGAAATTGGCTTTTCTGACTCCACAAGTTGGATCATTTAAATTGTTATTTGATTGTTGGCAATTATATTAAATTTCGTGTCTGCAAAAATGTGATTATTTTTGTTGTGGATATCATCGTTTTTTTAATTGGATTATCTACTCATCAATTATTATCCAATATGGGATCAGGAAACTATGCTTATTTGTGGAACAATTACCCTGTGATATCCAGTTGTTTTATTTATGTTAAACTGTGAAAAAATTATCTATTGGAGGCGTATTTGCTAGTCAAAACCATTTTACTTGCATATGTTTAAGAAATCGACTGAAGAATTATGGAATACGTTCTGTCTATTAATTTATAATTTCACCCAAAAAAAAAACTTGTTACATCAATTGGGAAGTTTCTTAAGGTGCCTTTAGACGTTCTTTTCGGTTAAATATATGAAATGAGGCACATCGTTACGGTTGTTTCATGAACCCAAACAAAACAAAATGGTTCATTGTCACTCAGAAGTTGAAAGTGAGACCACTTTCCAGACTACCGCAATTAACTCGACCCCAGAAGTCGCTGATCGACGGTTTGTAGCAGTTCTCGACAGTCGAGTGACAAATGAAGAAGCAATGCCGACCTCGGTGAACTCGAGCTTGGATGGCTTATTTGCATGCGAAAAGCATTCCTCTTCAAGCATGATTAACTCGGTGACTGAAGATGCACCCGAAAAGTGTATCAAGTGCTCGAGAACTTCAAGTTGTGTGAACCATGAAAATAATACTTCCTTGATTACGGAGCTGAATAACTGTAGTGCGAACAGTGGCAAAGTTTTAATGACAGATATAGAAAACGTTTATCTGTCTGCTGAGTTGGATACTAAACTCGAAGAAATAGAACTCTTTTCGGTGAGTGATGATTTTTTTCTCTCTAAATCTTTCACGGTTGGAAAGGGAAAAGAAATGTTTTCATTTTTTTTGTGTGTGTGTGTGTAAATATCTTCTTTTTTTCTTTTTTTTTAAGTATAGATATCATTCATGGGGTTTTATCTACCATTCTGTATGGAAATACTCGAACATTATCATGTGAAATCCATCTGAATTAAGATAATGTCATATTTTGCTTAAAAAGGTAGCTTTAGGGGTTGTTTTGTAAGCTTGTAAAAATAAATTAGTTTGCACAAATATATTGATAATCGAAATAATGTAAGATAACTGATGAATTATAGTATTTATTATTACTTCCCTTCCTTAAATAAAAACGTCTATTATGGATGAAATTTATATAGTTTTAATTATAAAACACCTAAATAAATGCTTTACACAATTTCTATAATTATTTTAACGAATTTTTTCCTTATTCATGAAATAATGAAACATAATGATGAATTTGTTAATGAACATTTGATTACTTTCTTGAGGTTTTGGAGAAATAATTTTATTCTGATATATTTTGTTTTAATTATATATAAGAAAAACAAAAGACACGCCCATTAGAAGCAGTAACACACCTTATGTATGAAGTTTCCTTGGACTAATTATTTTATTTTTATGAGGTTTACTCTTACAAAAAAAATAATAAATGTTTTTCTCTACACTACACATTACAAATAAAGAAAATTAATATTTGAATTGGGAATGTGGATGTTTAAGAATATTAAGTAATATATCATGATTTTTTAAATATCGATATTTTTATTTATGTTTTTATTTTTATTCATATCAATACGTTTTCTTTCGTTTGAACTGTTTTCTTTTTAGAAAATCGTATCACTGTGAAATATTAAATATTTCTTAGATTTATGCTAGTCCCTAAAGTATTTTATAGAAATTTATTAAAAACTTAAGCTTAAAACAAATTTTTTAGACTATTCAAAGTGATTTATTTATATTACATATATATTTATTTATTAGAATATTACGTTACATAATGTCATTTATGTTCTTACAGTTCTTATCCCTATTGTAACCTCATCTTAACATTTTGCTTTTTCATTTTCTTTATGCGAAAATATTTCATTCATTTATTTATTAATAGTGTTCGAATGGGTTGCTTAAGGTATCCAACTAAGTTCGGAACTGTAATTTTAAAAAATCGCATAAATGGATAATTTTCGTGATATTTAGTGGCACTTAGATTAGAATACATGTATAAAATTGTTTAAAGGACATTTTGACAAAAAAAATTTATTTAAATACAATATTTTGTCAAAAATTTAACTTAGAATAACCTTTTTTCAAAATGTACTTCTCTTTTGTGAAAAATGCTTCTATTATACTAATATTTTGCCTGTATATAGCTCAGACCTCTGTGCAGAGGCTCAACTATGATTTTTGAAAAATTCACATTATTTTCAAAGTTACAACCCATTGAAATAATTATCGGCGTTTTTTTCTTAAAATTTCTCCCCTCTATTGTCGTAAAACATGGATAAACCCACACTTCTAAGTTATATATTTCAAACATTCTAGTTGAGTCTCTGTACAGAGGTCTAAGCTATATACAGGCAACATATTATTATAATAGAAGCATTTTTCACATAAGAATATTTTGAAAATGGGTCATTCTATGTTCATTTTTGTCAAAATATTGTACTTAAATAATTTTTTATTGTAATACTATTCTTAAAACAATTTTTTATACATTTTCTAATCTAAGTGACACTAAATATCATAAATATTATTCATTTATACGCTTTTGCAAAATCATGGTTTCGAACGTAGTCGGATACCTTAAGTAAAAGAAGCTGATATTTTATTTTTGAATTGCCTGATCTTTAGATATGCGTTCTAGATTTCGGACATATAATTCGTAGTTCAGTATAAAATGTTA
>BMAV01002655.1:551987-564008 GCA_019973955.1 Trichonephila inaurata madagascariensis
GATTAGGTTAAGTAGCGTGTAATCAGAGAACGGCACTCGTCGGAACAAATTATTCGAAAGAATGCCCTTTTCCATCACGTCCAGAGTCTTATTCGGGTAATAAATTTTACGCTTAACTTGTCTTATTGTGTTGTCAGCGTCTCATTCTACTAACTTTGAAACAGATATTTAGAATGGAAAACTCGTCTTATTCTAGGGTTATGGAATTATTTCCGCATTCTAGAGTTGCCTTTTTTTAAAGCTGGATTGAAGTGAAAAGCAGAATCAGTGTATAACCGGTGCTTGTTTCACGGCTGCCGTTGAGTTCATCGGATTCAGTTTCATATTAATGCAAGTGTAATAATAATAAACAAAACCTTTACCTATTATTGTCACTTATTTTATTTTGTAAATATTCTTTGAAGCACAGAATATTATACAAGAGTTGTTTTAATGCAACTTATAGTAAAATTACTTCTAGCATAATTCGGTATTAATTAATATGGTTCATGTAGTTAATACTTTGCATGAAAATAATGATGTATGTAATACCTAAATAAGAAAAGTAAAGCTTGTAAAATCTACTTAAAATGTTGAGCTTACAAATTTATATATTTTCCCATTTCTAAAATTTCTTTAAAAAAAATTATTTATTTTATACTACTCGCATCAAGAAAAAAATTGATTCATTGCATTGTTTAATTTTAAGCAATTGTCATTACAATTTTTTTCCAGTATTTTATTTTTAATTTATCTATTATATAACAGTTTTATAAACTAGATTTGTTTTTAAATATATTTAAAAAATAATTCAGGGGTAAAGCTAAGAACTATACAGTTAAAAAAAACATTCAGTTACACTCTATTAATAATATTCATTCAATATAGATTAAACTTACATCGTCTTTTGGGTGTTTACCTTTACCAGTATTGAAAAAGGAAGTCACGTTTTCTTGTTGAAAGAATTGGTGGATCAATGTGATAAGAAGGGGGATGGGAACTCTTATTACATGATAAGCAATATTTCTGGAAAAATATTTATTTGTTCTCTTTATTGATTATTTTTATACTAAGCTGATTTTGTAAGTCCCTTTCAATTTATTTTTTATCGAGATCTTTCTGGGTTTGCTTTCCAAATTTTTTCTAGAAGTACTGCAATAAATTTCGCAACTATACCGAGATTAGAAAAATTTCTCAACTATATTGTTCCAAAATATCAAAATGTTATTACTTTGGTGTGATAAGCCCTCAAAGATCCAATTAATCGTTACACAAAGAATAAGATGTAGATGTTAAATCCCATTTATTATTGTGTGTGGTAAATAATTATTTTTATCCAAATTCTCTATATATATAATAAGAGTTCTATTCATAAAAAGTTTCTTAATAAATATATATATATATATTTAAATATTTATGCTCCCCCCACACACAAAAACATGTCTAAACGTTCAAAGAATATGTCTAAATAGCGCTCCAATAAAATACAATTTGCAGACTTTCATAATTGTTCGCCAAAAAGAAATCAGTTGTAATTATTACCTTCCCATTACTGACCTTGGAACCTGTAGGCATTGTTCTACGCTTCACGCTTGACAGACCGGACAAAATAAATGATAAAAAAGAGTATTGAACAATAAAATATAATTTTCTGTGCGTCACAGCTGTTATACTGGTATCAAGGAACGTGAATTATCAGCTGTTCGAAAGTCCAACATTATCAGTTCTGACGTATCCGAAATGCGTTCATTGCTATTTTTTCTTCTTTTTAATTCAGAAACTATTCATAGCAAGAAACACTTTCGCTTCCATATCAGAATGCTTATTTTTAGATTCATTCAATGCGTATTATTTCAAATTTTGAAAAACATTCTAAAGAGTACTCTTCACGTTTGATTATATACAAGATAACAACCCATTGTAGATATTGTCTGCTTTGTGGAAAACGTAGTGATTCAAACTTTGTACTATGGACTGTAAATAAATGATATAAATTAAAATAAAAAAATGGGCGATGTAAATAATCTAATTTCGTCCTGTTACGTTTATCTTACGCACTCATTCAGAGACTGCCTGATGCAATTGTAATGCTGAAAATGAAATAGCGAAACCGCTTCCTTTTTGTCACCTGCCCGCAAACAGGAAAGTTGTGTGGGTCTAATCTGAACATTCAGAACTCTAGTTGACATTTTAAAAGGAATGTTGCACTTCTAATTTTAATCATCAAAATGCAAAAGTGACGTTTTGTTATAAATTAACATTAGAATAGATATGAACTGAAATCGAACTGTTTATTACTTCTTTGAATCTGATCTAAGAAAATGATGCCGTGTCCTAAAAAGATTGTGAGCTTAGAAATGGAAAAGGGGTCTCGAGTCTCCAAGTTTGCTTTTATACCAGTTCTACGGGGAAAGACAAAAACTGTTGTAAGTGATCGCATTGTCAAAGCTCTTGAAAAATCTAGTTTTTGTTCATCTAATCCACTTATGAAGAAACTGATTGTCCAGAATGTTCAAGTATGCTGCATTGTTGTTGAAACTTCTGGAACTCAATCCATCAAAGTAATCTGTGCTTCTGTGCCTTACCTCTTGAATCTACTTGCAAAGGCAAATCCGAAGTTAAAGAAAATACTTGAAGATGAAAAAGTTATTTCGTATTTCAAATTTTTTCAAGAGACTGACATGGAATCTTTGCTGACATCTTTCTGCACTGCCACTGTGATAATTCAAAAAGGCATCAAAATGTGTTATCCAACTATGTGTATTCAACTTACGAGAGAAGCTTTGATGTTTGGAGAAGTAACTTTAAAATCTGTTTTGAATATGATTTATGAAGGACTGATTTTTGTTTTTCATTTTGTTTGGGAAGATTTGGCTCCTGCCTTCCGACAACTGTGCTCTCATAATCGAAAAGCTGTGAAATATTTAGCTAAGAATTTGCCGGCATATGCTTTAGCTTGCGTAAAAGGTTTGATACTGTTCAGTTTTCTAGTGCGTAGAGTTACTCAGGTACTTTTGAAAACATTCAAACGATCTGTGAGTAAACTATCTCGTCTGTTAATAGAATTACCTGTTTATTCAACTGTGTACTATGTGTTTGAGAGATCACAAAAAATTCTGAAGCAAGTAGGGAAAGTAATTGCATCTGAAACTATGCTTCAATATTACAAGAACTTTTTCTTAAGTATTGCAAAATGGTGCGCTGTTTATTCAAAAGATTTGCTCCCTTTGATTCGGGAAGAAATTTGTCGTATTTTGAAAACCTGTGCTCCAATTTTAAAACAATGTGCTCATTTTATTTTACAATCTATAGCAACGTGTTTATCACCTAACGGAAGTCTAATCAAATTTATCCAGTCGTGCTACAATTCTAAAGATATTCTTTTACAGTTTTTTAAATATATTAATGTGTATTCCCAGAAAATGCTTCAATTTTTATTGTACCTAAAGCGATGGGTTTCGAAAATCGGACACATGATCTACCCTTCCTTCAGAAATATCTTGATGCATCTATTTGAAAGTTTCAAATATTGTTTAACTTTTTTAATTCGATACAGTTCCACCATAGGATATACTGCGCACAATTTCCTTTTTACGGCTTATCCAGCAATGAAAAATGCTCTGAATCATTCCCTTATAGTCCTGAATCTCGCTTCTAAATTTATACATGAATTATCAAAGATTTTCTTACATTATATTTGGATATGCTTCTCAAAATTACAAAGTATTGGAAATGAAATATTTCCGTGTTTAGTTCCAGCTGTATGTGAAATAAATTCTACCGCCATTTGTGCCTCAAAGGAAGTTATTCAAAAATCGCAAGGCACTGTAAAAAAAATTGTTCCGCCCTTGTATAGATCTGTGATAAGTGTTACTCAAGTTACATTTCGTGCAACACAGGAAGTTTTAGTGTCATCGAAAAAATCTGCCTTTGTGATATCTCCTGTTTTGCTCGATGCTGCTCTTACAGTTCGTCCGGATTTAACTGATGGCATGATAGTAGTTCTGAAGGATGTAAATCAAGCAATGTTAGAAGTTTCAAATGTGTACTATACCGCTTCTTGCCATTTAGGGGTAGCTGCAAAAAACGTAACCGTCCAATTACCAGTCGTTTTAAAAGCCGTTGATGAAGTAACGGTAGTGATATTTTGTGCTACAGGGGAGGTTTTCAAAACGTCTCTGAAAGCCCATCGAAGAGTTCTAAAAGATTTGAAGAAATCTGTTTGGATGATGCGCTCATCTGCGAAAGCAGCCGAATTAGAATTTTTTGATACTTTAGATGAAGTTGCAAGTCCTATTAAGTTAGCTGTTTCTGATCCCTCCGAAATGCTTTATATTTTAAAAATACTTTTCCGTGGAAGCTCCTTGTTTATAAGTAAGACCTATGAATTTTTATACCCCAGTGTATTAAGACTTTTACAGGCTATATTTAATTGTACTTTGAATTGCATTTTGTACTTACAAAATTCAATGGAAAGTTTTAAGAATAATTTAAAACCTCATGTAAAGAATCATTTAAAACAAATTTTAAATTATGTAGTAACTGCCTTTCATGTTTTATGTCAACATATTCCCACGTGTGATAATTTTTATGATAAATGTTTAAATATCGCTAGGCAAATTTTTTCAATTTTCAGTGATATAACAAAACTTTGCGATCAGTATGTAAGTAATAGATGCAGTGATGTTTTGCATATTGTAATACCTAAACTGTGGAACATTTTTAAATGCACCGTTTCAATTTTATGGCATTATTTTTGCGATTCTATGGATAATACATGGGAGTTACTACAGATGGTATCTTTAAAAACTTGGTGTTTCATGTGCGATAATTTTCCAGAAATTTGGGAAGCTTCTAAATGCTGTTCTCAGTTCTCTTGGGAATTTTTATGCAAGGTATCCCCTGGTATATGGAACTGTATCCAATCGACTTCTCCTGTTCTGTGGAATTATAATCGTCAAATGACTCTGAATGTTTGGAATTTACACCTTCAAACTTGTGTCATTACCTGGAATGTTTTAGTGCCTTTAACGTCAACAACTTGGAACTGCGCACTAGACAATTGTCCTAAAATGTGGTTAGCTGTATCCGAGAAATCCAAAATTCAGTGGAAAGGTATTTGTTATATTGCCGAACATAGTTGGGAAGCAGTTTTTGAAGCCAGTTTCTTATCCTGGGGAATATTTCACAACATTGTTGCCAAAACATGGCAATATGGCATTCGGCCTGTAACTGTGTTAACCTGTTACAACACCAGTTCGGCTGTGGCTAAAAGCATTAAATTGACACAAAGTGCATGTTCAAAAACGGGAAAAGTCATTATATTTTTATCTGATGGTTTGACCGCGATCAATACTTCAAAATCCGAAGAAAATATAAATGCAGCCAGTGCTATTTTAAGAAAATGCATTGACTTTTCTCGTGCAAAAATTTTTAAGCCGAATTCTAAAAGGTTAATGCTAATCAACAGTATAAAAAAATTAGTGAATGCCCCGTCTCAAATTGCTGGAACATGCAAGCATCATTTGAGTGTAGATCAACTACTGAATAATGTTGTGGCTGTCACTAAAGTATCTTTTATTCCCATGTCATGTACTTATAATTTAAGTCAGAAGCTGATGAAAAAGTGTCTAGGTATATCTAATTTATATGAAAATGCTAATTTGCTTAATTGTCAATTCTTAATTATACCATGAAAAACACTGAACTCTGTACCTAAATACCTTGTAATATATGTTGCAATAATATATTTATGGAACAATTTTAAATGTTGTTGATTTATTTATATTTATTATGCTATAATTTACATATTTATTTGATATTTTAAATAAAACTCTTATTTATATCTCTTACTTTTATTTATTTATTTTATGAAATCTATGATATTTTACGGAATTCTAAGACTTTTAACATATGTTTTCATAAAGGATGATTTTATTATTTAAAAAGATTATTTCCCTACTCTTATTTTAATATTAATATTTTTTTATTACAATTGTACATTAAAAGTTAATCAGCTTAGTTTCTGTTGTCTGAAATTTAAGTTTTGCTCAAGTTCAAATACCTTTACTACATTTAATTTGTCTCTGTCAAGTTTCCTTAATCTTAAAAATGATTTTTAAAAAATTTCTTTTTATTATTACCGACAACAAACAGTTCTCATTTACGAAAAATAAATTCTTAAACTAATTAAAAAATCATCAAGACTTCGAAGCTGTTAAAACACTTTTCCGAGAACGAAGAGTTGAATACACCGTTGATTCTCCGCAGCTTTTGGATAGAAGTCAGATGTTGGTCAACTCCCAAAACGTGACAGACAGCTGCAGATGCCAAATAACTCGTCGGAGTGTAACGAGTGCTGCACGTGATACCCCGAGCACCCCCTACTTGCACATGTGTCTCACCTACCCTCGACTACATCCCTTCTACAAATCCCCTTTTTACAACATCCGTTCTGATTTCTGTTCACCTCCATCTAGCTCAGTGACTTGGTTTTGAATTTAAGAATAAGACATAATAAGGTTTCAGTTAAAAAAGAAAAAAGAGGGAAGCACAGCAATCTCTTAAAATATTTTCCTAAAATTAATATTGTGCATACACCTAAAGTTCAAGACGTTATCTTAAACCTATCTTTAAAAAAAAATTGTCGTATTGTTAACGTTTATTGATAAACACATTTATTTCAGTGTTTTTTTAATTAAATTAATTCGTACTTTTGATAATTATTATTTAAAAGAAAGAACTCTTCTGTGTTTGCCTTTATAATGAGTTTTAAACTTGGAAATGTTTTCAAGTTTCTGTATGCTTGAAATTAAATATTTGAATGAGGCTGGCAATTATTATTATTATTTATTTTCTCTCCTTTTCATAAGTCATGTGACACATTATTACTTAGTGATGCACACACAATAGTGTACTAGCAGTTAAATGGCAAATGCAATTATTATAGTAAAATAATAAAATGCACTCGCCTATAAATAAACTTATTTTCTTACATTTAGTGTGCTTCTCATTATACATATCAAGACATTTAAAAATTAATATAGGATTGTTTATATTCTTTGCATATATGTATTATTATTTTTTTTATATATTACATTCTTCATTTCGAATGAGCATAGGAAAGGATACTTTGTAAATTATTTTTTTAATAAATTCTTATAATTTCTGTTAATGAAAACATTGAAATAAGACCTATTCTTTCAGTTTATTATCATTTTTTGTACGTCACTTTTTGAGGTTTGCATTGTTTAATACAACAAAACATTATGCCACTTGTAACAATGTCATGCATACATAAAAAATTTTTAAAAAAGGCTCTTTTTTGTAACATGATAAATAACTTGATATCAGTGTAGAATACAATTCCGTTGCTTGTACTCTTGAATGATTCACAATCATTTTATTGCCTTTGCTGTTATTTTCACTTAAAAGAATATTTAAATGGTTTTAGATTTACATACTTTAAAGTATTCTTCTGAGAGAGAGAGATTTATTTATTTTTTTTACTTTAATAAACTTTTGTTTTAATATTTTTTTTTTTTTCAATTCGGTACTCTTAAAAACAACGATAAAACAAAACTTATTTTTTCTTGGATACATTTTGTGAAATTTTATGGAAAAGAAATCCCTACAATTTTGTAATTGTTTTAAAAGTATAGTAATATAAAATTATTCAATATAATAAAATTTTTCTCTCTTGATTATTGAACTGTATTAACTTTATTACTTTTGAGAACTTACAATGAAATTGAGAAAAACAATTAACCAATATTCAGTTGTGAATTCCTACATTTAACAATATATTTGTTAATTATATATACGGAATTTATAAATATATTAAACATAAATAAAACAAATTAATTTGAAATAGGTGAATTTACAAATACTTTATTGAAAATTATGTGCAATTACTATAAATGTGTTTTTAATATAAAAATTTATTTAGATTTTCAAATTTCGCTTTTAAAACATTTTTTCCCCATCTGTAGGTTGTTGTTTAATTTTGTAAAAATTTACTAATTATGCCAAACTCGATAAAATCTCTAGATTTTTGCCGATGTTGTTACTAAGCTTAAACCTTTACTGAATATTTGACATTATTCTTAAATAATTCTAGATATATAATTATGTTATTTTAATTATTTCATTAAAATACTAAAAACCCAATGAAGTTTAGCTATGGTATTACAAACTCTTTTTAAAAGTTTTTTAAATATCATCCGATGTTTTTTCTAATTCTATTGGAATATATTGATTGAAATCCTCGATACATATTTCTCGTGATAAAAAGAAGTACAAGGGTCGAGATAGAATGATTAGTTGTATTTAAAAAAAAACATCTGTTTATTGTTACCTCTTTATTCCAGAACAATTCGATGACTTATAAATCATCTGTATAATATACATTCTTTTCTTCGAAACTGTGATGTAACTCCAAATCAGCACATCTGTCCACAAAGTATATATGTAGTATTAAACTCTGTTTGTTTTATTCCACGAAATGTCCTTTCTAAGCGTTATTATGGAGTCACCCAGACTAGACAAAAGTTAAAATGGAATTTTTAATGGCTTCTTTCATCAACTTGTGGCCTAGTCTCCTCTGTGAAAGCTGTCTTCTGTTTTCTGAATATCAATCAACGAAGTAAACAAACAGAGAACTGATTAGACCTTCAGATCTCGCGAAAGTCCGAGAAATGTGAGAAAAAAGAACAGGTTAAATTGTAAAGAAAGTTTGGTCTGGAGACCATGTATGGACAGGAGAATAAACGTGTCCCTGTTGTCGATACAGGGCAAATGGGCCAAGGCAGGGTCAAATCCAATCTCTCAATGGGTGCTCAGTGTTGGAAACACCGTTTCAGATAGAGAAGATATGGGTGGTTTTTTTTTCTTCTTGTGAACTTGCTTGTGTATCCACAAGGAAACATTAGAGGAAATGAACTTGAGAATCAAAGAACTTTCTGTTTATTTAAAAAGGATTAATTGCGGGATGATAGAGCCGTATTGAGTGTTGATTGTTTATCTCCTGTTATTTCTTGAAGAACAAATGAGATTATGTACTTCCTTTTACACTAATTCGGTTAATGGATGTCTTGGATTAAAACCATTTTGTTTGAATTAAACTTTCTTTGTTTTTCATTTTATGAGGGAAAAAAAATTGTGATTTGAATTAAATTTAAATAATTTTGTTTAAATGACCCATTAGCTGTAATTTTTACATATGTATTTACAATTAAGTGTTTTCTTGACTAAAAATTGGGTAAGTTCTTAAAATAGTCTGAAGTAATTTGCTAAAATTATACCGAATTCTTTTGTGAAAAGTATTTAAAAGAACTTCCATGATTTGGTAAATTGTTTTGTAAGTGAAAAACCGGATTAGACCAAATTAATAATTTGTTAGTATTTTAATGCATAACAGGATGTAATGATTAAATATGTTTTTCGTATTTCTCAAACTTCAGATTTAGCAATATATTGAAAATGAAAAATAAAATTTTGACTAAATAAGTGATAAATACGCTAAGCATAAGCCTTGGAAGTTGTATTACCAGCCTTTTTTTTATTTATTTATTTTTTCCCAGCTATTTTCTAGTGAAAAACGTAGGCAAAAATACGTTAAAAAGAAATGTTTGAATTCATAGATGACGTTTTTTCAAAAAGCTTGATTTATTGAGAATGTGCTTTTATGCATTATTGTTGTTAATCTTTTTACTATTTATGTAACTGGATTCTATTAAAAGTTAGAGTAAGCTTTTAATGAATTTGATATTTATTTTGGTTTGTAATTGGATTTTTTCCAAACTTTTAATTATTTACAAACAAAAAAAAGTATGTTATTATTTTAGATATTTTTGCTTCTTTTGAAATCCTTGTAAGAATAATAAAGCCGTAATTTGGAAATAAAATAACAAAAAGTAAAACTAAACATTTACGGTTTTTTTATACGCGTTAATCTTTTGCTCCTACAAAATTTGACAAGTTATATTTTAGGGAAAGGTATTTATATATTTTTGACCTTGTTTTCTGGGATAAATTTTAAAACTTTTTTTTTTGTGGTATATAAGCAAACATTATTATTTACATCAGTTTCGGAAACATTTTACATCTTCAACATTATATTATAAAGATTTTTCAACCTTTTTTTTTTCTTTTAATATAAAAATTCGTTTCAAAATCATTTCCAGGGAATGAATGTTCTATAGCTGTCTAAATTCTGATGCATTTATCAATACCAGTTATGTTATAATAAAGAAACGAAGAGTTGTGACATTAAAAAGAAAATATATATATATTGACATTATAAAGTGCAAAGAGTAAATTTTTTAGTAAATCATGCTTAAATACTTATTTTTTTTAAATATTTCCTCCTTTTTTATGTTATTTTGCTTTTTTCAATTATTTTTCATTTATCTTTCATTTATCTATCCGAGATACTCAGTATGCTCGTTCCAACCATTGGAAATCGATTCCTATTAAGTATCTTAAATAACATTTTTTTAAAAAAAATATTCAGATAGGTTAAAAAAAGAGATATTCGTGTTTATCAGTAGAATTAGTATTAAGAATATGAATTCTATAATTTAATTACTATGAAATTAATATTTAACCATATATTCTACACGAATTTTCTCTCTTCCCCTCACTGAATTTTTCCCCGTCCACTTTTTTCTCTCTTGGCTTATAATCATAGAACACGATCTTCTTAGACTCACATAAGTCATGAACATTTACTAAGAATTAAAATTTCCTCTACTCTCGGCTTAGCGAAAAGATTTCAAGGTGTATTAATAAAACAGCAGACCACAAAAATGCAGGACTCCTTTTTTAAAAAAGGAGGCGTGCAAGTAGATGTACCAGTCTTATCTGAATCACGTGTTATTTTTAATCTTTCTCATCCTGAAAAGTGTGAAGAACTGCTCGAGATGTGTTGTCTTTCTTTTTCTTGTTAAAGTTTGTTAAATGTCTTAATCCTTCTCAACTGAGTTATGTGGTTCTCCTTTCCTACCGTTCACATTTGTGCTGTTGGCAGGTTATACGTGCTGAACTCAGTTCGATGCGAGTCTTGATGTCTCGCGGTTGTAACTTCGTGTAGATACTGTGTAGTCTCTGTCTCTCTTCTGAATTTTCATGATGTAAAATTTTATCTTACGGATGTTGTTACGTTAATAATTCGTGATGAATGCTTTCAGATTTTTGTATGATAGATCGAGAAAAGATTTTAGGTTTTCTTTCGTAGTTGTTTATCTGATATATCCGCTATGAGTGTGCTTGTGATCTTGACGGCTGAACGATTTCTCTCTACTGTGATGTTGCAATTAACCTTTTCACAACCTTCTATACGAAATCTTGATTCTTTTTTTTAATATATTTATCTGTACTTTTGTTGTAATGAATCAAAAATCCGTTCTAGAAAGATCGAAAAGTTTTTGTGGCTCTTGTACCATAGCATCCTCAATTTTGTGAGCTTCATATATGATAAAATTTGATGGAATTTAGTTTGCGAATTATTTTGCTTTGAATCGCCTTAAAAATATGAACGACGAATTTTTTGCAAAGACTACATGCATATTAATCGCATGAAGTCAACTTAAACCGACTATCTGGAGGGGAGAAAAATCAAGGATTTCTTTAGATTAAAAGATTTGAAAACGAAAAACATATTTTTAGAATGTCTTATTTTATAGAAATGATAACATTATACAAAAAAATTTTTTTATATTCCTAAATGCCTTAAAATTTTGAAGGGTAAGAAAAGCATAGAAATGACCAGGCTAAGTGGAAAGAATTTCCATTCACAGAAGCTGAACATCTTCCGATGAATTAGAAAAATAGCTTTGAAGAAGATCTAATCATGTTGATGTTAGGTGCGCCATCTAAAACATATAATGTAGAGACAATGACTCTGAGAAAAAGTAGCAAACGTTTTAAATTCCGTCGTCAAGTGCTCTCTGCAACGTTTGCTTTAACTCTTTCTGTAAATCACTTCTTGAAGAAGATAGGAATGTACCAATTGGAAGAAATGAGGGTAAGTACACTAGTTCA
>BMAV01002655.1:572109-618029 GCA_019973955.1 Trichonephila inaurata madagascariensis
CCTAGATCAGGGGTGTCCAACCCAAATGACCTTGCGGGCCACTTCGGAAAAACATAATCTAACGGGCAGCACATAAAAATATGTACCTTTATATCAAATTTAGAAACAAAAAAACAAACAAAAAAAAACCATTTATTGGAGTGAAAATTTAAAACAGATTGAATTATTATTATTGTTTTCATTATTTTTCATTAATACAGACATAGATAATATAATAATATTTATATAATATAATAATGCAATGATCAAATAATGTTTAAAATATTACAGTTGCCATTTTCTTGAAAATTATGGTGTTCCTATTGAATAGATCTTTCGTTACTCATTGTTGAAATTTGATTGGGCTGTCATTCGCAAACGATTAAGTATACATTGCCCTTTATCTTAACCCATCTGAATATTTTTTTAAACTTTAAAAAAATATCTCTGACTGCCTCTTGCTTTTTGGGCACTCCAAACAGAACGAAGGAGGAGAAATGAAAGTCGCACACACAGAGAGAGTATCAAGTACCATCCATAGTAAAGGATATGCATAATGCAATTCGAAATTTATTAAAAAAAACAATTTATTGTAGTAAAATCAAATGTAACTGTTTAATAAAATATAAATGTATTTTAATCTAAAGGATATTTCTATTATTAAAAAGGATTTATATTTTAAAACAAGAACAGGTAACAGGCAAATACATTGTAGATTTATATATTTATATAAATTTCACCTCAAATAAATTTCGAAATGAAAAAACTTTAAAAACCTGATATTTAAAACTTTTTTAAAAGAGTCGATGGGCCGCAACTTACGTACTGGCGGGCCATATGCGGGCCGCGTGTTGGACACCCCTATCCTAGATCGTCAAAATCGCATCATCGAATATTTTGTATTTATTGTAAAGCACAGTAAAGCAATATAGAGCAGATGTGCTCACATACATGTTAAGACCAAGCATGACATGGATGAAACTTTTAAAAAGTCTACCCAAATTACCACTAGAAAAAGAAACAAATTTTTTAAATAACAAATATAAACGTAATGAAAGTTTGTAAAATCTATATTAAGATTTCAATTTTATGCATAATATTGCAGTCATTTCACAATATTTGGTTTGAATTTTATCACTACTAAGCGTAGTAATTCTAATTTTCACCATTCAAGGATTCATTTATTTAAAATGTAGTGGTTTTTTTTTCAATTTAATGAAAAAAAAAAGTTTTTTCACAAATATATCTTAATTTCAAAAAGTTTGTATTGCAGTTTTTAACAAAGATATTTGTTCCATATTTTTGTCTGTATATAACTGAAGGATTTTAATAAACTGTTTCCAGGAATTTATTTTGCTGTTTTCCATAATTTGTATTTGTAAAAAAGTAATGCTTTTATGTCTGAAAAATTGTCATTTTGCTTGTAAGCATAGAAGTGTTATGGCTATTTTTATTGTAATTTAAAAAAATGTATTTTGAAAACACGAGTAAAGAAAAAGTGGCTTATAAAATTATACAAAATTTAATAGGTAATTTAAACAAATAATACTTCAAATATAATATGCTCTTTTATTAACAGTATTGACAACTTTACATTTTCTCGAAATCGCAAACATTGGACATTAAAACTCCATAAATTCATGTACCGTTTCTTTTTTCAATTAAATTGAGATGCTGTTGTTTATATCATATTGAATCCTAAAATAAAACTGTTTTAATTTTTATTATTGTTTTCTGTTGTTTTTTTTTCGATCATTTGAATAAATATTATCTTTTTTTAATAACCAACAATTATTTTTTTTTCTTTCTGTTACAACAAAAAAGTTATGCTACTCCATTGCGCGAACATGGAGGTCTTAAATAAATTAAACTTTTCAAAATCATATGTAAACCCTGCACGAAATATATTTTATATATACTTTGGAAAGAGGATGTTTAATTTTCCGAAGATTCATTTTTTAATGTACGCGCGTTTGTACATCTTTTACAAATCGTATTAGATAATTTTTCTACTTAAGCTATCATTAACACTTACTACATAATCAATGTAAAAAAATGACACTTTTTTGTCTACTTTAATCCCTGTCCTTGTTATGGCGCCGATGTTGAGGTGTGGCGTGAATCACATTCAGGTAGGTTGGCGTCCTACGCTCTTAATAAATTTCAGGGACGCATAAGTGTAGGTGTCTTTTACATTAAGTTGACTCAAAATGATGCGGCTTTGACATCTTACAGCATATGAAATTCATTGCAAGCTATACACATAGAGAGGTGAGGCCAGGTCATGAATATGTTGGGCTTGTGCTTTTAGTTGGTGTGTGTAAAATTATTCGTCACCTTCAAACTCTCACAATGGATATTTTTAATTAATTATAATTTTTTGGCTTTTATATATATATGAGTGACGGTTATTGAAAAATGTATGTTTACACATTTTTAGCAGCCTATGGAATTTATTATTGTTGGAAAAATTTCAACGCGCGTTCAATCAAAAACTGTAATTCGTTTTATTTATTAAACCGTGATGAATAAAAACACTTTCCACAAAGACGGATTTCCCCCCCCCCCCCCTCCTCCTGTTGAAGATTTTCAATATCAGAATATTTCGAGTAGGATTGAAACTTCCAAATAAAATATAAATATTTTGATGTAAAACATTTGTTTCTTGAAAAAATAGCAACACTTTGCAACTATTCGAAAATCTTTGTCTAATAAATTTTTAGGGAGGTTCAATGCTTCTTAAAACCATAAGAATGAATTATAAAATTTATTAGTCATTTGAAATAGCAGTATGCAAGTATCTATGTAGATTTTATCATAGTTTTACCTAAAATGGAAATTTTTTACCAGAAAATACTTAAGGGAAGAGGTATTTTTCTCAAAGGTGTCTCAACAAATCAAATGTTAAATAATTCATGGTATGCGTGCTTGAAAAGTGAATGATTTTAACCTTTCTGGGTAACCTTAAAATAGCCCCATGCACGTGTGTGTACTCACAAGTTTTCCCTCTTGAAACGTTTTCCGGTGTTTTATTTTCTCCCCTTTCATTCAACCACTACTTCTCGTGTCCTTTTGCTTTCTGTCTTCCTCTTTGATTCTCTTTTCAGTGAAAATAAAAAATATATAATAATAATAATTGGCACTTTTTAGGAAAATAAATGAAAAACTTTTGTAAACCATGTGTGCTTTAGTGTCAAACTTGAGGTAGACTAAATATCATAGAATAGGGCTTAAACTCGTTAACTTCAGGTAGAATATTTTCTCTAACATTGTATCATATATTAACTTCATTTGATGTACATAGAGACTAAGCACACGTATTTTACTATACAGTTTATTTTTATTTGAATTATTCGCTTTGTTCCTGCTTACAATGTGTATATATACTCCATTTTCTTTTTTTAAATTATATTCTTAAACAAGCTTTTACTTCTGAAATGCGTACTGTGTTAGTATATGCGTTAGGGTGCATCTAAAACAGTAGTACTCATGTAAAATAGTGGTGATGATATCACAAATAAAGCAGTTAAAAAAACATAAAAAAAACTTTAAACTCTTTTTTTTTTTTGGAAGATTTTATAAAACTGCTGAGTGTTGGAAACGATTCATACTTGCAGTTGAAATGCGTTTTGACCACAAATCGATTTTTTCTTATTATCACTTCTATGTTACCTTCACCCAAACATGCCGATTAAAAGTTCCATAATTCGCGTCCTAGTCTTTCACATAAGCACGCGTTTGCGGTGTATTAGTGGAGTGAAAAAAAAGAGAGAGGCATACGTAAGTAAACCCCCTTCTCTGAAATTTGTAAACATTTCGCAAACACTGTCTAGGTCAATGTATTCCAAAGGCTTCGGAATAGTTTTACTGATAGCAGCGCGAAGAAAGGGACCGTATTTCAGAAAGACGTACATATACGCCATGGGCAGTTAACACACCGGCTGAGCGAGACGTATATATACGCCGGTGTGAGTAAAGGGTTAAACATATTTACAGCTGCACATTCTGTTCATTCAAACAAGTAAAAATATCAACAGTAAGCAACCTTTACTAACCAGGAAATATCGTTAAAACACCCGTTCAGTTCAAATTGCGTATCCATTAAAAATCGTATTTCAACACACGAAACTCAAAAAGGCGGTTGAGTACTTTCCCTCTTGACAACCAACGTACTTCTGTGAGTAATAATAGATGTGTATGTTGACTTCCCATCTCTTTGCACAAAAATTTAAAAACCCGGGAATTAAATGGACAAACCCTCATAAAATTAACAATTTCATTCAGTTTATTTTTCTTTTTTCAAATCTGTTGACATATTTTTGGAGGTTAATGATTCTACTGGTTCCAAAAGACTGAAATGCTACACCTTTAATAAGAGCAGTGATCCAACTCTTGCTCCTAATATTGCCCGAGAGCCATCAGGGCAAATTCCAATACATTTTAACTATTCGATTTCACTTGCGATTTTAAAAAGATTCAAATTGTTTGTATATAGAACACAAAGGTATAGCAAATAAAAAAATAACAAATCCTCTGTATTTTATATTTTCAAATTCGTATCTAATAAATGTTAATAAATTAACGCTGTCTTTACTGTCATCCCAATTTGCAGTGAATCATATTGACTTATAAGACCTCTTGAAATTAACGCCATTTTTTTTTATACTACTTGACATGTCTTCAGACCTATTCTAGACCATATCGTTCGATAATGAAGTTAAATGTATGCATTTTGTTGCTTTAAATGCTAACATTGTGCACACATTTCTTCAAAAATATTGCTAAAGCGTTTAAATGTAAAGACCGTAGCCTAATTTAAGTGTTATTTATTTGAATTTTTTTTCCCCACTGTGCATTTGATGTGAGAGGATCTTTTTAAAAATTGGCAGTTCGTATATTAATATTTTTGATATTCTCTACCCTTAAATAATTTTTACTCTGAAAAGATATTTTCAATATGAAGTTAGTGGGAAATAAAAAGGAAAAATATTAAAAAATTGATATATATATTTTACATGAAATATTCAATTTAAAGAGTATGCAATTTGATTTTTATAGACTCATCTCGTGCATACAGACTCAATTTTGTATTAATTAATTAGCCTATAATTAATGAAATAATCAGCAATTAATCTTAAAATCATCCTTTTGAATATTATAATCTTATTCTTTATAGCAAGTAGTTTTATTTCAATTCTGTTATTGCAAGTTTAAATTTTGATTGTTTTAATGAAATTCGATATTCTTTAATAATTTCTTTATAAAAATAAAGCTTTTATAAATCTATGTGATTTAGATAAGTTTTTATTTGTGGCTATAATCATTTCTTTACAAATTAATTTATTGCAAAAAATTTCTATCTTTTCATTATATAGTAAGTTACAAATTCCGTAATTTTCCCATATTAACTATTGATTTAGTGTACTTTTCTTACTTCTTTAAATTCTTCTTACTTCTTTGCAAAAATTATATATTAACTCTTTTAACAATCTCTGTTAACTCTTTTAATTCGCTCTTTGTATTTTTTAGAATTTTAGATGTTCTGTATAAAAGTTTCACTCAAATTAAAGAAAAAAACTTTTGTTAAATCAGTGGCGCATGCTAGGGGGAGAGGGTCTCAAGACCGGACCCTCCCCCCCCCTCATAACCCGTGAACTTTTTTCGATTGATTAAGTATTTGTTATTTAATAATTAATTTTATTATTTAATGCTAATTATTAATTAATTAATTTTTTACTGTTTTTTGTTCTGGAAAATCGACAAAATCAAAAGAATATGTTGGGTGGCGTATTGGAGCATGACACGGAAAAATTTCTGTTCGCGCCACTGTGTGAAATGCATTTGAACCTAGAATGTGATAATTTTTGAAATAACTAAACGTATTTCGGTTGCCGGTACGATCGATTTTCAAAGTAGGACGTTTTGCTAATGAATCTGTTCTTGAATTACCAGAATTAGCTCAGATTGCTCATCCATTCATTCTCTCAGTCTTTTGTTTCAGTTATTAAGTGTAGTGTTTCTATTGTAAAATTTTGTTTGGTTGGGAGCCAAACAACTTCTGCGAACTAAGTTGGGAAACCCTTCTTTTCATAAATCGTGTTGTTCACTTCGACCTAACTTGTCAGCTATTTCCGCTATAGTGGCATTTACATTGTTATCATGGAAAATGGGAAAAATCTAATCTTGTGTGTGTAAAAGTGTTACTCATATGCAGTCATTTTTAATTAACTGTGTGTTGGAAAAGTTATATACAGGACTCGGATTTGACATTACATTATGAATTTTATATTGTAGAATTTCATTCGTACAAAAGCATTCTCTCATTTAATTACTATGCTGAAAGAATTTCGGGGGATGCTACTTTGAACAGAATGAAATAACATTAATTGGCTGAATGTATTCGCATTATGCACTTTTAACGTTTTAGCAAAGATGAATTATTTTTTTTAAAAAAAATATTTAATTCATTTAAATTACAAAGTACTTTTATGCCGTAAATATCTTTACAAAGTTATCTCCATCTATACAAAAAAAGAAAAATATCTGTATCTGTAAACTTATGAAAATTAAATGGTTTTAAGAGAAAGGTTGTGTGTGTGTGTGTGTTTAATTATATGAGAATATACTCAGTGGCGTACACAAGGGGTTTGGTCTATGGAGGTTGAACTTCCAACCTCCACAGACCAACATGTTTTTAATTGGTACCGTAGAGATTACCTATTGACGCTCTCGTGTAGGTGTTGTTGTTTTTTTCAATCTAAGCCCCCTCCCCCGTAAGAATGATCTGTGTATGCCTCTGAATACACAGTACTTTAAGTACTTTTCGAAAAGAGTACCTAATAAGAACATAAAAGAAATGGAAGCAAAACTGGGTTCTTGAAATGAATTAAGGAAATACTTGACATGGGATATTTTATAGGTATGCAAAATCATCGTTTTACAGAATATAGGGATGTAAAGAGCTTTTACATCACAATAAATTCTCGCGTTCTTGATATCGATCTTATTTAAGCTAAGAGTCAAGCTCTATCTGCTTTGAAAAGTTCTTTTAGAACTTATAATCCTGTTTCGTTCCGGAATTTATTCTCAGACTACTACTAATAATCTATATCTGTAAATTCAAGCATAATGCTTAATATGCACTTAACATATGTAATTCATTGATTCTCAAACTGCATAGCTCATACTTCTAAAGCTTTCGTGAACGATTTATGGGGGTACTCGAGGAGGTTCATTCTTAAAAATTGACTGTTAACGAATGACTATTTAAAGAGAAAACACCTTATTTGGGAGATCTTCATAATTTTTTTAATGACTACATGTCAAGGGAGGGGGATAGAAACAAGGACAGTAGGTATACAGACTTCTTTTTTATACGGGGGGAGGGCTTATAATTTAAAAAAAAAACATGCAGACAAATACGCCGAGGCGTGATCTTTTTCGTAAAAATTAAAACTTTGTTGGTCTATGGATACCCCAAATCCCACGATTGTTTACTCTACTAAACAGGGAATACCTTCTAAAAAAAGTTTGAGAAATATTTAAATTTGAACTAATTCTTTATAAGCATAAATTTTTATTAGAAGTCTTTGTTGCTTCTAAAGACCTTGTCCCATGATACAAACTTGAGTGTTTCAACAATGTCTTCAATGTTTGATGAGAGATTCCAACCGGGAACTTCGATTTCCCTAGCATAACCACTCAACTCTTATCGTTTCCAGAATGCAGTAACCCTTTAAAATAACCTTAGAACCTGGACACTGTCACCTCAAAATGTCGCCAAAGTATAAGATCATACTGTAAACTGTACGAAAATTTCGTTATATCAAGTTTGTAATGTTCTTATAAACTCTGTCATAAAAATTATGTATCTGCATAAAAATAGCAATAAATTGCTGGGTGAATTTTTTAAAACTATGTTTCTTCTAAGTATTTTTTTTTCATTTCAAAGAATTAAAATTTTATTCGTTTATTGAACATTTTTCGATTACATATTTAAAAAAAAATGCACTTTTTCTTTTTCTCTCTCTCCCTGATCCCCCTCCCACTGTAGTTATGTTGTGCTTAATTTTCGGAAAATTTTACTTCGTTATATTTTAGCCAAATTGGTGATAAAATGCCAACGCTGTCTGATTGAGCCACGAGCTTTATTGGAGGCATTTTAAACATGTTTTTCTCTACATGTGTGGATTTTGAATACTAGAGTGTGTTTGTTTGGTAATGACTATGAATTCTGTATGAATAAAAAATATTATTTTCCGTATTATCAGTATTTTAATAATCATCCTTTTTCTTTAAACTGTATTGTATGTATTTAAAAAAGATAAGTGTTGATCATTTTGTTTAAAGCTTGAATTCATTTCCTGATTTATTAAATAATAAAATAACTATTATAGTTGCTTGTTGGCTTTAAACAATGATTAAAAGTTAAATAATTTTTCGAATCTATAAAATTTTTCATCAAGTATTTGATATTTGTTGTGATTTTAAACTATACTAGTTAATTTAAAGTTATTTAAGATTTTTTAGCTTTTCCTCTTTTAAGTTAGAATTATTTTTTTATGGTTCATTGTCCCATCATTTTTAAGAGATCCTAATGACATTTTTTTCCTTATAAGATTTAAAAGTTATGTTAGTTTTAACAATTTCATTTTGGTTGTTCTAAATTAAAGTGATACTCAAAATAATTGTTTCAAATTTCTGTTTATTACTAAGCAATCAATGAAATTGTAATTTTTAATGAAAATTCTCAGTATAACTTTATTGAATTTGTTTTACTTTCCTGCAATTTTGAACATTCTTTAAAAGCATTTACTTTTTTTGTCCTTGATATTTTTCTACATAAAATCCTCTCATATTTTTATTTATAATTATAAATATTTTTTCATGAAAATGAAGAAATAAGAATGTCTGCTTTCTCTAATGAACTCAATTTGTGTCTTTTTTAGAGACAAATTGAAAAAGGAAATGATTTGCTCGAAGAAGTGTCAACATTCAACCATGATTCTTCTCTTCCCAAAATTCAAGAAGAAAATCCATCTGAGCCTGTGGAGGAGGAAAGTGGTGTACATGAGTTGGCAACCTCATTACGTCAACATCTGGGATCTTTCACAGAGAGATTGGAAGGAACACGTGAAAGAATTGAAGATACTGGAAAATGCTACCAGCTTATGGATAAGGTATTCAAAATATTTCAAGACATTTAAAGTATTGAAATCAAATATAAGAGTTATGGGAAATGCAACTCGTTTTAATTTTTTCACTGCTTGAATTCATTTATTTAAAGTTAATGAAATCAGTGTAAGAGTTGTACTTTTCATTTAAAAAAAATGTCTTAAAATAAACGTGTGTTATGAAATGCAAAAATAAGTATATATATACTAAAGAAACATCTTTCATCCACTGCTGTTATAAACAAATTATTTGGGGTATATGACTAACTATCCTCCATGCAATTTAAACATTTCTATTTATTTTGTTTGCTAAAAGCTCAGGCTGTACAGTTAATTATAAAATTAACTGCTAGATAATAAGGAAAATGAGTCATTTAGGTTTGAAAAAATGGGAACAATTAAACCAAAATTTTAAGATAAAACATCAATTTAATCCTAATTTTATATTTGTAAGGTTATGTGGATTAAATCAAAAAGTATATATTAAATATTAGCAATAGTGTAGGGGAGACCTGTGTACCTAGGGCCACCTCATTTTATTTGAATAATATTTAGTTCTAAGTTTTATAACTCAGATGGGTGGAGTGACAACACCTATTCCTACTTTGGCATTCATTTTGAAGCTTTGCAAAAGAAAGCTGTGGCAAGTTATAAATGAAAAATAGTTTTACATGGTCTAAAGTAAAATTTTGCAGTTCATTTCTTTTTATTGTTGTACAATGCTAAGTCAAATATTTTTCTTTGAATTCTAGTACAAAATTTTTTTTGTGACTTTAAGTACTAAATTAGATTTTAAATAAATCCCCTTTCCATCTGGATTTTTCTGCAGAAGACATTTTGTATGAAATTATCTAGTCTTGTACCTAGGGCCATGGCCCTAGGTACAATTGCAATTAATATTCTTTGTTATTATTTCATTAAAAAAAGTTTTTATAATATAAGGAGGAAAGTGGCCTTAATTATCTGAACCATTTTGATTTAGTCAATTTTTTTATTATAATTGGATGTTATTTAAAATGAGAGGAGTGTATATTTTTCTGAAACTTTCAATATGCTTGATTTATTAAAAATATGTTTGCTACCATTATTATTATTCAGGATTATTATTTTGTTTACACAAACATAAAAATTCATGTAATAAAAAAATTCTTTATAATTATAAAAACAGAAGCATAATTCTAAATAATTTCTAATAAACATAATTCTCGAAGTAAATCCAACAAAGGTGGCTGAAAACCAGGGAGAGGTAGAATCTTGACTGACACTCCAGAAAATGAAGGAATCAAAAATATATCATGTTATTAAAATTGCCAAAGAAAGAAAAGAAAACTTGTGAAAAAACCTGAGTTTCAAATTAAGGCAACTTCATCCAAAGAATTATCAGATATTGAAGATTCTCATTCTACTGATGATGCAAATTCTACAATAGCTGATGTAAGAAATACTATTGAAAGGGGGGGGGGGTTTAACAAAAATACAAGGCAAAAAAACTTAACATTTTTATGTAGCAGAAATAATAGATGTTAAAGAACACTATAGTGTTAAATTTCTGAAGAATATTGCTTGTTCAAATAAGTGTTTCTTTATGATAAAGAAGAAACTTATGAAATTGACAACAGTAATATTGTGTTCAAATTGCCCAAACCACAATCTGTTGGTGCTTCAGAACGACAATGTATACAGCTCACTTTTGTAACCAGTTTTTTAAATTATAATGTTTAATGAAAATATGTGTAATTCATTAATAATTTGGCTCATTGCAAATTAAATAGTTGCATGAGATAAATCAATATGTTAGCTAATATTGATTCTTTTATTAAATTCATGTATATATGTTTGTTTTCTATTGATTGCAGAGCAAAACCTGTTCCAGGGAAAGGCCCTAGGTACAATGACATCATTGTATCTAGGGCCATTTGTGAATTTTTTAAAAAACCTTTTGTTTCACAGAATTTATTATTTTAAGTACTTATATTAACTCCTATTGGATGGTAGTTAGTATAATGATGAATGCATATCAGTTTCACATTTTTAGAGGCCAGTGGCTCTGTTTTTGTGCATTGAAAAAAAGTGGCCCTAGGTACACAGGTCTCCCTTATACATATATACCAGCTAAATTTAGTTTAATATATTTATTTATATTATATAATTTTTTTTCTTTTGTTTTACAGTCATATGAATGGGCTCTAGATGCTATGAGATTTGTTTCCAACATGGGCATCACAAATACAGAAAGTGCAGAAGGTATTTTACACCAAATAAGATGTCTTCAAGATTATGCAGATAATCATTTATGTGTTCCAGAGGAAACATTTGTTGAAATGTTGGATCTCGCATCTAAATTGGGAAATGAAAAATTACTTGAACAGTGCAAGGTGTATATTTAATTATTTTTCAAATTTGTATTATACCTAATACACTTGAATTCATAAAATAGTCAGTGATTAAGGAAAGAGATATGCAATAGTTTGACTATTTGTTTATATTTGTTAAAATTAAAAAGTAATTTATCTGTTAAAATCATCTTGTTTATTAGATATTATCGGGATCTATGAAATAAGGATAGTATTGTGTATTAATAAATGTTTTGGGAGAAGAAATACATTATTGAACTAGTAATAGTAATTACATGAGGTGTGGATCTTAAACTTGTGTGCACAGATAATCGAAAGAATCAGCAATTTTTTTAATTTAATTTTAATTATTTATTACTTTTTTTATTTTAATACATTTGTATAAAAATATAAAATAAAATAAGAATTCATAAAAATAGTTTTTATCCAAACATTGTATATTATATTATGTGTAATGTACAAATCTTATCATTTACATTACTTAAAATTTAAAAAATTTATAACAGAAATGTCTTATTAAGTATTTTATTTTATTTTAGATTGTAAAATTGCGCTGTGAAGAAACTGTGGAATTAATTAAAGCTCGCCAAGCTACTTTGCAAAAGGTTAAGCAACAGATGGAAGTTGACTCATTACGAGGTCCATGCTGGGAAGCAGAAGATGCTTCTCAGACTCCTCGGACCATGCGATCCCACTCGCAGCCCATGAATGCCTGGTTACCAATGGGTGCAAGTACTCCATATCCTGGTTTCTCATGTCATCAAAGAAGACGTTCAACAGGAGGTCCAATGGGCGTATCAATGTCTCAACGTTATGGTTCTCCTATTGGATCGTACACTGCCTTTCCAAGCAGTTATTACCCATCTGCTAAAGAGTCATATCATTTGGACAATTTTAGTCAAGAAAAAGATGAAAGACTTTTAAATCAGGGACTGATTACAGAGGATTTAACAGCTAATGGTCCTGTTTCTTCTATATCAAAGACCTTATTAGATATTCGGGGAGCATATAAAACTGGTCATTCCTCTTCATCTTCTTCAGCATCTTCCACAAGTAGTAAAGTATGTAATCCTTAATAAAGTAAATGAAATTCTGGAAAGAAAAAATTTATTTTTAGCTTGTTTTAGTTTTTTCCTATTAATATGATACTTATTAATGATAAGAAGAACAAGAAATGTTATCATTTATTAAGCATTTATGTATTTAGTTTTAATAAGTTAAGTGTTTAGTTTTACAAGATTGATTAAATACAAAAGTTAAAAGAGTAATTTTTTTATTCTGAGCATAAACCTATTGTAATATTTTTACTTTGATAAAACAGTAGGTACTTGTTTATTATCACGACATTTGCTGACTCTATTAATAACTCACCGAGTTGGTAACCCCGATTTCCCATGTGTCATACGTGCTGAATTGGCAACCATGTGCTTCGTTTCATATAATGTCACCAATAAGTTGTGATAATATGTAAGTACCATATAGTATGAGATTAGTATAAAAATTATAAGATTGTAAAATAAACGTTAATGTATGTGATGGTGTTAGGATGGTTCATGTTAATTTATATGCAAATTCTGTTTTAACTGCCATTCATATAAAAGAAATTTCAAAGCCCAGATATTTTGTGCTGAATCAAATAAACATAGTAATTGGTATTTCTACTTTCAAATTAAATTACTATTTCCTTAGAAAAAATGTCATATAAATTTTCGATTTATGACTCAGATGCATTTTGTGATTGGAGCCACCAAATGAACTTATTTATTCTTGTCAGTATTTAGTATTCATTTTAATACTTTAAATATATATAGTTACTATATAGCTTTTCTAAAATTAAATTATCATTGGTCTTTAAAAAGGTATTTGATAGGCGTAAGGTGGAACTGAAGAAATTAAGTTTATGTAATGCATTTAAATTTCTTTCATGCAACACTGAAATGCATATTGCTAAAAAGTTCATATTTCAAATAAATGATATCATTATTTATCTAACTGTAATATACGAGATTGTAACTATTGATAATGATGTTTTATAATTTTATTTACATTTACTATTTTCAAATTATAGGATGCAAGTATAACTAGAAGAATTCCTCGCACTTTAGTTCTTGGAACTGATACTAAATCTAAAAAGCTACCAAGGCGTTGCCATATGTGGCAAATGAGAGATGATGCTCTTGAAAAAGTTAAAGCTGAAGTCAGGGAACAAACTGCTTTATTACGGGTGGAAAAACTCAGAGATAGCCAAAGAGAAAATAGGTATATATATTTATTATTTTGCAAGCTTTTCGAAATTTAGGGAAAAAAACACTGATTTATTTATTTTGAATTTTGTTTTTTTATTTGTAGAACATTTCATGTTAGGAACAGAGAAAGAGAGTGAATAGCAATAATTATAAGCATAATAATCTTATATAACAAATTGGGAGTTTTAAAAGTCTTTTCTATTTATGTATTATTATATTTAACAGTATTGTATTTTTAGAAAAAAATGCGTCTTTGTGAGTTTGAAATAAGCAGTGCATATTACATAATTTTATACTCATACTTTCAAATTAAAGTGCTGAAGTAATTTAATTATCTTTCCATTCATCACAAACTTATAAAACAAAAATTGACCTGTCAAAAAAATTCTGAGAGTATGCTAAAATGGTTACTTACTTATTATACCGTTGACCAGTTTTGCCATATCAAAAGACATTGCCAAGCGCTATTATTGTGTTTGCACATGAGTAGGAAGTTTTCCACTATTGACTGCATATGGCTGTGTTTGACGAATAGATCGACTGTATAATACAAAAGTACCCAAAGAATTCTTATAAATTTAAACTTCTACAAAACTATGTATTGTTCTATAGTTATGCTAAGTTTTTAAAGTTATTTTCTAGGTTTTCCTCTTTTTTTCAAGTGTGTTAAAATCATGTTCTCTTTATTTCTGAATTATGTGTAAAAATTCTTCAATGAATTCTACATTTGTTTGCCTTTTTAGTAATTAGAAATGATTTCCCAATTTTCCTGTGAATTACTGTGAACATAAAATCTGATGTAGAATTGAAATAAATCATTTTAATATATATATTTGTTTCTAGATCTGAAATACCTGAAACTCCTAATACAGACAGGATACCTAGAAAGTCACTACTTCAGTCTTGTCCAGATTCTAATCGAGGACCTGTTCCTGTAAACACACACTTAATGAGTCCGGTTGACAGTCCTGATGCTAATTTTAAAAAGGAAAATAACAATGACTTAGAGGCTAAATCTAAAAAGTTAGTTTTATAACAGTCTTAATAACATTAGTTGTTTCTTGTAATTTATAATAGTTTTCAATTTCACAAAATTATTTCTACTATATCAACTACGAATTCTAACTGCAATATCTCATGAGTATTTTTCAGATTTCAAACTTTTTCTGTAGATATTTTTGTTTGTTTATTATATAGGTTTACTAATATATTTCATATTATTCAATTTTTCTTATTAGGACTCTAATGCTGATAATGAAAGAGTTGATTCAAACAGAAAGGGATTATGTGAAGTCTCTTGAATATATAATTGAAGTGAGAATCTTTTTTTTCCATATGGTTTATAAAAGTGAATTATTAACTAATGTATTAATGTTTTCAATATTTCTCTCGAGTCTTCCTTAGATATAATAAAATATTCATTTCCTTTGTTCTTAGTTTCCTAGCAGTCCTTAGTTTTAACAAAATAAAAAAAAATTATTTTTAATTTTAATCTGAAAATATCTATGTTTACTGCATTTATAACTTCATAATAAATATAAGACTAGTGTAGGTAATTACTTTATTGATTCATTTTTACATGTACATTTCTTTCTGCTTTTTTCAGAATTATATTCCAGAACTTCTTCGAGATGATATACCCCAAGCACTAAGGGGGCAAAGAAATGTTGTATTTGGAAACATTGAAAAAATATATGAATTTCATTTTCAATATTTTCTTACTGAACTTGAGCATTGTGAGAGCTCACCTTTTACAGTTGGACAGTGCTTCCTTGATTTTGTAAGTTTGATTATAAACAGATTTCTTTATTCTAGAAGGGTTATGTGTAAATTTGTAATAGGGAAGTTCTAGTATTTTGTAATCAAATTTGTTAATTTTTTTCCTTTTAATTTTCTTTTTACAGCAGCCACAGTTCTATCTGTATGCTTTGTATAATAAAAACAAACCTAAATCAGATGCACTTATGTCAGAATATGGGAATGCATTTTTCAGAGTAAGTGTTTTTTAATCAGTAATTAAACAACTCTGTGTGTGTATGATTATTAGATTTCATGTATATTGTAATATTTTTTGTGTGTGTTTTCAGTTATTAAAAAGGACATGATTATTTGGTTCTTTGTGCTTGATAAATCTTTAACATATTATTGTAACCATTTAAAAGGATAATAGTTTGTTGTAAATTTTAATAAATTATTGTTTTACAGAAGAAACAATTGGAGCTTCAAGATAAAATGGATCTAGCTAGCTACCTACTGAAACCTGTTCAGAGAATGGGGAAGTATGCATTGTTGTTAAAACAATTATTAAAAGAATGTCCTGAAAGGGAAAAGGAACATAAAGCCTTAAAGGTACTTACGAGAGGAGTTTTCCTTTAATTTGATTACTTTTAAAAATGAATCTTACTTTAAAATTATAAAGTTTCTAATATGCTTTATGTCTTGTTTATATTCTAGGCTGCTGAAGAAATGGTTCGTTTCCAGTTGCGTCATGGAAATGATTTGCTAGCAATGGATGCATTAAGAGACTGCGATGTAAGAATTAATAATTTTCTGAAGTTGTTATGTGTCAGTAATTATTAAAATTAAGATATGCTGCATAGTAAAAAAAATCTTATTTACTTCAGCGGTTATTGTGTTATTTATATATTGATTAGCTGATATTTGTAATTTTACTCCTGATGTTAAAAGTAAATCTAATATTTATTTTTGAAAAATTTACAAATAATTTAATAAACTATTTAATGCATTGACAAAAAAACTTTTTATTGTCATTTAAAGGTAAATGTAAAAGAGCAAGGTCTACTTCTGCGTCAAGATGAATTCATTGTATGGCAAGGTAGATCAAGAAAATGCATGAGACATGTGTTTCTTTTTGAAGATCTGATACTCTTTAGTAAAGCTCGACGAGATCCACAGCGTAAAGGTTATGAAATGTACCAATATAAGCATAGCATTAAGGTAATTAAAAATGCTTAAATATTTTCATGATAAGGTAACTTTTTAGTTTCTTTCAGAAATATTTTTTGTTCCACTTATAGTCTCCTTTATAAAAATAGTTTCATATGTGTGTGACTTTTTTTAAAAGCTGTTAAAAATTAATTTTAAACTAGTTTAAGATTTTTTTTGATAAATGTTGTGAAATTTTAAAATTTTTTAATAATCTGCTGATTATATAAACTTTTTGAAAAAATTCTTTCTATTTGATTTTGCATTTATGTAAAGTGCTGAAAGACTTGAGCTATAAATTAATTTGTAATTTTGTTTTCAGACTACAGATTTGGGAATGACTGAACAAGTTGGTGATAGTCCGACAAAGTTTGAAATATGGTTTCGTAAAAGAAAATTAAATGACACATTTTTACTTCAGGCTCCTAATCCTGAAGTTAAAGCTGCATGGACTAGAGAAATACGAAGCATACTCTTGGATCAGGCGGTTAATAACAAGAGTAAGAATCACTCCTATTTTTAGCTTTTATATTATCAAATAGATTGAAGCATTTATGGTGTTTTTTTAGTGTAAAAGTTCTATACAATTTAAAATTAATGTTAATGTGTGTAATTAAGAAAAATTAATTAAAAGCAATTCATAAATTTTAAAGAATTATCTAAATGTATGTTATCAAGCTATCAAAATATTTCCAAAATTAAAATTTATATACAGTCGGACCTCCATGTAACGAAGTCGCTAAATCCCAAAAAAAGTTCATTATATAGAGGTTATCTTTCAATTTTCTTTATAAACCACATAAAACAAATTTTAAATTCATAAACACTATATAATTAAAAAAAAAGTAGTTATTCACACCTTTTTTGTAAATTAATATACATTTATTTTATATCTCTTACCTATCAAAAAAAAGAAGAAAAACTGCAAGGGAAGTTTCTTGACGCCTTTATCCATTTCCTGAGGAATTAAATTTTTTTCTTTGATGCTCAAGTTCTTAAGTTTTGACATTTTCGAGCTACAAGAAATGAAGTTACCAGTCTGATTGATCAATACTACAAATGAACAGGGACTAGTTCAAGGACACGAGACTCCACTGAGGATGAAAGGGGATGTCGAAGATATTTCCAGTGAACTGGACAATGGGGATTAAAGATTTAACTTCTAGGATGAAATGCCAAGAATTCTATTGTTCTCGATAAATTAGGCACCTAATAAAACCCGTTCAAGATTTATGACCACCATAAAATGTGTTAAAAGGTAATACAACGTGAAATGCCCAGAAATACTTCAAAAATAGGAAGAAAACAAAATTGAATCACAAGAGAAAAAGTTTGCTTTATAGAAAATGCACTTCGCTATTGGGAGGTTATTTTATGAAGAAAATCGTGAAATGTTCTTGGTTCTAGGAAAAAATTTGCAATATGGAGGTTCAACTGTACTCTTATTCCTCATGATTGAAATAATGAATACTAGTTGAATGTTGTAATTTTTATTCCAAGAGTTAATAAGAGTCAATAAAAGAGAGTTAATTTTCCCATTTCTCCGAGAAAGCATGTATATATATTAAAGATTTTGATGAGCTCATCCATGTTAATATTTGTTTCCTAAAGCAAGGTGCATTTCTTTTTTAAAATTCAACTTTTAAGTGTCTTTAAAAAACAGATGGATTTTGAATTAAAGTAATGTTTTATTTTAGTGTGTATAAAGTACATCACTTTTTAAAGCAAATATTTTTTTATATTAAGTTTTTATATTTATTATTATTTTTTTTCTCAGAGAATCGTCTTGCAGAAATGTCATCAATGGGAATTGGAAACAAACCATGTCTGGATATCAAACCAAGTGAAGACCAAATAAATGACAGATCTATTAGTATTCACCAACTAGCCAGAGGTAAAAATTATTTAAATTTAAAATAATAAAACAAAGTTTGCATATTTTTATTTCATTTGTTGTTGCATTTGATTTTTGAAATTTAAAATTAGTTTTATTTTATGTTAATGTTGATGATTATAAAGTTAAAAAAATAGGTTGATATGTAAGCATATTCGTGTTTAAAATATTTACATTATGGTTTTCTTTATATTTTAATTTCTTCCTTGTCATTTTTTCCACCCTGTGTTCAATTGATCTGAAAATAAGTTATGGACCTGATCAGTATGGCAACAAAAACTGCAGCTGAGTCCTCATTTTTTTTATATTAAATGATTTCTGTCTTTTAATTAATATTCTTATTTATATGTCATGTCTGAATCAAATAATATTTCATTCATTCCCTATACTAAGACACATATTGGTTGTTTAATTTTTTTTGTTCACAATTCCTACTATTAACTTGTACTCTCTATATATTTATTTATCTTGATGGAACTTTCAATCGTTAATAAAATACATTTTAAAACGCTCAATTGAGCTGAAATTTTATATACATGATTATTTTGGATGATAATACAATAATTTAATTATAATTAATAAAAATTAACTGATTAAAACTAATTATTTAAAGAATTATAAATACAGCCACGTTGGCGACTTAGCGACCATTTTGGAGACTTGTGTCAACTTGAAAAGGTTTTTTCTCACATTTTAAAGCATTCAGTTGAACTGAAATTTTATATACGTGATTGTTTTGGATAACAATACGATACTTTTATGATAATTAATAAAAATTAATTACCACTTAATGTTGTGATTCTGTCATATGTATATACATATTTATATTAATTGTAACTATTTAGTAAAAAGTAGCTAAAATAAAATTTTTCTTTGTTGATTTAAGTAAGAGAATTGACTTAAAAAATTTTTTTGTTACATTACTTGATTTTAATTAAAACCCTTATTTACTTTTTTAAATTTCAACCATTGATTAAAAAATTGGAACTGATGTATTAAAGAATGGAAAGAATGTCAAAAATTAGTGTTCAGTATGAATTTACTATATATATGTATGTATCATAATTGAATGAATAATAGGTATTTTGAAGCTAAACTTGGAGTGAAATATTCAGTGTATTATTTGTCTGTAAAAGCATTTTTTAAATAAGTCTTTCAATTTTTTTTCAGCGCCTCGATTCCGAAATTCTATTGCTGTGTCTCCTTATGATATAAGGAACAACAGAAATTCTATCATATCTGTAAGCTCATCATCATCTTCTGGTAGCAGCCAGTCATCATTCTCATTTTATGGAGCTTTGAATTTAGGATTTGAACCCGGCGACAGTCCTAGACCATTACATAGATCTCATACACAACAGTCACAGTGTTCAACTGGTAATGTGTTTTCTTTTGAAATATTTGTAATTTTGAAGAATTGTTTTTTTTATAAGATAATGGATCCCATTTATATATATAAACACTAAAGACTGTTGCTTTGAAATTATTTGTAGTTCTTACAAGTTAATTAACCTTAAACATATTTCTCTGTAGTAATTTATATGGTTAAAAGTTAGTCCTGTCCGCTCCTCCCTAAATCATATGTAAACTTTCATACTTAGATTTGGAAAAAAAATCTAACTGTTGACCTTTTAAAAATATTATAATCTAAATATATATTTAGTGTCATGTAAAAAGACCTTATAAGATGTTTGTATTTCCAATTCATATTTTTGTATATTTTTAACATATTTAAAAAAATATTTTTAATACTTTTAGAAAGTGGCTTTTGTACTGATGTCAGTATGGCTGGTGATAGTCCAGAAAATGAACAACCTCGACATAAAAGAGCTGAAAGAAGTGACAGCCTTCTTTCCAGTGATTCAATGTCAACAAATGTATCTCCAACTGAAGTACCTCCTTGCATGACAAAATTTGATCAATCACTGGAAGAGGTAGTTAGTTGTGTTCCTTATTTATAATTTTTGCTCTTTTCAAAAAAATAAATAACGCTTGCAAATTGTGAAGACCATAAAAATTATTTGTTTCAAACTCATCAAAACTGAGTAGTGTAGTCACAATTTAGTTTTAAATAACTGGTACTCTACATTGGTATTTTAAATCTAGTTAAGCTCCAGATATGTCATTATGTACAAGTGTTGTGGGTAGTGCATCAAATTGATGTGATCAGATGTTTAGAATTGCAAGATCAATTTCAAATAATTCAATTTGTAGATCTGTTTATCTGGTTAAATTGTACAAGTTCTACATGATATCTCAACCACAATTTACTTTTAAAAATTAATTATTACTATTTAAACAATTTGTATGCTAGGTAGTATATTTAAAATAGTTATACATTGAATTTTAAGAATACGTAAAATTTGTTTGTCCTCTTTTTAAACACATTTATTGAATTGTTAACTCTTTTTCACTAAAACAATGATAAATAAGTAAAAAATTTGTGTTCTTAAAGAATAATTCTTTTTATATATTTTATTGTATTAAATGGTGCTTTCATTGTATAAAATAAGAACGATAACTAAATATCAAAAAGAAAAATTCTAATTCTAAGAAGAATTTTGAAGGATATATGTATTGTCTGCACACAGTGTGTAACAATATGCCCATTCTTTCAAATGCTCGTATTTCTATGTTTGTGAAAACTGAAAATAAGTTATTTTCTTATTTTTCTTTCAGAGTCTCACTACATCCATGTGAAATGTTTTCTGAATTATTTATTTGGATTTCGATTTACTATTATATCAGTCTTTGAAACAATTATTGTCCAATGCAAGATTTTGAGTGCCATACTGAGAATCAAGAGCTTTGTTTCTACTTTGTACTTTTTTAACAGGGAAACATAATTGTGAGATCATAAGCACGGGTTCATAGTTTTACGAACTTAATTTATTAGATGAAAAACGTGTAATTATACATTATACTGAAACATGATATACCTTGTATGGTATTTTGTATAGCCTTCTTTTTATGCTTTTGATAAATACTACCTCCCCATAGTGTTTGTGTTGGTCTTTAAATGCTTAGAAATGTAATCATATCTGATAAAGATGTATTTGAACTTTACAAAAAGAATTAGAATCAAAACTAAGAAATTGAGAACTAACACACACATGTATTAAATATATGTAGATATATTATGTATTTATTATTTTTCTGTTTTATACCTCTTTCTGATACTGATATTACTTTATACACTTACCTTTAGAGTGGCATTAATGTGAAATACGAATAAAATGTGACAATTTTCCAAAATTATGTAATCAACTCTTTTTGAAAAACCTTTTCAATTAAAAAGGATTTTTTTAAAAAAAATATTGTTAGTGCAATTTTAATATTACATTGTACATGTGCAATAAACTACTTACTGACAATCTAATATTCATCAAATTACATAAAATTTGTCTTAATATATTTTAAAATGTCATTTGGTGCCACTGGTTTGTAAATTTATGTACAGAAGATCTGTTTATTGATACATTGCTCCCCAAAGTGCTGGGGTTTCTTTTAAACTAGTGCCATTGTGGTGTCTTGTAACCCAATTGTAATGAGTAGGGAGCACTTTTTTCACAGGCTGTTACTATATCAGCTTGTTGTAAATTTATTTCTGTAAGGAATTTAATTATGAAATAAAATATTGATTACTTGAAGTTTGTGTATTTTTTTAATGAAAAATGATTATGAAATTTGGTCTTGTATGTCAAAATAATGTTAAAACAAAAGATTGTGAAAGTAAATTGGTACTCTTGCCTTGTGCATACTCTTTCAAGGGGGTCTGGCAGGTTCGAAGGAGCCCATGTTAAATTGTTTATGTACCTTTTTCTCGGAAACTACTTCTCATGGATAAAATTTTTACAATAGGTTATGTGTACTATCAATAACACTTTAACGAAGGGTTTTGTTAAAAATTGAATTATGAATTTTTTTTTTAAATTGTACGATTTTTTCCCCTAAAATTTAGTTTAAAAAAGTTTGCTAAATATATCTAATTCCCTTCATTAAAATGTGTAAACACATTAAAAGTCTGCTCACTGAAAATTGAGAATTATATAATAAGCAGTTTTTGAGAAAAAGGTACATAAAGTGAAAAATATTACATTTTGAGAAAACAGTCTAAAGTAAAAATTTGTAATTTTTTGAGCATTTACTTTTTTTTGGTACTTTCCAGAAACATACGAAGCATTTTTTTTTTTACTCTGCTCATACAAAAGACTCCTCCAATTTTCTTTTTTTCATTATTTTTAACAATTTTGCCTTTTTTTGGGGATCTCAAGATGCTTTCATTGGGCTACGCGAATCCTACGTGCATCTAGTTTTTTGAAGCATGACTCATAGTTATAACTTAGTTCGATATTGCAATATTTTAAGATCATTAATTTTGCTACATGACTCATATTGAACTGTGCAATAGCCATATTTACCCCTAATTTTAGAGTTTTAATTCCACAAATGTAGATCTTGGAATCCCTGACCTTATGGTGTTATTAACTGACTCATTTGTGTTCTGCGTCTTTCCATGTAAACATTTTCTTAATAACATAAGATCACTTAGATCTCTAAGAATTGGCTTCATTTAATTCATTATGGTATATAGCACATGTATATGTGTTTATGATCATAGTGCCTTTAGTTACGTTCAGCTTCTGTCTTTTGAAACTGGCACCAGGCATTTATACCCGCAGGACACAGTCCATGTTGAGGGTTCTCATTTGAAGAAAAAAGATTAAAATAAACAACCCAAACAGCAGTTTTAATGCTGTGTAGATCATTGATATCATTTCTAATAGTCCTACTATAATATCTTTGAATTTTTTATGCTAAAATGTTGGTGAGTTTGGTTACGAAAACTTGGGCTTTTTCTATCATTTCATTTTTTTGATTTTAAGATCTAAACGATATGTACCCATACTCTTCGATAATCCCAATACCCTGTAATTTTTCCACTTGAACATCATATGGATTCACGCTCATCAGAAACTTATACAAGGGGTGCTCCAGCAGAGCTCATTTGATGCACGTCAAGGAGTAGCTTCATTTAAAAAATAAATAAAAACACTTCTAATTATCGTATTTCCTCATATAATTTTAAACAGAAATGCTTAAACTTTTAAAAAATATAAAAACTGAAAAAATCTTATTTTTTGAAAATTCATGTGCCGGGCCAACTTAAAAAATGTATGTACCATATTTACTTGAATCTAAACTGCACTTTTTTTTCAACATTGAAGGTACTGAAAACTGGGTGTGGCTTAGAATCAAATTTAAAAAAATGCATTGGATGGAGCAATTACAGATTCTAAACTTTTTTTCATTTTCCACAAAGATTTGTTGAAAATTTGGGGTGTGGCTTAGATTTGAGCAAATACGGTGTATAGAATTTCATTTATTTTCTATTTTTACATAGCATTATTTCAGTAAAATAAAAAGAAATTATAAAAGATTCATCAATATCCAATACTTAAGAAGCTTTTAAAGATTTTTTTAATGAGAAATAATAGAGGAAGTTAATAATTTATATATAGATGATCTTATTGCTACTCTAACCATCAGTATCCTATTTTGAAAATGATTAATCACTCCCATTGTCACAGCTGACTTCGGCGTTGCCATTTTCCCACGTGGTGTCGTCTTCCTTGCCATCCAATGCATTTGTTAAGCAACATTTTATTTAAAAGAATGTAAAGGAATTATAATAGACTGTTGAACATTAACAAACAAAAATTATATCATTTTGCTTACGCCATCGACATATATTTGTTTCATCCATATCAAATTTTCAGTGGCCACTGCTCTGTATTTTCTATTCCACTGTTTTTTGTAAATTCTGATTGAACATTGGACATTCAGATGTTGCATGCTTTATCATTAATTTCTCCCTGTTGAGAAAACTCCATGGTCAAAACATTTGCAGGTTGCTGTGAGAAACAGTATTTCGAAGAGATGGAATAGTACTGAAAATGATGTATCTAAAAACCAGCCCTTCACTGATACTGCAATAACACTTCCGAATACAAGTATTCTGAATTCAAGTATTGCAAATAAAACTGAATATTTCCTTGGTGTACCAAACTACATTATACTAAACATATTGTAGTACTATATTTTAGTATTTTAAAGTCATGCAACAAAAGTTAAAAGTTCCTAAACTGCCCGATTTAAAACTGAAAAAATTAAAGTTTATGAACAAACCTGGCTATTTTTTTAGCCTAAGTTAGTATTATTATTATTTTGTACATAAATTTTTTGTGTTTCAAAATTTTGTGAAAATATTAGGTTAAGATTAAGCTGATTATAAACTGTTAGGCTATCAATATTAAATAAAAATATATTTTAAATTTAAAAAAATTATTTTTAGTCATATTTAATTAAAATAGTGTTTTAATGTAGAACATTCATTAGAAATTAACATATAAGAGTTTTACAGGACTTATAAGTTTTTGTTTTATGCCTTTACAAACATTAAATGCGTTTTTCTATGACTTTCAGTTTTGAAGATATAAGTGTTTTCTACTCCCTATGGCGTTTTTTTTTTTTCTGTTCATCATAGAGCATGAAAATTTTTGTATGTACTCCCAAACGTATGCTCTATAAAAGTTAGTATGGATTTAAGGCTGAAATCTCTAGTTATTTTTTTAAAAAATGCTAAAGTTACTATTTTAACAAGTTTCGTGTTTTTTTTTTCACGTTTTTCTAGAAAAAAAAATTATTAAAAATCAACAAGGTAATGAATTTTCAAATCTGTACTAAATTTTGTTTGCAATAATCTAAGAAACATAAATAACTTAAAATGACTAAAATATATTTTAAAAATTGAGCATTTTATAAGAGTTTATAAACTCTTATAAAATGCTCACTTTTTTTATATAAAAAACTTCAAAAAATCTTAATTTTCAAGATTGTAAAACAATGGCTGGTCAAACTGACTTTTTATTTTCAGAATCAACTTAATAATTTAATCTGAAAATAAAACATAAATTATTTTTACTGTTTCTCTCTCCAAATATTTTTTTTTAAAAAGTGGTCTGTGTAGCCTTAAAAGAAATTTTTATTTTTTCTATATATTTACTTTTTTTTCACATCTTATGGGCTTAAAATGCTTATTTATTTGAATGCATTCCTTCTTGAGGTTTTTATTGAAGATCTTTGCAATATTTTAATTACCGTGTTTATTCGAATCTAAACTTCACCCCAAATTCTCCACACGTTTTTGTGCCAAAATAGTGTAAAATGGTTTATCAATATCCAATATTTACGAAAATAAAATTTTAAAAATGAGGTCTAATTAATGAATAATTTATTTCGCTAGTATTAAAAGCTTTTAAATTAATAATTAAATTAAAGCTTTTCATTGCTCTAAACTTAAGTATCATTTTCAATTTCTCCCATCTAATTTTTTCCACCTTCGATTCTAAGTAGCACCCGATTTTCAGCAGCATTAGCATTGGAAAAAGAGTGCATCTTAGATTTAAACAAAAATACGCGGTAACTTTTATTTCTATAATTTTCATATTAATTTTTCTTTTATAAGAGAGGTTGGCTTCATTGATACGAAATAATTGTTTTAAGACCTTCCTGTATTATATATATATATATTTCTTGGTTTAAATCTTTTTCGTGACTTAAATATGCCATGGCTGACGCAATCGCATATACGTGATAGAGTAAATTGAATTAAATGGACTTTACAGTAGTTATATCCTATTAAGTTCTTTTTTTTCTTTGTGTGTTATCACAATCATATTAACAACGTTCGGCAACTTTTTTGTATGAAAAAAAAAGTGGGACGATTTTTAAAGTAATAAGTTAGTTATATTGCATGAATGCTAGTTTATAATATATACATTTGCATGTCTATTAATTTAATTTTAAAAATTATAAGCTTTTTAGTGGATTCTATGATATTTATCTTTTGAGGATGGAAGATATTACCGTATTTACTCGAATCCAAGCTGCATCCCGAATTCTCAGTGTTTTTGTAAAAAAATGTTGTCTTTGACTTTAAGCCGCACCCCCAATTCTCTGCTCGTTTTTGAGAAAAAGGTTCATCAATTTCCACTGCTTAAGAACTTTTTTAAAAAAAAATAATGAGAAATAATAAAAACTCATAATTTCTTTATTTGGCCGGTATTAAAAACTTTGAAATACATATATGAACATATAATTACCCTAAACTTCAGTATCATACTTCGAAAATGATTCGTCACAGCTGACGTCGGAATTGGTGCCAACGTAGCAATTTTCCCATATGGCGTCATCTTCCAAGCCATCCGATACATTTGCCATGCAATGTTTTTTAAAAAGAAATATTACAAGACTGTTGAACACTTACAAGCAAAAATTATACCATTTTGCTTACGTCATCGACGCATATTTGTTTAATCCATGTCAAATTTTCAGTGCCGCTACTCTGTTTCTATTTTTTTTCTGCATATGAAATTGCCTCCCTTTTCATACTTGTGTCATACTCATCTTGACACTATTACCGATATCTTTGATGTTTAGATGATCAAAGAGAAAGCGTATACAAAAAGATTTCCTAAATACACTCATGGACAAAAAAATTAGCGCACCAAGAAGGAGTCGTCAAAATGAAACGAAATTTTACATACGTAATGACTACTTTGATATAAGTAAAGGATTAGAAAATGGAAGAAAAAGTATAATTTATTTCAGAAAAAAAGGCAAAAGAACAGAGGATTTAATACCCTGTTGAACCCCCTCTATATAGCGCGAATGTGCGATACGATCGGGCATTGAGGCATACAAGTTCTGTATGATGTCTTGAGACATTTCGTTCCATATTTGTTGTAACCTTGCCTCGTTCAAACTCGTGGGATGCCCAACTCGCCGTCCCAAATTATCCCAGATATGCTCGATTGGAGACAAATCTGGAGATCGGGCAGGTCAAGGACAACAATGCGGAGAGTAGTAACAGTGCGGAGACAGTCTTGTGACACCCTTGCCGTGTGAGACCGAGTATTGTCTTTTTTAAAAATGGCTCCTGGGAGCCGTTGCATGAGTGGCAACACATGTGGTTGCAGGATGTCATAGACATACCACTGGGCTGTCATGGTGCCACGGATCAATACTAGGGGTGACCGTGTATTGTAGGCAATGGCACCCCATACCATCACACATCACACCAGCTGTGCGAGTGGTGTGCCGCTGTAAAGCAAAGGCAGGATTGAGGCGTTCACCACAGGTCTCCACACACGAACACGATTATCATCACTGCTGCGATTGAATCTGGATTCGTCGCTAAAGACGACCTGTTTCCATTCCGCTGCAGTCCAGTTTCCTCGTGCGTGGCACCACTCCAAACAGAGGCGTCGATGGGTGGGCGTCAAGGGCAGCACACGTAATGGGCACCGCGATCCCAAATGTCCTTCAGCCAGGCGCCTTCGTAAGGTTCGAGAAGATACAGGGGCCCCTAGTGAAGGTGCTACCTGTGCCTGGATGGCGGCCGATGAAGCAGTTGGCTATACGCTTGTGCATTTCTTACGATGTGGCGGTCTTCTCGACGACTTGTCTCGCAGGTGTCCTGAGCCTGGTCATCGTGTAAATGACATTTCTCGGATCCACTGGTCACAACACAATCAGAGCGGTCAGCTAGGCGAGCTACTTGCCTAGCTGACCACCCAGCTTCCACCATGCCGATGATTCTCCCCGTCTCAACTGCGACAGCTCCTTATATTGTCTGCGAAAACGGCGTAATGGCATATCTACCTCAGCTCTTTGTAAACGATTCTGCACACTCAAACAATCTTTGGTTACCTGTTTTATACTCCTCGGAGAACGACATTAAACGCCCTCTACGGACTATACGTAATGCGCAATCACTCTGCATTTCTAATCATTTGCATATCTTCCCGACATGTACCTTCATGCCAAGTTTCGTTACGATCCCGCAATTATTTCTTGGTGCGTTAATTTTTTTGTCCATGAGTGTACGAGCCGACAACGATATTTAGGAAAGTCTGAATTAGTGGAGATAAACTGGATAAGTCATCGATACAAGTGGACGGTTATGTCTTTCCTTTTGAAAGGAACGGAAACTCAATTTTTTCCATCCAAGAAATGTTTTTCCTTCTATTCTAAGCCGCACCCGATCTTCAATACCATAAATACCGGAAAATGGTGTGGCTTAGATTCAAGTAAATATGGTATATACAGTTTAATAGTTTTAAGAGCTTAAGTATATGAATCTTACGGTTGTGGTTAAAAAAATGCAACTTTTTTCTTACCAATTGCCGTTTCTACACTATTTACTACACTTTCAAAGAATTTTCATTTTTGGTTGGTAATCTCTAAAACATAGAACAGATTTTATTGCCATTAAGTGTGTACTGGATATACAATATAATAAAAAATACCATACACACAGCAATCACGATACACACAAATGAAGATGTATATGGTTCATCACCACAGAAATCTCTAAAAGAGGTTACAAGATGAAACAGAAAATAAATTAGGTTTATCATCTCTACACTATCATCACTCATCTCTAAAAACCTGAATTCATACAGGAAATTAGACTACGAGTCCTTGTGGTAGTCAGTCCGTTTCCAGCAAAGTTGTTTTCTGATTTTGGTAGAAAAAGGCGAATTGTAATTTTCAACCCTAGAGAATCCCAAATACATTCTACAGCCTTAAGTTCTAAAGATTCGATTGATCTTCCATCCAGCTTTCAGTCTCCAGGAAATCGTCTGCCAGATGAGAGAATATTTCCCTTCCTAAAAATGAAATCAGAACCAACTGCAACCCTAAGAAGAAAATATAGACCTCCAAGATTTAATCTCTTTACCTTACAGAGATCCTGGCGAAGACATGGCGATCTTTGCGCCTGTTGAACACAATACTTCCAAACCTTCACTACTATCCTTGTCTCTCTCGGATGTTGGGGGAATGTATCGGGTTTATGTTCCTTATTTGGAGAAGAACAGGGTAAGCGAAATTAAACTTCCGCTACTTAGAGAACCAGGGAGGCCGTTCTACAAGTCCGAAGAGAAAAATATTAGGGCAATAGACATTTCAGATGATGCGCTCGAGGTTTCTGAAATAAAAAAAAAATAGTTGAAAAATAGCCACTAGATAGCGCTTATGGCGGCTACTACTGTTCTTCAAATCCAACGCAGTTGGCATACGCTCCCGGTAAACATTATCTTTCAAAAAGCGCCATAACTAGAAATCACAAGGCGTGAGATTGGGTGATCGTGGAGGCTGTTGGGAAAGATCGTCTGTTCTCATGCGCGTCTTTCAATGCCTATCTTAACAATTGTTGGACTGAGCTTGCGATGTGAGGGGGGGGGGGCCCCTTGGGGCAGGAATATGGTTTTTGGTGGGGGACCCGTTCCTGGAGAGTAGGAATTATGCATGTCTATAACATCTCACGATACTATTCCCCGTTAGTAACAGGTGGTAAGTCATCGAGAGATCGGTCGTTCAAAAAAATGGGGTCTGAGAATGAATGAAGCAGTGAATCTGCACCATACGGTCACTTTCACATCATGCAAAGATTTGGCATGTACCGCGTGGGGGCTTTCTGTCACCCAGATGCGGCAATTATGGCTATTCACTTGTCTATTAAGATGAAAGGGGGCCTCGTCCGTCCGCAGTATGTTCCATGGCCATGAATCATCGACCACCAATCTTGAGAGAAATTCTAGCGCGAAGGTTTTGCGAGTGTCTGGGTCGTGCGGTTTCAGTTGTTGAACCACTTGAATCTTATACTGGTAGAAATTCAAAATTTTACGCATGATATGTCGGACAGTGAAGTAGGGCATATCAAAGGTACGTGAAATTGTTCGAACGCTGACAGTTCCGTGAAGTGATTCACTGCTTTCTTCCACGACCGCTGTAGCAATATCCTCTGTGACGGTGGTGTTGACTCTTTTTCGTCCTTTTCCTGGAAGAACGCCTAGCTATTCTGTTTTCTCGAATTTTACCATCATGCCTTTAACGGCACGCTTTGACATCGGTTCACGTCGTTGTTTCTTGAGATGGCGGAACTCTCTGACAGCTGCCGCTGCATCCTCACTGTTGCGGTAGTATAGCTTTACACAAACTCTCTCAGGCAACTTTCGGCATTCTACAATGTGCGTACTTTTTATTGTGCGTGATATTAACATATTTTCTGGAATGTTCTGACCCACAGCGTCATCTATTGGCAATTTTTCAAACTATTTTTTGTATCAGAAATTTTGAGCGCATTATCTGAAGTGTCTGTTGTCCAAATATTTTATTCTTAGGACCCGTAGAACGGCCTCCAGGGCCCTCTGAGTAGCGAAAGTTTAATTTCGCCAACCCTGTTCTTTACACGAAATATTACTGTACTTGTGCATTATTTTGTCTTAAAAAATACAAAATAATTCGAAACTAAAGGCATAATTATCTATTGCTGTTTCAAACGAGTAAAATGTAAGAAAAGTTCGAAAAAGAATATTTTGATACTAGGGAGATCACAATCGTTTATAACTTAAAGTTGCTATACTCAAGACATCTACACATTTCCTGTAATTCTCTATCTTCCAAAAATGTATCACTCTTGTCCTTTTTTGGTTAGCTGATACCGGACATCCTATCGGGGGACAGAATATCCGTGGTGACCCCACTCTAGGATGGGGAGAAAGTTAAAAGAGAAAAATAACGTAACATGCTAGATTTAATGTGTGTGTGATTTAGTATTTTCTCCTACCTTGAGCCCTTCTAGGTTCCACATAAAAGAATATTGGTATTAAATATATACAGAGTACGAAGCAAGGAAATAAGATACATAAATGAAATACCAAATTTACAATTCTAAATACAAATATAAAACTGAAAATTTCAAAAAAGATAAATCCCGATTTAACGAATTCATTGAGACCGAACATTTTATTCGTTAAATCGGGGTCCAAACAAAATACAAACTTTTGGCACTTACCTTTCGGAAATTCTTTTTTAAGCAACTGCACAAAATATAACCACAGTTAGAAGTTACACACTTTTTATTCAATAGCTAAAAATACTACTAATGAATTATTACGCACCAGTTAGAAATTTTAAAGTACTGACGAAAAGATGTTTGACAGTCTTTCTGATTCCTGACTCAAAAGAGTTCTTTTTCGATTTTATACAGAAAAGAAAATACTGCGTCCTTTACATCCTGCTTCATGAGGTATGTTTTCATAGTTTCCAAACAACGTAAATGATTAGAAAATGTAACAGTTTTGATAAGAGTTTCATTATCAATTTTTGTGTCAGAATCACTATTCATTGGCTCCTAAATGGATAATTTGTATTTAGTTTATTATAGAATTTCTAAAAGGTAAGTGCAAAAAAATTTGCATTTTTTTTTTGACCCCGATATTACGAATGACTCTGAGTTAACAAATCAAATGTACTGTCCCAATAAATTCGTTAAATCAAAAAAGGTACATACATATACAAAGGTAAATACATATTCTTATATAACACACACACAAACGACGCACAATTGCGATAAAAATTGCTGGGTGACAAGAACATTCATAGGGAAAAAATGATTAAAATTTCCGAAAAAATGAATGATTAGTTCAGAATCTGGCCGTTCCAAAAGGAGGAAGTCAATAAGGTGTTAGTCCACATCTGACCAAGATGTAGGCTGGAATAAAGCCGGTCCCAGTTCCCGGATGGTGTCTTGCAGAATTTCGCGCCAAATTATCCCCAGTTTTGGGCTAAATCATAAGCATTCCGGGATGAATGTAATCACCTTTCCATAGCGTCCTAAATATGCTCTATAGGAGAGAGATCTAGGGACCTATCTCGTCAAGGAAGTATAAGGTAAACTTGAAGAAAATTCATATTAACATGTGTTGCGTACGGTTGGGCATTATCGTGTTGAAAAATGAGTCCTGGGTGTAGCAAAATGGTAACACAGCCTGTCGTAGTACATCATTTACGCACCGCTGTGCTGACAGTGAGCCAGGAAAGACTACCAAAGGGTCCAGCTATCAAAGGAGACGGCACGCCAGACCATAACTCCCAGATTGTAGGTCTGTGTGGCGTGCAATAGTCAGAACAGAATCCCCACGGTGCACTGGATATCTCCAGACACATCCGCGGTTGTCATCAGGATACAGTTGGAAACGGGAGTCGTCACTAAAGATTATACGTCCGCAGTCAGCTCTGTTCCACGTTGATCGAGCCCGACATCATTGTATTCAGACTTGACAGAGTACAGACGTAAGAGGTAAGCGCGTAACGGTCAGCGCAAGCTGAAATTCCACTCTCTCAGTCGTCTGTGGAAAGTCATGCTGGACACGTATACGAGCCCCACGGCGGATTGTTGATAATGACGAATTCTGCTCTGGGATAGCTTCTCTGACAATCTCTCTTTCTTCCCATCATCTTGTGGTCCTGTGTCGACTGCTACCATTATTGCGCTGATATCTGCTGTTGTTGACCCACTCTTGCTAGCACCTCATCGCTTCGATCAGATGTCAAGCGATTCTTTGATTTGTCCAGCCAACCTCTTCTAATCCGATTTTGAATGGCCTCTTTCAAATTCTAACATCTACTCATAATGGACGTGAATCCTTCGGCGAGGCATTGTTACAGTCGACGTAAGAAGAGGCGGATTGGCCACAGAAGTCGGCCCTGACAGGTTAAAAATATGCCGGCCCTAAGACCTCACATAAAATGTAATTATATATATATAAATTAGTATTCATTGTCATCAGCATCATCATAAAAAATAATTTTATGAGATAGAAGTATCCTTTGCAGAAAAAAAGTAACACTTTATTCATATATATATGCAAATAAACTACAAACAATAAACAACAGTGACTAAATAATTATATAAGCAAAACAGTAGTTGATTTATAATTAGCCATTTGAATACTTTTTTAAAAATTCCGGGTGCCTGGACAAATATTTCCTGCATTATATCTTCAATTTTTGCTTCAGCTAAAATATCCTTCTCTAAATAAGCTTGCTTAATATAGTACTCCTTATTCTACTTTTTAGAATTTTTAATATTGAAAAGGCTCTTTCGCATTCAACTTGCGCCATAGATATGAAGCGTATAAACTTGAAAGGGTGGCCTCTTCTTCTTGTGTTTGTGCAGTAACTGTCGTGAGAGAAGGTACTGGTTTTGAAAATCCAGGATACATGTCTTTGGCTTTTGAGCAATATTTTGCAGAATCCTTCAATATTTTTTGTCTCTTTTCTCGAAGTTTCTGTGCATTTTCTTCGATTTTGGGTTTATCCATTTCACCTATATAAAAAATAATATAGTAGAATTCAACTATACTATTTCTTGTCTTCAACTTACATTATCCAGGGAAGATTAAAATTCTCTAGAGAATCCTTTTTGATTACAGTTATAATTCAATATTTTCAATTTCACAATTAAATTAGAACACGAATGTATTTTCATGAATCTACTTTACGACTGTCGACTATCCCACTATAGGATCTACTCATTAGCTTACACTACAGTACCTCATATGAGTTTGAGTGCGATATGCGGTCCACGCATCTGTGTCTCCCTCAAGCGTAGGGCTGCATCACCTAATTATTTGTGTCGATTCGATCGTTAGAGTTTTCTGATCGGCCCGAAATTGCTCCAGCCCACAGGGCATCTGCTCGGTCGCCCGCTAATCCTACCTGCCATTGGATGCAGGGCCGATCCTAGCAGGTGTGCAGAGTGTGCACCACACGCGGGTGACCAAAACAAGAGGTAGCCGCAGCCCGAATATATTTCTATCACAATCAAGCAATTTTTTTAAATAAATTTCTCAAAATAAAACTTATAATAAGTCGAATAAATGTGCTGAATTTTAAATAGTTATTGGAAAATCAAAATAAGTCCCGATTTCCCGAAAGCGCAGTGTGTTGGTTCACACACACGTCCAAAAGGTCAGAACCGGCGACCTATGGATCCAAAGCTATGTAACATGACCACTAGACAAAAGCAATCACTCCTGCCCACGGGCTGTTATTGGCCTATGTAGATACCGCAACAAGTGTTTAAATTCAATATGCATTTGGGGAAATAAAAAGTTTTTAACATAATAATAGCCTTGCAATTAAGAACAAAATAGTGGAAAGAAGTTATTTTTGTGTATATTTGCATTTTCGCTAATGTTTTACTTTTTACTCTTATTCAGGTAGATGAGTTTATAGTGTCAACGTTATGTATTAGTCTACGTATGAAAAATTATTAGCTCATTAGGTTTTGGCACGTGGGTGGCCGACAACCTAGGATCGGTTCTGTGACTGGATGTAAGATATCGCTGTTGAAATGTAACAGAAATTTTGACCATTAGATTGAGAATTGCTCCTTTCACATAGCTGCTAATGCATAGTTCCAATGCGTTGGAGCTTCCGCTATTCATGCATTGGACACCAAATTTATTTTAAAATCAAATCGTCTGCCTAAATCAAAAATAACATATAACTGCACGAATAATAATTAATATTTATGTTCAGTTTAATGGTATTATTGAATATGAATTAATGTTTTTCATTATGTGCTGACAAGAAATAGTAGAGTTAAATTTCTTCTACACCCAATTTTCTTTTGAATTTGTAGATCTTATGTGAAATAATTGAATGTTTGAAATTATCTTTTGTAATTCAATTTCAAATAATCGCTAGGTTAGGAATGAATAATATAGGAAAATATTGAGATTTGACCCATTTTTACTCTTCCCTACTTTTGAAATAGGATTGATTTGAGATAGCTTGCCACCTGATACAACTCAACTCGATTGAAATTCCAGTTGCGGGATTTATATTTATCTCGTAAATTTTGAAAGTCTGGCTAAGTATTAGAGTTCAAGATCCTTTCATAGTTCATCATGTGCTTTGAATGGGCTGAAAGCTGCTTGGAGTTCTTTCGGGGAAATTGCTCTGTGTATTATATATTTCTTGTCCCGTTGTTGATAGCTATATCCCCGAAAACTCCAGTATTTGCTGCACATGAATTTACTGTTTATAGAATGCAGCATTTTGATCTGCATGGTACTCCTCACGGTTAGTGTTTTTAGCATCTATTATATATATGCCCTGTTATTCAAATAAAATGTGTTTATACATAATTGTAGGATTTGGACAAAAGTTATAAAATTCATTTCGGTATTAGAACAACTTCCTTGTTTATTGGAAGTACCTAGCAGCAACGTGTACATTACTTTTTAATGATTAACATTCGATTGAGCAATTTAATTTATATTTCTCGAACATCATCACTATTGGATAAGTTCAAATATTCACATTCATACCAACGTTCAAATATTTGGGTTTATTGCAAAGTGGAACTCTAGCTCTTTTAAAAGGAAAACATTACATTAAATAAAATTTTTTTAAAATTCCTTTTTTGATATCATAGAAAAACATGTTTTGTGCATTTCTTGCGTAAAAATGAGTTGTATACATTATGCAACTCATCATACAACTATGCTTCTCTGATTAAATTAATAAGTGTTTAAAACTTAATTAGGAATGTTAAAAAAATCTCCAGTAATTAATAAGTATTTGAAACTAATTTGATGTACTGCTATTTGGTTTCGACAAAACTTTGTTGAATAATATTTTGGGTTATTGTAATGTTGTATATTGTTATGTGATTGCCCGCAACATGATGAAATTTACATCTGTTTGGTGTAAAAATATATATATCAAATTAGTACCAAGCGTTTAAACATTTAAATATATGGAACAGTATTTGAAATTAAAAAGAAAAAAATGTGCAAGTTGATTTAATTCCTTATCAAATTAGTATTAGTTATTTAAAGATAATACATTTAAAATTCTAATTTTTTCCCTTTATTTGAAACCTAATTATTTTGGAATATAAGTGGTGCAGTTACCTCAATTTGACTAACATAATTTTGGTTAATTTTTACACATGGATCATGTCATATTTTATATCTAACAAGGCATATAATTTGATCCTTATATATTATCCCACTAAACAAGACTGCTGCCAAGTAGTGTACCTTGACTAACAATTTATTTTGTTTGTCAAGGCACATTACTTGGCAGCAGTTCTTGTTTAGTTGTTATTTTTACTTTAAAGGGCAGTCAAAATTATTGGTTTTTGCTTGACTGGTAACAATCATTTCACTAATATTCATGATTGATGGGGATAATACTCAAAAACTCATCTTTTAAATGTTTGCTGTTATTATTTTTTCCCCTGTTATATTTGTTTCATTATTTATATCTACTTGATTATTTTTCACTTTTTTTTGTGATTAAGTGTACAGTCTTGGTTTTCAGTGATTCATTTGGCTAGAATAATTGAACTTTTGAAGTAAATTTTTCTCCTTCTCTTGCCTTGACTTTTAGTCATTTGAAAGTAATATTTAGATAAAATTGATTTGATATCATGAAAATGAAAAATGCTATTTAGAGAATCGTCAAATCAAAAGACATTGCCAAATGCTACGATATGCAGCCAATAGTGGAAAACAGTTCCTGTGTATTTTCAGGTACAATAATAATGATAAACAGCATTTAGCTACATCATTTGAATTATGAAAGGCTTTTGATTTGTTAGAATTGTTTGACTGTATTATGCACGAGTACCATGGATTTGTCGTTTAACTTATGAGATAATCAGTAATTTTTAAATAGTTAACTATTTTATAAATAAATATGAAATATTTTGTTCCCCTTAAAGGATTAGCCCCTCAGGAACAAATAAGTTGAGAAATGATACAAAAAATAGTTAATCAGAGGAGGAAATATTTTTAATTTATGCTTGAGCATCAATTTGTCTTAGGTTTCCCCTTCATTAAATCATTATATAATTTTCTCTTTTGCAATGGCTTTTTGATGGCTTTCTTGTTTTGGTAGTTATGTTTCCTTTGAAAAGAAGCTTAGTTTATTTCCTGGGTATTTGTGTATTAGTGTCACCGCAGCAAAATTTGTGCCACACGAAACATACCATGATATCAATACAAGGAAAATGTCTCTGTGTTGTATTTGGGGGAGAATATACAATCAATCAGATTGTGCTGTAAAATGACACAACTCGCTTGGCACAAATTTGGCTGAGGTGATACTAATATGCAAGTATCATTTTGTGTTTTGTAATCTATTGTAAAAAAAAGAGAAGTAAAACAGAATTTTGCTGTATGATTTAAATTGTTTTTTTTTAAAAATTTTATTGTAATTAAAATTTTAAAATAAAATTTCAATTTATTTTTAAAAAGTTTTTTATTTTGGTACTTACATATTATTGCAACCTATTGGCGACATTATATGAAATGAAGTACATGATTGCCAGTTCACCTCATGCGAAATTGGGGTTGCCTACTTGGAGAGTTATCTGGAACGTTGGCAATTGTTCCGATAATACTTAAGCACTTTAATTTTAAATATGAAATCTTTTTTTGAGAAAATCTTTATTCTAATATATTTTCTGAAAAAATTGTATATGCCTGTTTAATGGATTGTAGGATATGCAAAATATTGTTAGATTGAAAGCGCTGTATAAATTTATACTTTTTATAGGTTGTCGGAATTCTATATTGAATATGGAAGCAAGAAAACTTTACACAACTCCTTATACTCGTCGATGTGTTGTTGCAAGACTATCAGAATTTACTCTAGCACAGTATCAAGAATTAATACATCAAAATGCTGGAGGTTTACTCATTTTGATTCCTAAAAGTATTAGTTCTTTGCCTGTTTCTGAGCAACAGGTAAGTAATGGTATATTTTCCAAACTTTAAAATGATATAATACATAAAATAAAGGAAAAGCCCACATATCCATGCACTATGTAGAAAGAAGTTGTATTTTTAAATTCTAAAATAATGTTTATTCATATATTTTAATAAAAATAAGCATATTTAAATAAAAGGGATTGTCATGAAATTAGATAATGAAAATGATACATTCTTGAAAATTTTATTTTGAATTTTGTGTTATATATGAAATAGATATATTATATGTACTTAATGTATTCATTTTAATTACTATGTGCAGTTAAATATTATATTAATTTATTTACTTCGATATTATCAAATTGTTTTTAAGTAGAAGTGGCAAAGTCACAGTTAAACACATTGGTTTTTAGTTCTAGGTCACGTCAGCAGTGTATTTTTCAAAAACAAAACTGCTGCAAAGGCAAAATACATTTTCAAGTAGGGAGTAATATTTCATAAATGTTAAATTTTGTGTCAAACAAAAATATCAAAGTAAATTTATTTAGTCGCAATCAAGGATATTACAAATAGAAGAAAAGTGATTATATCATTCAAATAATAATGTTGACACAATTAATTTAACCGTAAACAACTAGGTTATTAGAAAAGGAAAAAAATAACCTTTTTCTTTGGAGAGCTGTCCTTTTCTTTTGGGGTACACATCACGGGAATTTTCACTTATTTTCTCACAGAATAGCTGACAGTTATATACTTCTGCTCACCCAAACATATTTTCACAATTTTTAATCATTCATAGATAGTTGTAATCAAACATGTATTCTTGCACAATTCAAGTGTACTGTCTTCTTACTTTTTTCATTCAATAAAATTACGAAAAGTGCTACTTTGCTCACTTTATTTTAAACCACTTTGTTCAACATGGATCCAACATTTATTTAAAATATTTAAAACTATTGGAATGACCTGAAGTAGAATGAGACTTATTTGAGGGAGGGAGGGGGTCTTTCATTAGGTAGTCATTTTCCTTTTTTAAAAATTCATAAGCAACATTTTTAATTTCTGAAATATGTCTTCTAGAAAGCCAATTCATCTCACAGTGAAGGACGTGTACAAATTCCAAACCTAATAATTCACAATATTTTCTGAATTCCTATCTGTTTAATGCTTTCATTTTAATTTTATTTACAATTTTACAACTGATAACATAACATGCTGCATATTCAAAGCTTTTTCCACACAGTGCTTGATTTATAATGGAATATTTTAGTACAAAATGATTAACCCTTTTGCTCTGACCGTCATATATACATCCCAGCAGATTGGAATGTTTGGTAGCAGTAAATGTCATTGTATGGTCCATGGGATTTAAAATGCATATAGATTTGACCTACTTGAAATTGGAGAAATATTACTGATATATAAACATAAGGGGAAAGGAATGTTTCTGAAATTGCATGCTTTATGATGGCTATTTAAATGAGCGCATGGTATTTGTTTATTTTCACTAAAGCATTGGGTTTGAATGGATAATTAGATCTTGTAAATGAAATGTTTTTTTTTTTTTCTATTGCAATGTTGAACTGAACTTGAAATAGCAAAAATGGCTCAAAATTCAGTCAAAAACTGACTCTTAGAGTTGTGATAGGGAGAAATATATCCTGATTGTTCTGTTCATTACAAATTTAATTATGACATTTCAGACATCTGTATGTTGAACAAATCAAAAGAAAATGTCTCTTCCTAGTCATCCACAACAGTTAATTTAGTTTTTGTTTCTTCATATTCCTGCAAAAATTATAACATATAGGACTGTGTATCCTTGAAATCCTTTGTTTTCAAAATTTTCATACTAAAAAAAGAATTTTAAATAATATTCAGTTCTCAAATGTATGATGTTAAAAGCAAAAATATGTAAAAAATGTATTTAAGCAAACAATAACATGCATAAATAAAGTATGTAAATATTAATATATAAAACATTTGCTGTTTATATACTGTACAGAGCATTATTAAACAATGTGTTCATATTTTGGTACTTCATGAGTTTTTAGGCTTGGCCATAAAAAACCCTTGCCTGTGAAAGAAACCATCTTCATGAACACATTTGTGCTTTTCATCCTGATAGGGTTAAAAAGTTTTTCAAACTGCCATTGATTTTACTTGTCATTAATGACACTTTGTCAGTAATACTCTGATGAATTTACTGCATTCTAATTTTGGATTTTCTAGGAATTTTATTTTTCAAACATATCTAATCCTCTAGTTTTAAAACGTTATGCTTTCAGATTGGTAAGTTTTTAAGACATTAAAATTTTCATCAATTCTTAAAAAGTTAAATTGGGTAGCATCACATTTCTATAAATTTAACCACAGTCAAAGAAAGAAATGGACAAGATATCCCATTTACTGAGAAAATTCCAATATTCTTTAAGTATGTTTTGTAACTATCTACCCTGATATAACAATTTCACTTGCTTTTCTTTCAATATTTCTTTTTATGTCAAGATGTCATGTCAATATTTCAGAGGGGGTAAACTTTAACAGTTTCTTCTCTATCAGAAAAGGCTTATTTTATTTTTTGCTTATACTAAAGCAATTTCAAAGGACACTTCCGTCATTGCCAAGTTTTCACAAATTGTAAATATATTTTGTCTGCTTATTTTCCCCCCTGTTCTTAGTCATATTCTTTTTGTTAACTCAAACGCAAAGACCAGTTTCATTTTTTCTTCTAAATTAGTCTGTTGTTCTTTTTTATAATATCTGTTAAGATCATATTTTTTAAAAGATCATAAACAGAATTTGTGAAGTATTTGTAAACAATGAAACATAGTTTGCCTAATAGACTTGCTATAACTCATTTTTCGCACTATTCATTTAGTTCACTTTACTATTACTTTTTGTGCTCCTAATTTTCTTTTATATTACAAATGTTAACAAGAACATAAACAAAATATGTGTAAATAAACTTTGAAAGTCTGGATGCTGAATAAGAACAAATGGATCACATGTAGATATGCTGTCCATTTATGAATCTGTTTTGTCTATCAATAATAAACAAAACAAATGAAACAAGTTATGTGTGAGTACAGTTGCCAACTGTATGAGCCATTTATAGAGTTGAATTGAGTGTTCTCCAGTGTTGAATATATATATAAACGAAGTTGTTTGTACTTCAAAATAATAAATTATAGCACAAGGATCCAATGTGCCATATGTAATGAGCTAATGTGCCTTTGGCTATTGCTTGCTTTAAATTGTAATTTAAATGAAAGTAAATTAGTTTTGAATTGGTAGCTTATTAATCAGTTTCAGTCAGTTTTGCTACATGTAAAATCCTGTAGTGCTTGTATTGATGTACTATAAATTTGATATAATTTTACAATACACATAATTATAGATTTAAGTTTTTTGTATAAAATAAGATTTGTGTATTTTGTTCCATATGTGTAGGTAATCATGCAATTAGAAAAGCATATGTTAGAGGAAGATGTAATAATTCCAGTATATTTTGCCTATGAAACGGAGGAATTATTAGAAATGTATAATAGTATGGAACAAACTTCGTCTCAACAAAAAGCAAGGTCTGCTGCTGAAGGTAGGTTGGACTTTATACTTTTATTCTATGGTTTCAGTAAGAAATCTTAAAAGTTATGAACATATTAATTTGTTTTTGTATTTAAAGAAATTATTTGAATATTGTAATATTTAAAATTAGAAAAACAATGCTAGTCTAGATGTAGAATGTAAGGTTGTAATTGTAGCATCTAGATATTGACTTTTAAACTACCAAATATGTTTTTGAAAAGCTGTCATTATATAAATCGCCTCTAAAACTGTTATCTTATCTTGTTCAAAAATATTAAGGATCTTGTTGATACGCCACCACGAAATCTCGAGCGTAATGTTGATCCTATGGAGTTTCTTTCTCCTATACTAGACAAATTATATTTTGTTAATCACTAAAATGAACAATTAATATTTATTAAATACCTCTTGAATCGTCAGGATAAAGTGAATCAATTTTCACATTCTTTTCTTTCACACCTCCAAAATTGAGAATCGTGCCATGTAGGAGAGGCGTTGAAAAGCTTAGAAAACTCTTTGGGTTTGAAAATTCGTCCCTGCGGACTTTTCATACATCCAAAATTTCAATATTTAGCTGCTACTCCCGATGGTTTAGTTGACGATGGTATCGTGGAGGTTAAATGTCTCGCTTTTTGCCAAGACATAACTCCTAATGAAGCAATAAGCTTTAAAAAAAATTCTTTTTTGGAAAATTGATAGATTTGGCCAGATACAAATAAATAAAAATCACGATTACTTTTACCAAGTACAGGGGCAATTACAAGTAACAGGAAAGGAATATTGCTTTTTTGTAATGTGGACAAAAAAGGGTGTAAAATAGAAAAAATAATCAAGGACGATGATGTGTGGTTTTTGGCGAGATAAAATGTTTAAAAAGTTGGAACCTTTTTATTTTAATTGTTTATTGCCAAAACTTACAGATCCAAGATATCCTAGATAGATGCCGATACGTAACCCGGCTTCGATTCTGGAAGCACAGGAAAAAGCAAAAATCCTTGTAAATACGTCTTTTTGCTGGATTATATAAATTAACGCAATGAACTACTGCTAGTTAGGTAATGTAAATATATATGTAAATACTTTGCATCATGAAAATAGGTAATTAAATCATAAAAAAGAATTTTTGTTTTTGTTTTATCTGTTTTTTATTGTTCTGTTTTAGTTATATCTTCATATAAAGTTTCATATCTTCAATAAATGCTAAATTAAAAAAATCTACATTTGAAAAATTGATTTTTTGAAAGTATATAATGTGCTGGTACCCTTAAAATTTTCAAAATTTAGTCAAGTTAAAGCTGCCCATATATTTTTTTTAATATTGTAATATAAGTGTATACCTAATCAACCAATAAAATAGTTTTTTTACGTAAACACTTTTGTTACAAACTGTGAAGTGACACGTGGAACAGGGTCCTCACCCCTCACTCATATTTAATGGACAGACAAATCGTTACACAATTTTAATGTTTGACATCTCAGGAGGTTGGAAGAATCCGTGAAATTCCGATTTTCCTCCTCTCTTTTTAGCTCGTTAATTTTAGTTAAAATTATTTGTTAACTGCGAAATGCTTAAAGATTTTTGGTATTGATTATTCTAAATATATGAATACATTCTCTTGTACCATAGCTTATGTAATCCGCAACACTTTTCTCTTTGACGCATTCTATTTCAAAAATAATACTAATAATCGTGATGTTTTTATTTGCTTTTGTACTTATAAAGCAAATTTGAGTTTCTCTTTTGAGGAAGGAAAGAAGCAAAAGACAAAAAGAAAATTTTAATGACATAAACATAGAAATCATCAGGAAGTTCTGACATCAAGAGAGTAAGAGAAAATTTCTTAGAAAAAAGGAGAACGTAATGCATTCGTTTTGTATGCACATACATTTTATTCTTCATCACGGATAAATGACGAGGACGTCACCTGAGTTTTCCTCTTTTTTTCCCCACCCTGCCAACAAGACTGACCCTCTACAAATTTAACATCTATCAAACCGTCTACATCATGGGTCTTTTTGTTTGTATCTTTATCTTGCTATTTGTTTGTATTATTGAGAAACTCTAGATCAGGGGTTTCCAAACTTTTATCAGTAGCTATCCCTTTCGAAAAAAGGGTTTTTCTTTTCAGTCCCCTTCAGTAGCGCACACAGAAATTTTTCGAGGGGGGGGGGGGCCGGGCTCTAAAGTTCACCATTCTTGTATTTTGCTTCTTTTGATTTTATCGATTTTCGGGAACAAAACGCAGTAAAAAATCTAATTATTGAATAAATAATTAGCATTAATAAAATTAATCATTAATAACGAATACTTAATTAAATTTTACGTATTATATACTTAGAATTATAATCAATCAAAAAAATCGACGGCTTTGGGGGGGGTCCGGACCGCCAGGATCCCCCCTTTTGGTGCGCCACTGGTCCCCTTAAAATTTTTCTGTAATATATAGCATACAATATAACAAATATAATAAGAAAAATAGCCCCAAAAAAGTTTTACAAGAATAATTTAACTAAAAATATTGTCAGAAAATTAGGGAGAAAACGTTTTATAAGATTTCTTTTATTTTTCTAATTTCACAAGTATAAACAAGTTTTCAGAAACATAGATTGTAATTGCATATTAGTTCAATTTCAATTAATATAGTAATGGGCTTTATGTATTGATACAATGTTATTTTTTAATATTTGACCAGAAATTTTGCTTATCATTTTCATAATCACCTAACTAACGCAGCAAATATAAACATTTATTTTATCAAACAATTTTTCAATTTTACTGAATTATATGTAAATGTATTATAATTTTTAATAAAAAAATCTAGGCTTTGATGCTTTTTTGTAAAATTTTTGCCGCCTATGCGGTATAGCGGTTAGTGACGCCGACTGCTGTACCGTAGGGCCTGTGGGTTCAATTACCGGCCAAGACATGCATAGTTGTAATTGTATAGTGCCTTTGCAGCATGGTAGGACTCTAAATAGCCATTTAGCCACAAATCATCTCGAGAGGTTGGAGGACCCAGTTTATTATCATTATTTTATCAAAATTGGGGGTTGAACTTTTAATAATAAAAGATAAATGAGAAATTTTGACAATGAAGAAGAGGAAACAACTTATTGGGGCACTTCAACAGATTTGACGTTAAAATCTAAAATTAAGTAAAAATGGCTCCTTAGTTTCAGGTTATAAACACAGGCAGATTGCACAAGATTTTTCACACAGCTCTAAAAATTTTAATACCAATCAGAACAATGTGTTTCTCAACGTATGGGGAACAAAACGAAGGTGTGAAAACAAATTAGTCACAAAATATGAAGTGCGACTGCAAATAATTTGCATAGACTCAATTGCAAATAATTTGCAATTGAGTGAAAAAAATGCAGACATATCCCAATTACTAAGTATCAAACATATCCCAATTACTAAGTATAATACATGGATAGGTGACATCTGGAGCATAGTTTGTTATTGATGCGTGAATTATATTAAAATAGTATGAATTTTTTTTTATATAACAAATACAATACTTTTTACAATCTATAAAGTACCTATAACAAGTTGATTAAATTTAAATATTGTTTCAGGGTATATTTTTCTAATAATGGAATGGGGTTCCCCCAAATGTCTTATAGTTCGTAGGGTTCCTCAATTCAAACTGTGTTCCACGGAACCCTGGGGTTCCACGAGTCACAATAAAAAAATTCAAAATGAAACTTATAACTATGTATATGCACAATGGATTCACGTTGTTTCAGGATATATTTTTCTAATAATGGAATGGGGTTACCCCCCAAATGTCTTATAGTTCGTAGGGCTCCTCAATTCAAACTGAGTTCCACGGAACCCTGGGGTTCCACGAGTCACAATAAATAAAAATTGAAAATAAACTTATAAATATTTATATGCACAATGGATTCACGTTCTTTATGAAATTTGTATAATTTCAAGTATTTAAAGCCCATCTTATTCATTAAAACTGAAAATTTTATTTATCTATAATAGCTTTATTTTGCAACACCTTTTTAATTTTTATTATAATATAACAGAAGAATATCAAAACACACATTTTATCTTTGTATATATATACTTTCTATTA
>BMAV01002655.1:633029-682066 GCA_019973955.1 Trichonephila inaurata madagascariensis
TCCTTCAATATTTTTTGTCTCTTTTCTCGAAGTTTCTGTGCATTTTCCTCGATTTTGGGTTTATCCATTTCATCTATATAAAAAATAAGATAGTAAAATTCAACTATACTATTTCTTGTCTTCAACTTACATTATCCAGGGAAGATTAAAATTCTCTAGAGAATCCTTTTCGATTATACAGTTATAATTCAATATTTTCAATTTCACAATTAAATTAGAACACGAATATATTTTCATGAATCTACTTTACGACTGTCGACTATCCCACTATAGGATCTACTCATTAGCTTACACTACCGTACCTCATATGAGTTTGAGTGCGATATGCGGTCCACGCATCTGTGTCTCCCTCAAGCGTAGGGCTGCATCGCCTAATTATTTGTGTCGATTCGATCGTTAGAGTTTTCTGATCGGCCCGAAATTGCTCCAGCCCACAGGGCATCTGCCCGGTCGCCCGCTAATCCTACCTGCCATTGGATGCAGGGCCGATCCTAGCAGGTGTGCAGAGTGTGCACCACACGCGGGTGACCAAAACAAGAGGTAGCCGCAGCTGGAATATATTTCTATCAATCAAGCAATTTTTTTTTATAAATTTCTCAAAATAAAACTTATAATAAGTCGAATAAATGTGCTGAATTTTAAATAGTTATTGAAAAATCAAAATAAGTCCCGATTTCCCGAAAGCGCAGTGTGTTGGTCCACACACACGTCTAAAAGGTCGGAACCCGCGACCTATGGATCCAAAGCTATGTAACATGACCACTAGACAAATGCAGTCACTCCTGCCCACGGGCTGTTATTGGCCTATGTAGATACCACAACAAGTGTTTAAATTCAATATGCATTTGGGGAAATCAAAAGTTTTCAACATAATAATAGCCTCGCAATTTAGAAGAACAAAATAGTGGAAAGAAGTTATTTTTGTGTATATTTGCATTTTCGCTAATGTTTTACTTTTTACTCTTATTCAGGTAGATGAGGTTATAGTGTCAACGTTATGTATTAGTCTAAGTATGAAAAATTATTAGCTCATTAGGTTTTGGCACGTGGGCGGCTAACAACCTAGGATCGGTTCTGATTGGATGTAAGATATCGCTGTTGAAATGCAACAGAAATTTTGACCATTAGATTGAGAATTGCTTCTTTCACACCGCTGCTAATGCATAGTTCCAATGCGTTGGAGCTCCCGCTATTCATGCATTGGACACCAAATTTATTTTAAAATCAAATCGTCTGCCTAAATCAAAAATAATATATAACTGCACGAATAATAATTAATATTTATGTTCAGTTTAATGGTATTATTGACTATGAATTAAAAAATGTTTTTCATTATGCTGACAAGAAATAGTAGAGTTAAATTTCTTCTACACCCAATTTTCTTTTGAATTTGTAGATCTTATGTGAAATAATTGAATGTTTGAAATTATCTTTTGTAATTCAATTTCAAATAATCGCTAGGATACGAATGAATAATATAGGAAAATATTGAGATTTGACCCATTTTTACTCCTCCCTACTTTTGAAATAGGATTGATTTGAGATAGCTTGCCACCTGATGCAACTCAACTCGATTGAAATTCCAGTTGCGGGATTTATATTTATCTCGTAAATTTCGAAAGTCTGGCTAAATATTAGAGAGTTCAAGATCCTTTCATAGTTCATCATGTGTTTTGAATGGGCTGAAAGCTGCTTGGAGTTCTTTCGGGGAAATTGCTCTGTGTATTATATATTTCTTGTCCCGTTGTTGATAGCTATATCCCCGAAAACTCCAGTATTTGCTGCACATGAATTTACTGTTTATAGAATGCAGCATTTTGATCTGCATGGTACTCCTCACGGTTAGTGTTTTTAGCATCTATTATATGCCCTGTTATTCAAATAAAATGTGTTTATACATAATTGTAGGATTTGGACAAAAATTATAAAATTCATTTCGGTATTAGAACAACTTCCTTGTTTATTGGAAGTACCTAGCAGCAACGTATACATTACTTTTTAATGATTAACATTCGATTGAGCAATTTAATTTATATTTCTCGAACATCATCACTATTGGATAAGTTCAAATATTCACATTCATACCAAAGTTCAAATATTTGGGTTTATTGCAAAGTGGAACTCTAGCTCTTTTAAAAGGAAAACATTACATTCAATAAAATTTTTTTAAAATTCTTTTTTTGATATCATAGAAAAACATGTTTTGTGCATTTCTTGTGTAAAAATGAGTTGTATGCATTATGCAACTCATCATACAACTATGCTTCTCTGATTAAATTAATAAGTGTTTAAAACTTAATTAGGAATGTTAAAAAAATCTCCAGTAATTAATAAGTATTTGAAACTAATTTGATGTACTGCTATTTGGTTTCGACAAAACTTTGTTGAATAATATTTTGGGTTATTGTAATGTTGTATATTGTTATGTGATTGCCCGTAACATGATGAAATTTACATCTGTTTGGTGTAAAAATATATTATATATCAAATTAATACCAAGCGTTTAAACATTTAAATATATGGAACAGTATTTGAAATTAAAAAGAAAAAATATGCAAGTAGATGATTTAATTCCTTATCAAATTAGTATTAGTTATTTAAAGATAATACATTTAAAATTCTAATTTTTTCCCTTTATTTGAAACCTAATTATTTTGGAATATAAGTGGTGCAGTTATCTCAATTTGACAAACAATTTTGGTTAATTTTTACACATGGATCATGTCATATTTTATCTTAACAAGGCATATCATTTGATCCTTATATATTATCCCACTAAACAAGAACTGCTGCCAAGTAGTGTACCTTGACTAACAATTTATTTTGTTTGTCAAGGCACACTACTTGGCAGCAGTTCTTGTTTAGTTGTTACTTTTACTTTAAAGGGCAGTCAAAATTATTGGTTTTTGCTGGACTGGTAACAATCATTTCACCAATATTCATGATTGATGGGGATAATACTCACACACACACACAAACCCATCTTTTAAATGTTTGCTGTTATTATTATTTTTTTCCCTGCTATATTTGTTTCATTATTTATATCTACATGATTATTTTTCACTTTTTTTTTGTGTGATTAAGTGTACAGTCCTGGTTTTCAGTGATTCATTTGGCTAGAATAATTGAGCTTTTGAAGTAAATTTTTCTCCTTCTCTTGCCTTGACTTTTAGTCATTTGAAAGTAATATTTAGATAAAATTGATATCATGAAAATGAAAAATGCTATTTAGAAAATCGTCAAATCAAAAGACATTGCTAAATGCTACGATATGCAGCCCATAGTGGAAAACAGTTCCTGTGTATTTTCAGATACAATAATAACGATAAACAGCATTTAGCTACATCATTTGAATTATGAAAGGCTTTTGATTTGTTAGAATTGTTTGACTGTATTATGCACAAGTACCATGGATTTGTCGTTTAACTTATGAGATGATCAGTAATTTTTAAATAGTTAACTATTTTATAAATAAATATGAAATATTTTGTTCCCCTTAAAGGATTAGCTGATTTTCCTCAGGAACAAATAAGTTGAGAAATGATACAAAAAATAGTTAATCAGAGGAGGAAATGTTTTTAATTTATGCTTGAGCATCAATTTGTCTTAGGTTTCCCGTTCATTAAATCATTATATAATTTTCTCTTTTGCAATGGCTTTTTGATGGCTTTCTTGTTTTGGCAGTTATGTTTCCTTTGAAAAGAAGCTTAGTTTATTTCCTGGGTATTTGTGTATTAGTGTCACCGCAGCAAAATTTGTGCCACACAAAACATACCATGATATCAATACAAGGAAAATGTCTCTGTGTTGTATTTGGGGGAATATACAATCAGTCAGATTGTGCTGTAAAATGACACAACTTGCTTGGCACAAATTTGGCTGAGATGATACTAATATGCAAGTATCATTTTGTGTTTTGTAATCTATTGTAAAAAAAAGAGAAGTAAAACAGAATTTTGCTGTATGATTTAAATTGTTTTTTTTAAAAAATTTTATTGTAATTCAAATTTTAAAATAAAATTTCAATTTATTTTTAAAAAGTTTTTTATTTTGGTACTTACATATTATTGCAACCTATTGGCGACATTATATGAAATGAAGTACATGATTGCCAGTTCACCTCATGCGAAATTGGGATTGCATATTTAGCGAGTTATCTTGAACGTTGGCAATTGTTCCGATAATACTTAAGTACTTTAATTTTAAATAAGAAATCTTGTTTTGAGAAAATCTTTATTCTAATATATTTTCTGAAAAAAGTGTATATGCCTGTTTAATGAATTGTAGGATATGCAAAATATTGTTAGATTGAAAGCGCTGTATAAATTTATACTTTTTATAGGTTGTCGGAATTCTATATTGAATATGGAAGCAAGAAAACTTTACACAACTCCTTATACTCGTCGATGTGTTGTTGCAAGACTATCTGAATTTACTCTAGCACAGTATCAAGAATTAATACATCAAAATGCTGGAGGTTTACTCATTTTGATTCCTAAAAGTATTAGTTCTTTGCCTGTTTCTGAGCAACAGGTAAGTAATGGTATATTTTCCAAACTTTAAAATGATATAATACATAAAATAAAGGAGAAGCCCACATATCCATGCACTTTGTAGAAAGAAGTTGTATTTTTAAATTCTAAAATAATGAAGTTCATTCATATATTTTAATAAAAATAACAAGGATTTAAATAAAAGGGATTGTCATGAAATTAGATAATGAAAATGATACATTCTTGAAAATTTTATTTTGAATTTTGTGTTATATATGAAATAGATATATGTACTTAATGTATTCATTTTAATTACTATGCAGTTAAATATTATATTAATTTATTTACTTCAATATTATCAAATTGTTTTTAAGTAGAAGTGGCAAAGTCATAGTTAAACACATTGGTTTTTAGTTCTAGGTCACGTCAGCAGTGTATTTTTCAAAAACAAAACTGCTGCAAAGACAAGCTACATTTTCAAGTAGGGAGTAATATTTCATAAATGTTATAAATTTTGTGTCAAACAAAAATATCAAAGTAAATTTATTTAGTCACAATCAAGGATATTACAAGTAGAAGAAAAGTGATTATCTCATTCAAATAATAATGTTGACACAATTTAATTTAACCCTAAACAACTAGGTTATTAGAAAAGGAAGAAAATAACCTTTTTCTTTGGAGAGCTGTCCTTTTCTTTTGGGGTACACATCACTTGAATTTTCACTTATTTTCTCACAGAATAGCTGACAGTTATATACTTCTGCTCACCCAAACATATTTTCACAATTTTTAATCATTCATAGATAGTTGTAATCAAACATGTATTCTTGCACAATTCAAGTGTACTGTCTTCTTACTTTTTTCATTCCATAAAATTACAAAAAGTGCTACTTTGCTCACTTTATTTTAAACCACTTTGTTCAACATGGATCCAACATTTATTTAAAATATTTAAAACTATTGGAATGACTATATAGAAGTAGAATGAGACTTATTTGAGGGAGGGAGGGGGAAGGGTCTTTCATTAGGTAGTCATTTTCCTTTTTTAAAAATTCATAAGCAACATTTTTAATTTCTGAAATGTCTTCTAGAAAGCCAATTCATCTCACAGTGAAGGATGTGTACGAATTCCAAACCTAATAATTCACAATATTTTCTGAATTCCTATCTGTTTAATGCTTTCATTTTAATTTTATTCACAATTTTACAACTGATAACATAACATGCTGCATATTTAAAGCTTTTCCACACAGTGCTTGATTTATAATGGAATATTTTAGTACAAAATAATTAACCCTTTTGCTCTGACCGTCATATATACATCCCAGCAGATTGGAATGTTTGGTAGCAGTAAATGTCATTGTATGGTCCATGGGATTTAAAATGCATATAGATTTGATCTACTTGAAATTGGAGAAATATTACTGATATATAAACATAAGGGGAAAGGAATGTTTCTGAAATTGCATGCTTTATGATGGCTATTTAAATGAGCGCATGATATTTGTTTATTTTCACTAAAGCATTGGGTTTGAATGGATAATTAGATATTGTAAATGAAATGTTTCTTTTTTTTTCTATTGCAATGTCGAACTGAACTTGAAATAGCAAAAATGGCTCAAAATTCAGTCAAAAACTGACTCTTAGAGTTGTGATAGGGAGAAATATTATATTCTGATTGTTCTGTTCATTACAAATTTAATTATGATGACATTTCAGACATCTGTATGTTGAGCACATCAAAAGAAAATGCCTCTTCCTAGTCATCCACAACAGTTAATTTAGTTTTTGTTTGTTCATATTCCTGCAAAAATCCTCCAAAATAGAAAATGATTTATTACGAGTGCAAGGATTATAACATATAGGACTGTGTATCCTTGAAATCCTTTGTTTTCAAAATTTTCATACTAAAAAAGAATTTTAAATAATATTCAGTTCTCAAATGTATTATGTTATAAGCAAAAATATGTAAAAAATGTATTTAAACAAACAATAACATGCATAAATAAAGTATGTAAATATTAATATATAAAACATTTGCTGTTTATATACTGTACAGAGCATTATTAAACAATGTGTTCATATTTTGGTACTTCATGAGTTTTTAGGCTTGGCCATAAAAAACCCTCTTGCCTGTGAAAGAAACCATCTTCATGAACACATTTGTGCTTTTCATCCTGATAGGGTTAAAAAGTTTTTCAAACTGCCATTGATTTTACTTGTCATTAATGACACTTTGTCAGTAATACTCTGATGAATTTACTGCATTCTAATTTTGGGTTTTCTAGGAATTATTTTATTTTTCAAACATATCTAATCCTCTAGTTTTAAAACGTTATGCTTTCAGATTGGTAAGTTTTTCAGACATTAAAATTTTCATCAATTCTTAAAAAGTTAAATTGGGTAGCATCACATATCTATAAATTTAACCATAGTCAAAGAAAGAAATGGACAAAATATCCCATTTACTGAGAAAATTCTAATATTCTTTAAGTATGTTTTGTAACTATCTACCCTGATATAACAATTTCACTTGCTTTTCTTTCAATATTTCTTTTTATGTCAAGATGTCATGTCAATATTTCAGAGGGGGTAAACTTTAACAGTTTCTTCTATCAGAAAAGGCTCATTTTATTTTTTGCTTATACTAAAGCAATTTCAAAGGACACTTCCGTCATTGCCAAGTTTTCACAAATTGCAAATATATTTTGTCTGCTTATTTTCCCCCCTGTTCTTAGTCACATATTCTTTTTGTTAACTCAAACGCAAAGACCAGTTTCATTTTTTCTTCTAAATTAGTCTGTTGTTCTTTTTATAGTATCTGTTAAGATCATATTTTTTAATAGATCATAAACAGAATTTGTGAAGTATTTGTAAACAATGAAACACAGTTTGCCTAATAGACTTGCTATAACTCATTTTTCCCACTATTCATTTAGTTCACTTTACTATTACTTTTTGTGCTCCTAATTTTCTTTTATGTTACAAATGTTAACAAGAACATAAACAAAATATGTGTAAATAAATTTTGAAAGTCTGGATGCTGAATAAGAACAAATGGATCACATGTAGGTATGCTGTCCATTTATGAATCTGTTTTGTCTATCAATAATAAACAAAACAAATGAAACAAGTTATGTGTGAGTACAGTTGCCAACTGTATGAGCCATTTATAGAGTTGAATTGAGTGTTCTCCAGTGTTGAATAGAGAGAGAGAGAGAGATAAACGAAGTTGTTTGTACTTCAAAAGAATAAATTATAGCACAAGGATCCAATGTGCCATTTGTAATGAGCTAATGTGCCTTTGACTATTGCTTGCTTTAAATTGTAATTTAACTGAAAGTAAATTAGTTTTGATTTGGTAGCTTATTAATCAGTTTCAGTCAGTTTTGCTACATGTAAAATCCTGTAGTGCTTATATTGATGTACTATAAATTTGATATAATTATAGATTTAAGTTTTTTGTATAAAATAAGATTTGTGTATTTTGTTCTATATGTGTAGGTAATCATGCAATTAGAAAAGCATATGTTAGAGGAAGATGTAATAATTCCAGTATATTTTGCCTATGAAACGGAGGAATTATTAGAAATGTATAATAGTATGGAACAAACTTCGTCTCAACAAAAAGCAAGGTCTGCTGCTGAAGGTAGGTTGGACTTTAGACTTTTATTCTATGGTTTCAGTAAGAAATCTTAAAGTTATGAACATATTAATTTGTTTTTGTATTTAAAGAAATTATTTGAATATTATTGTAATATTTAAAATTAGAAAAACAATGCTAGTCTAGATGTAGAATGTAAGGTTGTAATTGTAGCATCTAGATATTGACTTTTAAACTACCAAATATGTTTTTGAAAAGCTGTGTCATATAAATCACCTCTAAAAAACTGTTATCTTATCTTGTTCAAAAATATTAACTTAATATGTTGAAACATAAGGAACTTATGAAAATTGTAGAATTTGTTAAATCAGGTATTTTTTTTCTCATTTGTTAACCTTTACAGCTGCCTGCAATGTATATATTGCTACAACTGTTTTGATCACAGTGTTATTACTTTGCACATGATTTAAAGAATATTTATGCATTCTTTATATATAACTATTATAAATAGCAAATAAAAATGTTTGATTTTATGCAATTTAAAAAAACTTCCTACTGTTGGTTGGTTAGTTTGCGTTTAAAATTTTGACCTCACTGTTATAATAGAATTTCAATTATTTTTTTTTAATAAGTTTTCCTGATAACATATAACTAATTTTTTTTTCAATCTTATTTGAAATTGTATTTGTTTATGCAAAAATTGATTGTTATCTCTTATTTGAATATTCTAATTAAGGAATCTGAAACCTTTTTAAATATTATTTATTCAGTACTGATGACTTTGCTACTTGCACTCCTTGGAAACTTTGCTGATGTCCTTTGTTATTGTGTCATGATTCAGAACCATAGTCTTTTGTTTCAAACAAAAATTGATGAAACTAAACAATAAATTTTACTTTTTATATTAGAAGTTAAATTTTTCGTGTTTGAAATTTTGGAAAAATATGCTTAGTTAAAAACATGCATTTCTTGATTTACATGTTCACATATTTTAAATTCCAATTCTTCAAAATGAATTTGAAAGGCACTATATATGCTCATTTTATCATTTTCCTGATTCATTTTCTAATTTTTAATTATTTGCTTTCATTTGTATATTGTATGGTTTCAGTTAATCAGTTTTGAAAATTAACATTAAATAAAAATAGTAATTGCAAGGCAGTTAATTTAAATTTTCTCAATAGAAAATATGCTATCATTAATTCAAATTGTTTCAGATTAAATTATAAAAAATTGTTATACTGAAAATCTACTTGTACACTAATATTATTTAAAGACAAAATTCTTTAATTGAGAAAAATTTTATCATTGCTAAATTATACAAATATATCACTTGTATGTGTGTGTATGTATATATATTATGTAGAGGTTTTAGCCGCATCAATTTTTTCCGATATTAATTTTAGTTTAAAATTACTATCTCAAATAATGTGTACATTCTGTATTTTTTTCATGTTGTTTGAGTCTAACAGTAGTTTTTACTTTTTTGAAAACATGAGTAAAGTAATAATAAAGGAAATTATTAAAAAAAAATTTAGTTTATACCAGGATATTTAAAAGATTTTTTTAAAAAAATTATTTCTTTTTACTGAAACCTAAGACTTATGACATTCAGGACTGAGTTTAGGAATTAAAAAATTGTTCAGCCATATTAAAAAGCCATTTTTAAATTATTAATAAATAAATTTATAAATAGTTTAAATAATTTTGAGCTCTGCAATTCATGTTCTAAAAATTATTCGATACTTCATTATTATTTGAAATAAGTGTAATTTTAACCATGTAGTTGATTTTAGGTCTACATTTGAAATGTATTTTGTTGATTATGAAAAAATATATATGCTATAAACTATTTTTCACTTTTTCAGAACTGCCTGCTTCCATCACATCTAGTGGTTATCAATTAGTTGTGTCTGGTCCTGCACCTAAACCACAATCAGATACTCAAATCATAAGTATTCAGGTACACCTGAGGTTGCTTTGAAATATCATTAGATATGTAAATATTATTTGAAAGTGTTAATGATTTTAAAATTGTATGATTTTGAGATCTATTTAAAAGAGTATTTAGTTTTTAAAATTGAAATGGATTTTTTGGAGTATTTTTTTATTTTGTCAAAAGGGTAAATTTTAGTAATATTTTCAATTTTATAAAATAAAGGAATATATTATACAATTATTCTAAAAATGTTTTAAGTATATACTTGGGTAGTTTTGTGGGAACTTTCAGAATATATTTGAGTAACATGAAAAATTATAAAGAAACAATGTTCAAAACAATTTAACCTCTTAAAAACGAAACTGACAATATGAAAATATTAAAATAAGATTGTATTCCCATTAAGTCTTTTTAAGGATATAACGGCTTCTTTACTAATTAGAAAAAATTGAAAAAAAATTGTTGAATAAATAACTATGCTTCAAATATTTAAAACCATTTATAACCTCTTAAATGTAATATGTAAAGTTTTCTGGGATAAGGGTATTGCTCATCAGATTAATATAATGGTGAATAGGTATTTAGTCATATGATTCAATTTTTCAAATTTTACGCTTTAAATAAAATGCTTTGACCCTACTATTCATTATTTATTAATTGGATATATGTTTCAAAAACTTCTTAGTTATGAATGTTTAAAAAAATATAATGAATGCTAATTTTCATCATATTTTATCAATAAATACCATGTGTTTTCTGGGCATAACTTTTGTTTTTAATCCTTCCATTAATCCTTTACTGTATATCATTGTACTTTAAGACAGTAATAGGATTAAAATATGTTAATGATTTTAATTAGAAAAGAGAGGATATGTCGAAAGATAATTTAATTAATTAGAATCAGTACTAAAATAAGAATAATTGGGATTTGTTAAACTAAATTAAGTCATTGAAAAAAGCTTTAAATATTAATGAAAATTTTTTAAGATAAAAATTATTAATGAAAACTACTTAGCATTTAATCCTGTTTGTTGATTGGCATCAATCCCTTTCCTTCTATCTGATCATTTTCAGTGTTTTAGTTTATTCTTTACTATATGTTTGCTTTAGAAGTGTTAGCACATTCCTTTAATAGTAGCAAGCAGCAAGCTGATTTAGATCAGTAAAAAGTGTCATTTTATCAATGGATTTATTTCCAATAAATGTTAAGTAAAATTCTTTTTAATTGTTTTAATGTTTTATTAAAATGCAATCAACTATATTTTTTTGTAGAAAATATTCTGAATTTTTGAATTCTAACTGATTATTGATCAGTTTACTTAGGATATATCATCAGGGTACTGTGAAATGAATTATAGTTTTTTTTTGCTAAAATGCAATTTGATTTTTGTTAAATAATGAAGTTACCAGCTTTAACATTGTCAACCTTTTTTTTATGAGTACATTTAACCCAACTTTCATTGGTTTTATATATATATATACAAAGAAAAGATTTATATGAAACAATTTCCTGAGATAATTTATCCAAATGTCCTTTTTGTAAACATTTTATCTTGGAATGCATTAGGTCTTACTATCCTAAAAAAAGATAAAGAGAGATAAAAATATATTTGAAGGCAGGAGTATGCAATTGCTATGAATAATTGGAAAAAGAAAAATCACCAACTAGAAAAATTTAAATACAAAATTCTTTCTGGAATAAAAATAAACACATTTTTTAAATTTTATGTTGAAAAGTATTTGTTTATAATGTAGTTTTTTTATATTGCATTTTGTATTACTTTGAGCATTCACCCCCCTCCCACACACATATTACTAAGTTGTATTAAAAAATTTTATTATAATTAAATTATAACAAATATATTCTTAGAATAAGTAAAGCATATTTTAAGCTAGATTCCTTTTATGTGTTAAACTTAATACAGTTAAATTTTTTAATAATGATTAAAGTTTAAATTCATTTAATAGTATTATTTTGATGAAATAGACATTTTTAGTTTGAAAATTTTATCTATAAAAATGACACCACTTTTTTGGAACCATATTTCTTAAAATACTAACTTGTTTTGCACATCTCTTTAGACAGCCAAGGAGACAAGATTAGACAATGTCTTTTCTTTGCTTTTTTTTATATCTATCCTGTCTTATCCTTACATCTATACCTATGTAATTGTATGCAAAATAGTACTATTGTAAATTGACCTAAAGAATTGAAATAAACTGATCTGAAGTTTTACAATCTGATATAATGAAAATTATCCATTGTTTATTAATTCTTGTAAATATTCCTTTTGTTAATCTACTTGCACTCTTAATCATTATATATGGTATTAATGATTAAGTGTAATTATCTGAAAATAAGTTTTTAAAAATACAGTTTTAATGTAGTTTTACATAAATAACAAACTTTTATTGAAATATGTTTCCTCTATAGGGTAAACTTTGTGGATTTGGTGTTGAAGAACAGTTACCAACTGTAGCAATTGTTGCTCATTATGATGCGTATGGTATTGCACCAGTATGTTTGCTTTTATTACTTTAGCAGAATTCATTCATCTTGTTAATGTATTAATTCTTTTTGTATTCAAAATAATAAATGTTTGGTTTTTGTCAGGGCTTATCTTATGGATCCGATTCCAATGGTAGTGGAGCAGCCGCCCTACTTGAATTAGCTAGATTATTGTCTCGATTGTATACAAATTCTCGAACACATCCCAGGTACATATGCAATCCTTAATTAGAGGATTTAGAATAAGTATTGATTTTTAAATTTGAGTATTTCCATGTACTCTGTTGGTTATCTATCACTTGCAATTATTTCAATGGTTACTAATACAAATTATTTCCTTAGATAAAAGATTAGATTTTCTTTGATTAAAAAAAATGAAATCTAAAAAAGAATGAAAGAAACAAAAATAAAAGAATGATTTATATTCTTTTTCCTCCAAAATAATGGAACATGGCTCTTCAAAATTAAGGACAGATATAATTTATTTCCTGTTGAAAGAAAAAGAGTTTTTGTTCATATCTTTTAAGAGTATTTTATGCTATCTCTTTAAAATATTTTACAATAAATTTCATCTCATTGTTAAGAATTTTACATTGAATTCTTAACTGAAAAATGTATATCCATATTAATGAATGAAATATGTATATCCAAAATATTTGTGCATGTATATGTGTGTGCATAAAATTGAGGAAATATAATGAATGAATAAATATAAGAATGAATGAGATTAATTAGTATGTATGTTATACAAATGATCAAGAACCCTGAACTTTAAGAAATATTTTTTATTTTCATTATTCAATTTATTATTTTTTTAATTCTTTTTAGTACACTGACTGCTAACTATGAGATAATTTGTAGTTTGAGTTACTGTCTAGGATCTCAATTTCAAATGATCTCCAATTTGTTTACTAACTATATTTGTAGCTATAATGAAATTTGTGGTACATCAGTGTAAATCTGAATTTCCTAATATTTGTATAGGTTGTATAATACATAATTTGTAAATAATGGCTTTTTATACTGAATTCCTAAAGTAGTCAATTTATTAAAGTATTCAGTTAATAAATTTATCATCAAAACATTTAAGCAGTGTTGAGAAATACTTTTAATCGAGTGATTATTATAATTTTTATTTGATGAGAACATAAAAAAGCCTGAATATGCTTATATAGTTGTTTTTTACCCCCACAATTGACAGTAACATCTAGATCAGTGGTCTTCAAACTGTGTTCCACGGAACCCTGGGGCTCCACGAGTCACCATAAAAAAAATCAAAACATAAATTACAAATGTGTATGCAAAATGGATTCACATTCTCTATGAAGTTTGCAATTCCACTAAAATTTAAAGAGCTGTCATTAAGAAACTGAAAATTTTATTTCTACATAATAACTTTATTTTGCAATACTTTTTAAACTTCTATTATAATATAATAAAAGAATATTATAATATATATATATTTTATTTTTATATATTGCTTACTAGATTGTAAATATTTTATTGCTCACTATCCCCTGGGTTCTACAAGATAATTGTATACTCATTAGAACAATTTCTTGCAAAACTAAATAGTTTTCAAATAGAAAATGTACCCTTTGACATTTGTTAAGAAAATTCCTGCAAAAACGGAGAAAGAACAACTTATGAATCTATCAACAGATTTGATGTCAAAACTCTAAATTTAATAAAGAAAAACTCCTTAATCTCATGTTGCAAATCATGAAAAGTACACTGTATTCTGCTAAACATTTTAATGCCATTCAGAAAAATGTGTATAAATTAAAAATATTTCTCACCATAAATGGCTACAAAATCAAAGCATAGAAATAAATTAAGTTTGGAATATGTAATGTGATTGCAGTTAATTTCAATAGGCCTAGACTTCAACAGTTTGTGTAAAAAAAAATCAAGCACATATCCCAGTTACTAAACATAATGCATGGGTGGGTAAAACTTGGATCACAGATTATTATTAATGAGTAAATTATATTAAAAGTAAATTAAAATTTTGAATAATAGATGCAATTCTTTTTTTAATTGCCTTTACAAAATGTACCTATAAGATGCTAATCTACTGTAAATATTATTTTAAGATATATTCTTCTAAGTGTGTGCATGGAATAAGGTTCCACGAAAATACTCTAGTTCTAGGGGTTCGATTAAAACATCTTCTAGTTCTAGGGGTTCTGTGAGTTGAAAAAGTTTGAAGACCACTGATCTAGATCAAGTCCATGAACCTGATTTTTTAAACAATGTAGCAGGACTTGAAAGGAGCTGGCTCTAAGGCAACTGATACAAGCCACAATATGTGGGCAGGAGTGGCTTGGGTCACAATGCAATTTGGACAAGGAGGGTAAATTTTAAGACCTATGAATAGTTTCATTTCCCCTACTGCTTGTCCATATCAAAGCAGCACTAGGATGATTTCCTTCATACCACTCATATAAGGGGGCTTGCCTCCAAGAGGAACTGATATCTTGTTTGACCCGGGTAGCAATTTCTGAAAAAGTAATGCTGCCACCATGTCTAGAATCTTTATGGCTGTCATCAACACACGCGCCAAACCATTTGCAATCTCATTCCTGCAGACGTTCATGTGTGATTGTACCCACTGAAAAAGATCTTAACATTGACACTTAAGCTATTTAATAGCTGGACAATACTCGTTGTCGTTCTATCACCAAGTCACCATTCAGATAGATGCTGAATAGAGCTTCGACTATCACTGAATATCCAAATATCTGTATTGACATTATCAGTAAAGCAAAATTTCAAAGCTTCCTCAATAGCTAAGAGTTCTGTCCAAAAAACTGAGCAATAGTTAGTGTTTCTCTTACAGATCCTCTTTTTGATGAAAATTCCACTACCTGAGACCGTTTACACCTATGCTGCCATCAGTATAGATCTGTAACACATCACATGAGATTTTATAAGTATTCTCCAAAGCAAGCTTCCTAAGATACTCTGGATGTTGAGTACCCTTGTTAGTATATGAGGATAATTTGGTCTTTTTTTTAAAAAAAAGACCCGTTCACAGAATGATGCAGCAACATCTGTACAGCGGGCCAGAGAAACATCAGCTATAATTATGCACCTATCCCTTGCTTCAGCATAGCTAAGCGGATTTTCTCTCTTAAGGTGACGATTGTTCCAATTGCACACATAACTAGAGGTTCTGTGCTGGTCACTATAACTGATGAGCTTGGCAAAGTATTTAGCCAATAGGTATTTGCTTCGTAATCTGTGAGGTGCGAGTCAGCTTCTAAACTATACAATATCCTTCGTGCAGCTATTGTGGAGACCAATGAGGACTATGGCAGCAGAGAGTTGTATCCTTTCTAGTTTATCAAGGTTGCTACGAGCGGCAGCCTGATATTCATTAATAGGTCGAGTGAGAGTAATATATGTAGTTCGAAGAGTCCAAGCATCCGCTCCCCAGTCCCTCCCAGAAATATATTTTAAAATTTTCAGTTAAAAACCAAATTGTTTATATGAGTATGACCAAGAATCTCCTGATGTAGGATGAATCCCAGATAAATATATTTAATAATGTCAATATTTATTAAAAATATATTTAAACAGGGAATATGTGCACATCTTAAAACATATCTTCAAATGAAATAGATTTTGATAAAAGCCAAATATAGTTTATGTAGGTTCTGTTACATGATTTTTATTTTTGTCTTTTTTTCCTCATTGGTTTTTTTCTTATTTGAAATTTTCCATTTTTAATAGATTCAATCTGTTGTTTTTGCTTTCTGGTGGAGGAAAGTTTAATTACCAAGGTACAAAAAAATGGATTGAAGATAATGTAGATAGCTCAGGTAATTATTATGTTTGTTTTTATTTTAAACTTTTTAAAATTCTTAGAAATTGTTTATATTCTTAGGATGCATTGTGAAGTAACATTTCCCTTTTCAAAATGAAGCTCATTTTAGATTTATAAGAGTTCAAACATGTAAACAGTTGTTATTTAATGAGAAATAATGCATTTTCAAATCTTCATAAAATGTTTTTTCTATTAAATCTCACAATGCATGAATTATTTTATAATAAACTGTATTCATTGAAGCATATTGACAGAGAAAATGTTAGCTTTCACTCGGTAAAATTGCAGTGAATATAAATTGAGTGTTTTCTTTAGTAAATATTTGTTTGAAAATAAATTAACTAACTTCTCAGAATTTTGGAGCTGTTAGATGAGTTAACTGTATAATTTTAAAATAGTTGATTTTGAAGAAAAGTTTTTTTTTTATTACTCATGTGAAATTGTATTGTCTTCTGATTGCAATTTTTATAGTTCAAGATTAAATTTGTTTCTACTGTAAAAAAATAACTTTTATAACGCATTACTCGCAATAAGTCTCAGGCCTAACTAATAAAACAACAACTTTGATACAAAGTTGAGCTTTATTTATCAAGAAACTCCCCTTCAAGAGTGATACATACAGCCTAACACTCATCTAATTTTTTAATGCCTTTTTCTTAGAAAGATTTGTCTTTGCTCTCAAAATAGGCTTCAACGGAAATCACTTCTTCATTTGAGCCAAACCTTTTTCCCTGGAGTATTCTATTAAGGTCTGCAGTCAGTAGTCACTTAGGGTCATATATGGACAGTATGGTAGGTGAGAAAGTAAAATGAAGGGCGATTTGTTCAGTTTGACCATCATTTTCATGGACGTGGCCCAGAGTTTTGGTGAAACAGTACTTTTTCTTTTGCATTTGAGTCTGTTGCTTAATGTTTTCACACATTCAGTTGATTCAATAATACCATATAATATTCACTATTAATGGGTAGGGAGTCAATTAACAAAAAGGTAGTCAACAAAATTCTATGCACATCCCAAAATACGGAGGCCATAACCTTACCAGCTCATGTTTTGAGTTTTTAGTCGCTTTGGATGGCTTTAATCGACTGCTGTCCACTCTGCTGACAATCTTTTTGATTAAGGTGTGTAGAAATGAATCCATGTGTCATCCATTATCACATACCTACGTAAAAAATCCTGTTTATTTCGCTTAAATAGCTAGCTCCAAGCAGCGCTCTGAGTCATTGATGCGTTGTTGTTTTCGATCAACAGTGAGCAAACACGGCATCCATTTTGAACACAGCTTTCTTATTGACAAATGATCATCCAAAATAGTGAATGCACTGCCTTCTGATACCTTTAAATCCTTTACTATCTCACTCAACCTCAATTTACGATTGGCTGAAACGATTTTATGGACTTTCTTTTGATGTTTTCCGGAATAACTGCAGAATGTTGGTCACACCTGAACGTTCAGCATCATTTATGTCTATGTGATCATAGTTTAAGTGTGCATACCACCTCTTAACCATTGTAGGTGTTGGGGCAGTCCGGATAACACTTATCAAGCCATTGTTTTCTATGAATAATGTTTTTTCCCATCAAAAAGCAATGTTTAATTAACATGAAATTCTTTTTCATCCATGGTTTCTAAACAAACAAAAGTTGCTTCTCTAAAACCACTGTATCTTTTAAACTAAACAAGATATCATGAAATTTTTTTTAAACATGTGTCGTTTGAAAGTTACTACTACTAGGTTAGGCTTAGGAAAGTTAGATGATAGCACCATCTATATGTTAGGCCCGGGACTTATTGAGTCATGTGTTATGTACTTATGTTAATAACTGTATATTAAATTAATTTTGTAACTAATTTGATTTTAATTTTAAACATTGATTATATGAAAAGATCAATCATATTTTAAAATTTGAGATTATGAAAATCTAAATTTTTCTTTTATCTAACTTCAAAGCACAGCCCTATGCAAGTGTTAACTAGAGCTAATTTTTGTATATGTCTTATTAAAAAAGTAACTATATATATATAAATTTTTTTTACACTTAAATGTTTACATCTCAAGTAATTTATTTGCTTGATATTGATTAATTTGAAACAAAAAATGCTTATATTCAAAAAAATTTTTAAAGGAATAAATTTTATTTTTATTTATAGTTTGTTTTATAAACAAACATACAAATGTTATCTAACATTATAGCACTAATATTATCATTAATTTCAAAAGAGTTAATTTTCTTCTTTTATTAGTTCTATGTTTTTTTGATGATTATTATAATTCTGTAAACTATTTAAAATTTAAAGAAAGGTATCCAATATCTCAATTTTAATATTTATTTGTTTTTGATGGGAAACAATACCATTTTGTTGCATCATTTTCTGATCTTAAATTACATAATTATTTACTGTTTTAGATGCCAGTTTGCTGCCAGATGCATTATATACTCTATGTCTAGATTCTATTGGAGATGATGATAATTTGTATTTTCATGTTTCAAAGCCTCCTAAAGAAGGAAGTGCTGGTGATATATTTTATAAGGTATAACTTACAGCTTCATTTTTATTGATAACTTTTCTCTTATAATATTTATGGTAGAATATTAAAACTATGGTAAATTTTTTTCTCCTGGAAATTTTCTGCATTAGTGCTTTTTGGCTTTTAATTAATATTTAAATTTTCTGCAACATTATTAAATTTTATTTTTATTTAACTTATTAATTTCAAAATCTAATTGATATCAATTATGCTGACACTTATACAAAATTGTTCTTTTTCTAAATCTGCATTTATTAATGATATTCCTGCAAAAATTACATCTAGTATAATCAGTTTGTCTTTGAAATTTTTTATCATATGTATGAAAATCTGTTGTTATAAACATTTAAATAATGCTATTTTTACAGTCATGATGCTGAAATATTTATTTTAATTCTTAAAAATTCTTTTGAAATAAATGCTGCTTTCTTATTGAACTATTTTTTAAAATCATAATTTTGTGAATTAAAATATTTTGTTAAATCATATCACATTGTGAAATAGTTATACTGTTAATTATTTATTTCTAAGGTTATTAGTCAATTATTTTATTTTTAATTAGTTATTTTTCATGAGTTTTCTTGTATATAACTTTAAAACCATATTTAAAATAGTAATACTTTACTACAATTCTGTTATCAGATCTTATGTGTTGTAAAGAAAGGTTAATGGATTATTTAATCAAAATCTCTGGAAAATTGTATGTTACATCAGAGAGAAAAATGCACCTACATATATTTTTTTTTCTTTCCTTTTTCATTTGAGTTTAATAGTAAGGTTTATCAAGTAACTACTTTTATGATGGGTATTAAAATTTATCAATTTTAAATTTATATGTCAATGTACCATTAAAATTTTTGAATGTTTTGAAAATAAACATATTTATTTTTAATGGATTTTCTAAGTTATTTTTCAAATATACAGAATTAATTTTTGACAAGTTTTGATTTAGGGTTAGTATATTTCTTATGTAATGGAATGATGTATTGTCATAATATCCAAATTAATTTTTTATTAGGAGCTCCAGTGGGCTGCAGCACAATCGGAAGAACATGTAAATGTTTCTATGATTCATAAGAGGATCAATCTTGCTGATGAATTATTGTCATGGGAGCATGAACGATTTAGTATTAGGCGCCTTCCTGCTTTTACTCTGTCTCATTTGCAATCTCCAAAATCTCTAAAGAAAACTACAATTTTAGATACAAGGTATGTGCTTTAATATTCATTTTTGTAGTTTTTCAAAACAATTCTATTTTAATTTTTAGTTTTAATAAATCTTAGTTTTCATCTTTTAATATTGAAACTTTTTGTATGAGTGAAATATAATTAATTAATAAAGAAAATTCTGTTATTTAAAATAAATTTCCTAACAAATAATTTTAAACCTCAGATTTATGTTCTCCTGGATATATACATGTAAAACACAGGTTTGATACAAGTCCTATACATGTTTTCATTTTGTGTTAAATAAATATTAAGAATTTATAATTGATGTTTAGCCCTAAAAATATATGCTGGAGGATTTTACAATTTCAAGCTGTTAAAATTTGTTTAGGAATTTTTAGTGTATATTTATAATATATATATATATTTTACATATAGTTACACTAAATATGTGTTTCTTTGTGCAAATGTATGTGTTTATTGATTGTACACATACATTCACACAAATATTTTTTAAACATAATAAATGATGTTTAATATTTAAAAATTTAATTTTAAGTAAACTGATGTTTTTTTTTTGTTCCATGTATTTTATTTTGCCACAAACTCTAACTTTCTTTGATTCTTTACATAATTTTAAATTTGCTTATAGTATATGTGCACAAGTGTAAAATAATAAATGAAATACAAGTACAAATTTGATTATAAACATATAGTTCTGAAATTATTTAAAATATTGGAAAGATAAAATTTTCCATTAATAATACTTTTTTAAAGGTTGTATGATTTCAGGATGCTGGACTTTATTTCTAGCAGGAAAATGGGGTTTTATAAGAGAAAAATTCCTATATTTGGAATATCTCCATACATTTTTTTGTTAAAAATAAAGTGTCCTAAAATAAATACTAATTAATTATTTAATGGGCACAGGTAGGCCTAAACCCACCATGGGCTGTTGTGCAACTGAGAGAGAGAATTATTTAATGTCACCACAAGATTGTTATATTAAGTCAACAGATATAATATGAAAGATAAATTAAGATCATACCGTAAAATCCGGCGTATAACGTGCACCTATACTTTCAAGCTGCATTTTTTTTATTTTAGGTATATTCGCCTCACAATGTGCACCTCCTTTTTTACAAAGGAACCTGAAGAGAGTGTGTGCGTGTCCAATGTTATTATGTTTTGATGTCATTTATTTGAGATATAATCCCAAAATTATAAAAAATAATATACTTCTAGAACTACAATACTTTATAAGTTCATTAGAAATGTCGTCTATTTTAAATAAACAGTATTCCAATCTATGTAGAAGTCTCATTTTTTTCTGTATTCATCTTTTTTATTTTAAAAGCTATCATTTTTACACCCGGCATATAATGTGCACCTGTAAACTTAGATCTTATTTTTTGTGTTAAAAGTGCACGTTTTATGCCTGATTTTACAGTAATTCTTAAAAGTAAAAATATTAGTTTTTAAATAACATAGCACTATATTATTATTGATTAAATATGACATTAAAGTTTTATTTAATTATTAAGATTTTAAACTAGCTATTCTTAAAAATTTGTCATTAAATTTTTTTCTCTTTGTAATGAAGATTCATCTGCAAATCAGTACTTATGTAGATTATGAAATATATATAAAGAAAAACAAGTATTATGCAAAATACCTATATGGTATTTGATATTCGTATTTTTTAAGATTTGATTTTTGAAAAATCTAATTGTATTATCTTTGTATGTTGTATATAACTTTTCTAGTGTGTGTGTTTTCTTGAAGATGTTGATTTAAATATTTATAAGTTTACTTTTTTCTTACAGTAATACTAATTTTTATGCAGTATTTCATAAAGATTAGTAAATTTATCGTCTTTTTTTCCTGTTGTACTTTTCTAACATTTTAGTTCATAAATTTTTCAGGTGTTGAAATTTTGGAGTAAAAGGAAACTATTATTTTTTAGTATTTATAGAACCTTTTTTTCATGCTACAACTTATATTAATCTTTACAGGGATAATGTAAATGTTGACAAACTTGCTCGAAATGTAAGAGTTATTGCAGAAGCATTAGCCAGACATATGTACAATATTAGTCGGGAAGCACTGAAATCTGGAATCTTTTCTGAAGGCTTAGTAAGAATTACTTTATTATACAATTTATTTATTTTTTAAAAAGTATTAATAATGTTACTTTAGTTCCATTTGTAATTTTTTTTTAGTGTTTTAATTCCTCCTTATGTTCCTAATTATTTTAATTTTCTATGCTTAGTTTAAGATATGTTTTAATAGGATTTGATACAATTTAGTTTTCTAATCAGAAATTTTTTTAATACATTTGTTATCCATAATCTAACATATGTTGTGTCAAATCTTAAAAAGTGTTTTAAAAAAAAATCATGAATATAAGTAAAGGCTTTTATAATTTTGTGCAGGATTGCATCATTAAAAAAACTTTTTATAATTAAACATCTGAGGAATTTTTGAGTCACTTCTGTACTAATCCTTTTTTTTTCAGCATATACAGAAAAACTACTTGAAAGCATGGATTGATGAGCTTTCATCAGAGCCACGTAGTGCTCAGATGCTCCTTTCTAGATCAACAAAACATCCTTTAATATTGACTATGGAACAGGCTCTGAGTCGTTATTTGAAAGATGTAAAATACTCTATTTTCAAACCTGACAAAAGGTAAGTAATTCTTTTTATTGCAAGCATCATTTTGTTGTCAATTATGTTGCATTAAAAATGCAGTATTGGATGAGATGAGTAATAAACAGGAATTAATTAGACTTTTAAAAATATTTGTAAAATTTAATAGCATTTATTTAATAAATCTAAGATTACTTTAAAAAATTGGTTTCTTATGTATATCGTTTAATAATTTTCATGAATTTTTTGGTTATGTTAATCATATTTATATTACACTCTAAACTTGAATAAGCACAATTGGTTTTTGTTAGCATTAGAAATTCCGTTCTTGAGGTACTAACACTTTTGATTGCATTAAAACATTAGTCATTTTAATTTAAAAAAAGAAATAAAAGTTGATAAATTTTTTTAATGTATTTTATTTATACCTTAGTCATTAATATAAATTTTTTTCACAATTTACAGAGAGCCAGAACTTATGTTTTATGAACCAGTTTCTACTGTAATGAATGCATACAGGTATTTATATTGTTACTTTTTTCCAAAATAAATTGTAATATGATCTTTTATATTAAAATAACAAAGTTCACTTTAATATCCTTCTTATCTTTTGCAAGATTAATGCAAAATAAACATTTAAACAATTAAAAAGGACACAATTGTGCATCAACTTGTCATGTAAAAGTGCTCAAACTTTACGCATTGGCTTGGTGTGAAAGTTTGGAATGTGGAGTGGCAACTCAGATGTTGGCTTTGGACCATGGCTCAAATTTACAAAGTCTGTAACCTATGGCCCTTGTTTTGTCCTCAAGTGTATTAATAGCAATCCTTCAGCAAAGCTGAGTGTTTTGAAATTTTTCTCTACATGTTGTTGGTAATGCCACCTGTCTGACGATGTCAGATCGAGGCCCTCGAAATTCATTGTAACAAAGGGCTAGATGTACACCTGTCATTGCCCGCAGCTTTGAGCACCAGTCATGTAACAGTAAAAGTTTTGGCTCCATCCCAATTTTGAAGGAGAACACCCTGGGGAATGGTCAGGGGCCTCCCACCTTTCTTTACCTTCCAGCAACCTCATGAGAGGACTTAGTATCCCATGCCCGAAAGGCTCTATACATTTACAAACATCCATGCCTTCTTCGGGATTCAAACTCTGCTCCTATGGCACAGCAATCAGTGTCGCTAATCACTGTACCTGATGTGGGTGACCTTTCTCTATATGTTCATATATATATATATTTATATATGATATGGAATATTCCTACTTCATTTTTATTGGTCTTCTGAAGAAGCCCCATAATAATAATGATAAAAAAAGAGGGGGAAAAAACCTATTAAATTGTGATAATTTCTATTTTGTTATTGCACCCAAAGCTGCGAAAAGAGCATAACAATTTTCTCCCTCTGAAATTTAAAGCATTACAGTAATGTAGTCGTTAAGACATACAGGAGTGTCCTCATCTGACATACTGTTTAAGGGAATGGGAAGATGTATTCTGTTTTATAGAATTGTGGTTGAAGATGGAATTTTGGTTAAAAGTTTAGATTCCAGATATGTTTCCCTGCATATTCTCCAGATGCATATGCCTGTTGGAAAGAAATAAGGGTGAATGAGGATTTCTCAAACAAGATGGTTTGCCTCTTCTATGGTACTCAGCTTTTGTGAATTCTGAACCAGTGCTACTCTTTTGAAAACATTGTGTTGCTAATGATTTACAAATTGCTACTGTACTTTAAATATTTACAGAATAGTTTTCATTTGATATACTGTGAATTGAAATATGGCACTGAAGATTGCTTCATTTTAAGCGCTTTGTACAAATACATGGTAATATAAATTTTTATACATGTGCACACACACAAATTTGGAAGACTCAATAGAAACATGATAAAAATAAATCACAAAACTAATGCTTCCCAACTAAAAACAACTCTTCTTTGGTATCTGGCATCCAAAATTAGAATTACTCAATGAAGGGAAAAAGGAAATTTTTTGGAAATTATTTTCAATTAATTCTCAAAAGGGGACACTAGGCATGAATGAGTTAGTCTATTAAAAGTTGTTGAGTCTTCATATCTCAGCAGTTTTTCCCTTTTAACCTCTTTTCTCTTTAATGTACTTTTTCTAAAGAAAAAACTGTTAATTTTATTCTTCCACAATTTTTTGTTATTTCACTTCACTTTAAACTTGAAGTGTTGATGTTTATCAATTTTTATATTTTTCTTAGTGATATCTTTTTGAAGTGTATGTAATCAAATAAATTTTAATTTGCTGTTATAATCTAAGAATATTTTATGTGCTAAATTTAAATAAGAATATTTTTGTAAAAATATATGTAACTGTTAACTAGGTAAAAAATATAGAATATGAAATTTTTAAATGTGTGTACATACTGCTAGAATAGAAGTGACTCATTTCTAAATTTTACTTCAAGCGAATGTTATTTATTAATAATGTTTTTAAATTTGAAGTAATGTTTTTGACTTAATTGCCTTGTTATAGATCTAGAATATTTCATAATAACCACATTCTGTAATTGTGGTATATTATCTATATATTAACTTATATTTAAAGAAATTGCCTTGCAATATTTTTCTCAGAAACACAAATGTTCTAATTTACATGCCATGAAGTTGAATTTAAAAAAATAGGCATTTTAGGAATGCAGTATTTAATATTGCATTGAACACTTTGAAAATAAAAACAGAGCAATTGGTTCAGAAATTGTCAGGTGTCTATTGCAGCTTTTGGATTTATATTCTTTTGATGTAAGGAATTCAATAGCATTAAATTTAGCTACAAAGAGTTGGGAATCTCAAACAACATAGTAATGGATTGCAACAATTACTTACCTGAAATCTGTTTTAGTTAACATTTTGCCTGCCAATCTTTCACTAGCATGTAATGTGGCATTATTACTGAAAAGCCAATTATTTTTTGGTGCATTGTATCAGGTGATATCCTAGGTGTGAGTCAGACACTGATGCTGGTTTGCTTTACCTCAATGTTTATTCCCACATTCAATTGCAGTTATGTTTAGTGTATATGTTTATATTAAAAACTGGAATGAAGGTCCAAAGCTAACTGTAAGTGAATGTGTTTGTGTTTAATTTATTGCTTTATTACTTATTGAAAAAATAATTTGTAACATGAGTTGATAGTTCTGTAATGCTTTCCTGTCAAAAAAGAAAAATGTAATAAAATAAGTGCCTATAACAAAGGATAAATTTTACAAATTTCTTGCATGAGCTAATTGAATTTGTGAGTGATTTTAGTTATGACAGTAACAAGGAATTCACTCCTCCAAGAAATATCTTGATGTAGTATTTGGTAAATTTTTGAAAATTTCTTATTCTTTATATGAAAGCACAACCCCTTACAGGCCTTGGCTGCCTCAACCACATGCTCCTTCCAGCTTCCTCTCTAATTTTTAATTTTCAAATTTCAATCTTTCTCAATGTCATCTAGTTGGTAGTCTTCCTTTAGCTCAGGTTCCATTAGGTTTTTTAAATTTCAAGATCCTAATGGGATGACTTGTGTTGTTTGTAGTTGCTGATAAAAGTCTGTACAATTCAATTATATATGGTTCTCCACTGTTCTCCTTCCTGCACTAGGCCAAAGATAGCTCTTAGAGTTCATGAAAGTTTATCAAAATGAAATAACACTATGATTGCAATCTTTAACGACAATGGATTTTTTACAATATGCTGAGAGAAGTAGGAATTGTTTTTTGTGCAAGTTCCTAATATAAGTGCAGTGATATTATAGAAGAAAATGAATGAATGGAATGTGTTTATATATATGTATATATATACAACTTTTTCACTTGGTATCTTATTTTATTATACTATATATATATATATAGTATAATATATACATTACATATATAAATTTGTAAGGCAGAAATAATTACAGTATTATCTATTTTGATTACTAATCTATGTACAGAAAAGAACTCTTGCCTAGTTTCTTGTTATACTGCTCACCTTAAAATGTATAAAAAGTGCTTAAATTAAAAATATTTTCTGTGCAAACATGTACAAATGTCATGAGTAATTTTTCAATAACTTTCTAAATCACCATTCTTCTACTGAGAAAACAAAAGTACAACAAACCTTGCCAACTATTTTGCAGTAATGCTCAAATATTTTTAAAAAAAACAACAATTATATAGATCAGGGGTTTCCAAACTATGATCCCCAGGCCGAATTCGGCCCGCCAGTGTTGGCAATCTGGCCCATGACAGCTAATAGCTTATTGTTGCTGTAATAAGTTGAATAAAAAAACACAGAAAGATAATAACTCTGTTTTATATACTTGCTAGGTAAAGCTTAATGACAAGCATAATGTGCAGAAAATTTAACTTAAGCATAATAACTAACAAGAGACCGGCAGCATATTGTACTTCCACACCACAGGTCCGAGGTTCTATCCTCGAGCTGGGCAAGGTCGACTCATCATTTCATCCCTACAGTGGGTCGTTAAAGGAGTACCAAGTGGGCTTGGAGACTAAACACTAGGAGTTTCGCTTCAGACTGACCACCTGATCGGGATATCTGCTCATGTGCCTCAGCACCCTATGGTCACATATACTTAAATGGGCGCAGTTGGCATTGGCCCTCATGAGCAGTTGCGCCACTGAGTTTAGTATAATAACTAACATATATAATTTAAATGAATCCCACTAACTTTATAAACTAGTGAACATTCAGCGGTTTCACCCTTGGTAATTATGTTTGGTAGAGATTGATGTATATTGATGCTTGGATTGTATATATCCTGAATCACACAGCTGGATTTTATTCTGAAAAAGCTTAAGTTAATGCAAATGAAACCGCAGGGTAAAAAAATACTAATGAGATTTATGTAATTGCGATTTTTTTCACTGACAATAGTTTGTAGTTGTGAATCTGTTTTACTTGTACCAATTATTAAGAGAGATTTAAGATGCTCATTGGTTATTGTGTACTTCATTTTGGAGAATGTTTTTTAATACAAGTAAGTAGTACCAAAAACAGAACAGCCCACGAGCAAATTGTATCAATGAAAGACTTAAAAAATCTCCAACAAGATGAGTTTTGATATTTGTTCTTAATAATATTACTGCACTGAAAATCAATTTCCATTTGAAGTACTGGGGCTAGGGTTTCAATGTCAGTATCAAAAGTATTTCGAAAACCTTAATTTCATTTGCAATGACATCAAAGTCTAAGAAACAAGTATCAAAATTTATCTTCAAAGTACTCAGAACTTCGATTGCAAAATTGACAAGAAACTCAGTCCCAGTAGTGCGGCTGAATATTTTACATATTTTAAAATGTGTGAAACATCTTTTTACGTAATTGTGATTGAGACAATATTACTTTCTGTTGGAACGATTTGAATTAGTACATAGATCAGGCAGAAACTGATTTTTCCCTTGCAATCTCAAATTCAGTTCGTTCATATATATTGTCGAATTGATATAGAATGCTAACTTCTACAGGTATTCGCTATTTTTGTAATTCAGTAAGTGGGTAATGCTTTTCATTAAAAAAAATTTTGATCTGTGCTCGAAGTTCAAAAAAGTGTTGCAGGACTTTTCTGCAACTAAGCCAGCGTATGGCAGTGTGCTATAGTAAATCATTTTCTCCCATATCTTCAATAAACTCGCAGAATTGTCGGTAATTCAGCACAGTGGATCTGATGAAATTAACAGCTGATATGACTGGTCTTAGAACTTCTGACATATCCAAACATTTTCCGCACAAGGACTGTTGATGCAGTGTAAGACTAATGGTTTTGAACCACCATAATTTTCTACTGCCTTTGACACAAGTGTAACCGCTCCCTTATTTTTACCACACATCTTTTTTTGCCTCCATCAGTTGTAACAGATTTCAAGTTTTTCCATGGAAGGTTCTTTTTATTAATAGCATTGTCACCTCCCTTAAAAATATTTACCCCAGTAGTTGCGTGTAAATACTATCAGTATCAAGAAGTTCTTCATACACTTCATAGCTTTTATTTACTCCTCGAATAAAAATCAACACCTGAGCCGTATGTGACGCATCCGTTGACTCATCCAAGGCCAGAGAAAAACACTCAAGATGTTAATTTTTGAGATAATATATTTTGTGTGATGTCTTGTACCCTTCGAGCCACGGTGTTTGCTGACAAATTGACAGGTTTAAATAAATTTACCTTTTCGAAGCACATTTCTTAGGCTACAGAAATTATGCATTCTATGATCATTTCTCCATTGGTGAATGGTTTTCCATGTTTTGCGATTTTAAGAGCCACAAAAAGCTGGCACAAGTTGCAGCCTCTTGTCCAGTATTGACTTAAGCAGGGCATCATAGTATAATTGAAACCTGATTAACATCAACTTTTAAGATACTTTGAAATTTGGCAAAAAACTTTTTAAAAAGTTTTGATAATTTTTTTTAAAGATACAAAATAATAGGAGCTTAAAATGTTGCTTAGCAGTGGGAATTTAATATGAGTACTTAGCATGATTGATTTTTTTAAACCTGTGTTTAATTTGACTTTGTTACTTTATTTTTCAGGGTCAAGCCTGCTATATTTGATTTATTCCTTGCCATGTTCATTGCAGCATATTTAGGATTAGTCTACCTTTTGATAACAGTAAGACTAATTTTAATATAATTTTTATGCTTTTACTGCTAGATAGGATTTCATTTATACTTTGTGGCTGTAATAATTATCATTTGTAATTTGTAGAGATTTTTATCTAGAAACATTTAACTAGGATATATTAATCGCTACATAATAAATTCTCTTATATGATAATTCAGGTTTTTTTTATTTAAATATTGCGTAACATGTTTAATCAACAGATTTCACCAGTTTCAAGAATTTTCTGCATATTTTAATGCTCTTAATTGATGGTAGTTAACCCCTTGACATATATTGATGTCTGGAAAATGTCATTCATTTCATGATTACCATTATAAACTTTGACATCTGCAAGATGTTGCAAACTGTCTTTGCCAGAATTTTCTCTGCTAAGAATTGTGTCTATTCTGGTTTGTTTTAAATGCTTAAGGTACTCCCTTTTCTCAGTTTCAAATCTCCATTCCCATGGGGAAAAAAGTTTGAATCAAATTCTTTTGTGAGAGATTTATGGAATTCATTAAGTGGAAATATTAGAATGAGCACACATTAAATTATGGAAGTAGATTATAGATATATCCAACTTTTTTTTGTTGCCAATTTTTTAAAAAGCCCCTAATACTTGCATTAAATATGAGTGAGCTAAATAATTGAAAATATGGAATAGATTCTTGAAATGGTTTTTAACGGCTTCATTTAGAGGGGTTCCATTTACAAATTATTTTTATTGAATTTGTGTGCTTAAAATGTGAGAACAACTTCAAAATTCATGATTGAAAAACTAAACTGTTAATAATTAGTGATATATTATTTTTATTTTTAATGTGATGATAATGTAAAATAAGAAGTATTTTGTCATTAATTTTATAATTAGTATTATATATTTGTATAAAAGTGTTATATGTTTGTTGAAAAATAGTCAAAATTGGCAAGATTCACATTGCAGTTCTAAAACATTTGTATTTTCGTGGAAAACCTTTTATGGACATTTTTATACAATATATGTATACTATTTAAATTGACATTTTATTGCTGTCAGAGAAAAAGGGAGGGAAACAAGAAAATTGGGTTGCCAAAAGTTTTGTAATTCATCAAGAGCAAATTTTGGGGAAAATCTGCAAAATTTTTTCTGAATTTATTAATTGTTTTTAATTTATATATAATTGCTATTTTATAAACAATATAAGAATGAATGCATGCAAAATCAAGGTTTTCCTAAGTAAATCCATAATTTTTTTCAATTATTAATCAAATTTTAAGTTTGCTGTTCTGTATTTTTCTTTTCCTGATTTAATACATTTTTCTTTCTTTTCACATTCTTTTTAATAATTTGAATTTTTTAAAATTAATTTTGATTGTGTATATTTTATTTTATTTTGTACTGAATTTTCACACTTAGCAGTAATACAATTTTTCTGAGATGGAGTGATAAATTTAATAGTTAAAAATTTTTTTCAGTGGATTTTTCATTTACCAGTCTGAAAATATTTCTTAAATTGTAATTAAAGGGGAGGGGAGGAATTCTGTTAAAACTTATTTTATTTAGAGTCTCAAAAGCTGTAGTTCAAACTTTTTATTTTAAATAACCACAAAAGCTTCAATGCTATTCATAGCTATTGTTATACATATAAAAATTTTAAGTTATGACAAGATATATTTGTGTGAATCTGTTCTTGTAGTTATTATTTTTTTTTATTATTTCTAATTGCAAAAATTCTTTTTTTTCCCTTTTAGAATTTCTACAGACTTGAAAGATTTATCAAATCTTTCTCAATGCCAGTTAAAAGGAAGACAAATTAAAAGGACTTATAATCCAAAGTATTTCATCCATTTGCAGCTTTAAAATTTATTTATGTAACTTAGATACCTAGAAAGATCTTTAAATTATTTCTATTTATAGATTTATAACATTTATTTATATTATCATTTTACATATTTTTACTATTCATGATTTATTTGTAATTCATTTGTTGAAGAGTATCTACAAAACTCTTGTTACTTAATCATTTAGAAAAAGAATAATATAACATTTTTATTACTATTTTTATTTTATTAATGAACGTATTATTTATAACTGTAAAGCAATAGCACAACAAACAATACTCAAATAAATGAAGATTTTTCATTTCAGTTACTCATTAATCTAATTTCTTAATTGTTTCACAATTTTGAATTGTAAATAAAAAAAATGCCAAATCATTAAATATGTGCATGATATCAGTGAAATTCATTATGCCTTTTTATATTGTATGCAAAGTCAACTTATCACGTTAGTTCAATTTAGTGATTTAATCATGGTTTTTTATTTTAATACAATGATCATGTAATGCAAAATGTTCTTGAAATGTTTGCTTAAACATGCATATTTGTAATAGGCAGATAATGCTTCAAGTGATATCTATTGTTTTTAAAGATTTAACTTATAGAAATACTTTCTTTTTGTATTTGATCTTTGGAAATTAGAAAATGTATTCTGTAATGTATTTAATTGTTAAAAATGTATTTAAAAAGATTCCTGTTATCCATGTTATGAAAGATCATTTATAGAGATTATGAAAGTTAAAATATTTTTCTTTTAATAAGGTTAATTAATAAAAAGAAGCTGCAATAGATTTTTATATTTTTTGGTTTCCATGTGATTGAGGTACATTACTAATTTTTTTTTATGTTGATATTTCAATAACATGTCAGCAACCTTGTATGCAAAGCTTTAAAATTGTTCTAAGGTTTAATTTCATGTCAGTGAAATTGATATTTTTTATTAGTTTTTTGGCAATTCTACAAAATTTAACTCACAAGTAAGTAATAAATCTTGTATTTAATATGAAGTATTATGACTTCTTTTTGCTTCAACAATTTTATTAAGATATGACTTTTAAATTGCTGTTATATCTATATTCATAAATTACATTATTTAGGCCCCAATATCTGTATTATTGAAGAATTGTACACATATTGTTGAAAATTTTCAATTTTCAGCTTTATATATTTTGTTTCTAATTCTTTAATATATATATATATTCTTCTTCAGAATTTTCCTTAATCTAAAAATTGATGTATTTCTGGCATAAATATTTTCCTTCTTTTTGAAAGGTAAAGTTTATAAAAATATTTAAATTTTTAATTTTTTTTTTTAGGTTCCTTTTTTTTTTTTTTGGGTAAACCCCATGGGAAGGTTGAAAATTTTAACATTTTTTTTTTTAAACCTTTTTGGGTTTAAGTTTTAAGTGTTGCTTTTTAAATTTGAGGCGGTTTTTAAAAATTTTTTAAAAAAAAAATTTTTGGTATCATAGTTCTTAATTTACAATATATACCAGAATAATATTTTGTGAATTTAATTTTTAAGTAATCAGTTGCAATTTGTTAGAAACTATAGTAAAGATAATGCTTTTTATTGGAGATGATGATTATAAGGAAATGTAATTTTCTATTGAAATATTTTTTGCAAAGTTGTTAATCTGTATAAATGAAGATATATAAATAAAAGAATTTCAACTGTTCTGCTTTGTGTATTTTAGTATATGTAGATGGATCAATTACTGTTAAAATTTTATATAATTAAATTCTTTGCAATGAGTATTTTTACACTATAGTATATATGTTAAGTAGTACTTGTAATGTTATATGCCTTTCAGTTTTCTGATTTTACTTTATAAATGAGTATAACAGGATAATTTTGAAACTACTGGTTACATGTTGCAGTAACATTTTTTTATTATTATCAAAGTTTATTTCTGTTACTATTATTATCAATGTCTTTCAAATGAATTTTTCAAAATAAAAAAATTCTGAATTTGTGTTGATTTGTTCTATTTTATTAATTTTGACTTGAAACCAAAACATTAACCTTGTTAACCCTTAACTTCGCTCTGCTGCATTTCTGCAACATATGATTTGTTTTAATTTAACAGACTCAATATTTTTTTAAATTACCTACAAATCACTTATCTAAAAAGAAAAAGATTACTGCAACGAAATACATCTAATTTTTTTCACAAGATTAAATACATTTTTCCCGAAATCAAATAATTATAAAAAACTCTGATGCCTCCCAAAAACTGTGTTTTTTTTTTAAAGAATCCATTATATTTTTACTTCCTCTTGTTTATTGACAAAATAATTTAACCAGGTAAGAAATTTAAACATTTTATTATGATAATAAAATCCTCATACGAAAAAAAATTTTTGTAATTTACAGCACTACTGCGCAATATTGGACTTCTGCAACAAACAAAAAACTGACTGAAGTTCAATTTAAAACAGGTTAATTTTTTCTTCATATTTTTCCCTTTTGTTATTACCTGAGAACTAGCTGATATAATTTGTTCATAGAAATTGAAAAAATTGCAAAGTTAAGGGTTAAACAACAGTTTCCTTGAGTGACAATCATGTCAGCTTACTATATCAACAGAGATCCTTAATCAGGAGCCCATTGAAAGAATTCAGGGAGTCTGGGAACTTAGATGAGAAAACAATTCATTATTTTGCCTGCCTGATAACTAAGTGAATCTTTCATTTGCTTATCTTTTAATTATATACTACAAATTTCAATTGAGAGAGTTTTTATCATAAAAACCCATAACAGTAATGTTCTTATATTCGGGAAAAACAAACCTTTGCTCAGATACGTTTGTAAGAAATGAGATTTGAAATTTCATAAATAGTAATTGAAGTCTTGTGTTATATTTAACATCAGTTATTAGTTATGTATTTAAATTTTAGAAAAACACATTTTTATTTTATTTTTCTAAAGTTGTATTGTCTTTTGAAGTAATCTTTTCTGTTATATATATATATATACACACAATCAGATTTTGCACACACAAGGGAGGTCTTGGGGTCGGACCCCCAAAGCCCTGATTTTTCCAATTGATTATAATTCTAAGTATATGATGCGTAAAACTTAATTAAATATTTGTTATTAATGATTTTTTTTTATTAATTAATGCTAATTATTTATTCAATAATTAGTTTTTACTGTGTTTGTTCCCGAAAATCGACAAAATCAAAAGGAGCATGATACAAGAATGGTGAACTTGCGACCTCGGACCCCTTGAAAAATTCCTGTGTGCGCTACTGTACACAATATATTTGTCTGTGAAAAATTTACATTTTGATTAGAGGTGATTAAGTGGTCGTGGCCAAAAATACGAGGTTTTTCATGATAAATAATTTATTTCAGCATGCCCCCGTCATTTCCCAAAAATACGTGGGGAATTTTCAAATATCAAGTTTTTATATGCCGGGAAAAATGCAGTCGAATTGTCTAAATGAAGGGAATAGCTAGTTATTTATAGGAATGACATCATTGTTTGAGGAATATTAATACCGTTTTAGTAAGGTGTTTGAAAACAATTAATGATCTTGTATTTCTTGGTCGCCTGTACATCTCACAAAATTCAAGGTCTAAAGCAGGGGTCTGCAACCTATGGCAAAATTCGTGGCCCCGCGGTACAATTCTCAGGGGCCCTCTGCATTACTCTACAAATTTGTAATTTTTTTATGGATATTTGATTAATTTGAGGTTTCTTAAAAAAAATCTTTAGAATTATGGACATTTCAAATTTGAAAACATCAAAAAAGATTCTCAAAGAAAAAAGTTACATCTATTTTGTAAATTATGGAATGTTATTGCTGAAGAAATTTGTTTGAAGAGGGAAAATTGCATGTATTCTATTTCCGCCTTTGGTTCCACATATCTAAGTGGAATTCTTCATAAGAAAAGTATTTCAAATCCACAAAGAAATTGTTTTACAACTGAATGCTCAGAATCATGTCAAATTGAAAGTCACAGATGACACTGATTTTACAATAGGAAAATAGATTGGTGTATGTGTGTGTGTGCAAGCATTAGGTTCACATTAAAATTTTTATTTATTTAAATATAATGAAGGGAAATAGAACTTATATTCTATGTTGTCTATTTCTTATTTTAATAAATATGTTTAAAAATATAAAATTATGTATACAGTTTTAATTTTTTACTTTTTTTTGTGAAAAATATTTTATATTTTATGCTTTTTTTTTATTTAAAATATTTTTAAAAGTGAAAAATTAATACATAATAAAATCGTAAATCTCTATTATTGACCCCCCTTTTTCTCAAATCTGCATGCATTTGGGGAATAAATAGTTTCAAAATTCCCACTGTGTGGCATGTATCCTATTGGTGTGGTTTGGGATGCCGGTTTGGGGGGCTGACTCCGGGCTAAATTATAATATACAAACATAACGTTTTTAATGCCTTAGAAAAAGATAAATTGAGACATGTGTTTTGCAATAGGGTATTAGGATTTATGAATTAGATGTTATAAAGGAGACTTAGATTAAGAGTAGATACCAATTCAAGTTATACACATATATATATTTCCATTTGATTATATGATTGGAAAAGAGAAATTGAAAAGAAAGACAGTTTGTGAAGATGGATTTTATCTCGTTTTCCCGGGCCCTGGAAAAAAATATCAACCCTTTCAGATTTATTTTTTAAAATTATTCGGGTTTTTGAATATTATGTACTATTTTAAAACCCTCTGTTTTTTTTTTGTTATGGGGTTTTTTTTTAAACTTGTGAAACTTTTACCCCCCCCCCAATACAAGGTGGGTAATATACAGATTCATTAATGATCTTTCTCCCACCTCCAGCAATATTCATTTCAATGTAGCATTTGTTATATTTTTCAACTTGTTGATAAATTGTGTTTAAAAAAATTTCTTTTTCTCCCCTAGCTACTAAACAAGAACGTGTTTCTTACTTTCAATAGTTTACAATAATAAAAAATATGCTCTTTAAATTCAAAAATTTATTTTTGTTGAATTTGTTAATACGATTAACAGCTGAGTTTTTTTTTCTTTTAAACTTACTTTTTTTTTATGCTTTTTCCCTCCCCGTCTAATTTTCTTAAACTTAAAAACAGAAATTTGTATACTTTATATGTTAGTTATAATACTAGATAACAAGCAGGCTACTTTTAATTTTTGATCCAAATTTAGTCTTAGGCTTTTTTTAAACTAAGATATATTGCGATTTTTTAAAATGTTTTGGTGACCTTTCTTTAAAAAATTAAAATTATTCTGGAAGATATATTCTGAATTAATTCTAATTCAAAATTATTTATTATCCAAATAAATATGCATAGATATTTTTTTCTTCGGATTTAGCGATTTTTATCTAAATGCATGGGTATCGTTGTTCGAAAAAAAATAAAAAATTTGAAAATTTGGCGCCCCTTTTTTAGTAAAAAAAAGGCCCCAAGGGGCCCCCTATACTACCTTTTCGCATGTTGTGATTCCCTGGTGAATCCAAACCCTTTTTCCATCTCGGAAAACCCGGATGAGCGGTTAATTATCCCAAAATTTTTTAAAAACAATATAATTGTGCTTGGTCTACCCCAAAAAACTAGAACTTAAGATTGGGTTCCCATCATACTACTCTGTAATTTAAATCCAAAACTTTATGGTACTGGTTTGTGAATATGTCATTCAGAAAAATTTATAGAAGGTCGTATAATACCCCGGGTTAAAGGTGAGATAGTATTTATACCACTTTCCCCTTAATTCAAAAAAACTTCAAAAAGCCGACATTGATAGGAATTTTAAAATTTAACAAATCCAAGGCAAAAGCTAACCAAAGCTGACATAGATTTAACAAAGAATTGCTTTTCCCATGGGCTTTCACGTGGGGAGTTATGCCATAGAGCGTTGTTTTTCCCCAAAAAAATCTTACTCCAAATTTGTATAAGAGATTTTTTGTAAAAATTTAAAAACCACCGTGGGGTGCTGGGCTTTCCCCCTGGGGGGGACAGAAATTTTTTTTCGCCTCTCTTTTTAATTTTTATTCAAGAAAATTGAAAGTTAAAAAAAGCAGCTTTAATTTTTTTTTTGATTAAAAAAACACTTTTTTACTTTTTTTATAGCAAAATCTTTTTTACAATTGTGTATAATATTTTGTCATGTTCAAATTTCCAGAATAGAAAATTTTTTGCCCTTAAATGTTATATGGTCGATCTTTGTTGACCATTCGTTGTGGGTCGCGTAAGTTGGGTGTGGGGTTCTCGAAATTTTGTGGGAAGGCATTTTAAATTCTTAATATGACTTTTAAAAGAGTTTAACAAAATTCTTTTTAATTGAACAAACATATTAAGTATAATAAACCCAAAAAATGCCTAGTTAACACAGATCGCGAATTTGGGTCTCTTTTCTAAAATTTAAATTTTCCCTACTCAATCCTAATAATATTTCGAATTCTGAAAATAATCTTTTTCCTGGAATTTCCCCAACGGTTCAATCAACTTCAGTATTCAGTTGGCTCGAAGTGCTAGATGCACCTTGCAGTATTGGCTAGATTCCCTGTTTTTGGGGGGCCGTCAAATTACACTTCTACCTTTTTTAAACTGAACCTTCTCTAAATTGCCATCCCTTTAAAAAATTCTTCCTTTTGGCTATCTTATTTGCATCTATACTTTGTTTCCCTTTTGAATTTGGGGAAAAAAATTTCCATTAATCTTGACCCTCAAAGAACACAGTTTTGTTAAGAAAGGACGCGTGAGGCACACATGGACATAGTCGATCTGAGATTTTTGATTAATTTAGTTTAGAGAACTTCTCTCCCTTGGGTACTGATGGCGATGTTAAAAAAATTTTCAATATTATCTCAAAATTTTATAACCATCTTCAAGTTTGGACTTTATATTTTAATAAACCCAGAAGCCGGATCCCAAAAGTTCTTTTACAGCCTGGGTCTGTTTCACCTACAGCTTGTAGACGTCCGCTCAAGGGTTCTTTTTAATTTTGAGGGCTTCATCTAAGTTAAAAATTCATCCATGCTCAATATCATTCGGAAAAAAATATATTTTTGCGTAATTTGCAACTGTTGGAATCTTTCTTGAATTTCAGCAGTTACTCTGTCTATTGAAGAAAACGTTGTTCGCCTCAAGAACATCTTCGTGCGATAACTGAACACCTTTACTTCCATCACCAAATATATGCTAACCCCTGATTCGTCTTGGGGGTTCAAAAGAAATTTAAAGCTCTTCACATAATTTTTAGCATATATTAAAGCGTCGTCCACGAATTCCTCTTGTTTTTCTTTTAATATGGTTTGTAAAGCACGTATCTTTTAAGTACATTGATGGATATTTTTATTTCCTCTGCAAATAATTTTGAGCATCATTGACTTCAAACACTACCGGTTGCCAGAAGCCTAAGTAACATAAAAACGAATGCGATTGCATAGTGACTAATAAACTTATTGCAAATTTGCGTGTATAAAAGCTTTCACTCGTTTTCATCAGTTTCGTCGCACGGGCGCGATTTGGAGTTTGAAATATTTTTTGAATTTAAATATCGTGGTGCTTGCCGCCGCCCACTCGTATGCCGCCGGGAATATTCCCCTCGGCCCCTACGCTACGCCACTGCTGTTTACAGAGATTTTTCAATAAATTTAATGTTGTATTTAGGGATATTTTGCAGTAATGCACAAATATTTAAAAAGAACAAAACAATTATATAGACCAGGGTTTCCAAACTACGACTCGCGGGCTAAATCCGGCCCTCTGACATGTTCTTAATTTTTGGAAAAAAGATGGAGCTTCGTTTGCAGGCAGTTCGTTTTGAAAAATCTCATTTTTCTAAACACTATTTTTAACAACTAATGTATAATACACTCATGGACAAAAAAATTAGCACACCAAGAAATAATGAACTAAATTCATGTGACATCATTTTTCAGTTACATGATAACTGAGCCACGTGTTTTTTGGCCAATCAGTTCATAACGTCAAAATTATATCAGAAATATAATCACGCGTTTCCAGCCAATGAGGTTTATTCATGTGACGTCATAGTCACATGATATTTCGTCATTCCCAGCCAATCAATTCAAAAAATTCATGTGACGTCATAGTCACACGATAAAAACTATCTTGTGTTTCCAACTAATCAGTTCACGCTCTCCGGTATTGCCAAGTTTTGCTCTTTGCAGAAACTTTCTCTTAAAAAGTACATGTGTATACAAAATGCATTTTATCTAAAAGTATAAGCATAAAATACGACTTTTTTTAGTTTAAAAAAATCTTTTTGAAGAAATTTTTTCCCCTAACATTTAAACATCCTTTAACCAAATATGAAATTTGAAATTTTATCTGAGTTTTACAAATAGAACAAGTACAATTAGTTTAATGTTTGTTTTGAATTCAATGGAAAACACGTGTTTGTTTTTATCATGTGACTTCATGAATCAATCCCATTAGTTCATGTGCATCACTGTTGCGAACTTTTGCTTTTTGCAGAAACTTTCTTTTAGAAAGTACATATTTGTCAACGATATAATAATGCACATAGTTAAACAAAATGCACTTAATTTAAAATTATTCGTATAATGTAAGCTTTTTTTTAAAATTTTGAAAACTGCTTAAAGAATTTTGACACGTGAACTCTTTTCCCAATCATCAAATTTTAAATGTTATCTAAACTTTACAAGTTGAACCACTAGTATATCAATTTTTAATCAATGAGAAACACGTCATTGTGCCGTTATCATGTAACCATCATGAATTTAGCCCATTGTGGGATCGTAACGAAACTTGGCATGAAGGTACATGTCAGGGATATATGCAAATGATTATAGAAATGCAGCGTGATTGCGCATTACGTATAGCCGGTAGAGGGCGTTTAAAGTCCTTCTCCATGGAGTATAAAACAGGTGACCAAAACTTGTTTGAGTGTGCTGAATCGTTTACAAAGAGCTGAGGTAGATATGCCCTTACGCCGTTTTCGAAGATAATATGAACAGCTGTCGCAGTTTGAGAGGGGGAGAATTATTGGCATGATGGAAGCTGGGTAGTCAGCTAGGCGAGTAGCTCGTCAATTAGGCCGCTCTGATTGTGTTGTGGGGAAGGGGGTTGGGACCGGGTGGATCAGGGGATGTCATTTACAAAAAGGCCGGGAAAGAGGCCATCGACAGACCAGTCCCCAAAAAAGGGACCCCCAACATCGGAAGAAATGCATGCGTGCACCCAACTGCTTCATCGGCCGCCCATCCGGGACAGGTAGCACCTTCATTTAGGCCCCCTGATCTTCCCCGAACCATAGGGGCCCTGGCGAAGGACATTTGGGATCGGGGCCCCATTACGTGTGCTGCCGGACCCCACCATCGACGCCCCCGCTTGGGTGGTGCCACACACGAGGAAACTGGACTCCCAGGGAAGGGAACCCGGTTTTTTCAATCTCGGGTTAAAATCTCAGCAGTGATGACAATGTGTTCGTGTGTGGAACCCGGGGTGAATCCTCAATCTTCCCTTTTGCTTTACAGAACCCACCGCTCCCAAAAGCTGGTTGAGGGTAGGGTGCCATTCCACAATACAGGGTCCCCCTGGAAATTATTTTCCCATGACAGCCCAGTGGATGCCCTGACTTTTCCTGCAACCACATGGGGCCCTCATGCAAGGGCCCCCGGGGGCCTTTTTTTCAACAAACTTGGCCACATATGATAAGGTGTAATAAGCCTGTCCCCCACCGTTACTACCCTTACTTGGTCCCCCGACCCCCAGATTTTTTCAGTCGAGCATTACTGGGATTTTTGGGCCCGTGATTTAATCTACGAGTTTGACCAACTAGGGGAAAGGGGTTACAGTAAATATGGAACAAAAATGTCACAAGACATCAAAAGAACGATCCCTTTAATGCTCGATAGTATCGCATTTTGCATTTGCGCTATAGGGGGTGTTCAACAGGATTTAAACCCTTTCCGTTCTTTTGATTTTTTCTCTGAAATAAATGATCCTTTTTTTTTGATTTTCTAACCCTTTTACTTATACCAAAGTAGTCATTACATATGAAAAATTTCCCTTTTCATTTTTTTGACTCCTTTTTGGGTTTCCCCTTTAATTTTTTTTGTCCATGAGTGTAACTTTCATGATAAATACCAGTGATTGGAGCATGGTATTCATGTATCGCAGACCAGGGCCCGTGTTTAATTAAAAGGCCTTTTCCCCTTTGCTGACAGAAATTAAAATAAATCAAAATAAAAGCAATTTAAAGAAAAACTTTAAAGAAAAAAATTAATACAGGAAGAAAACCAAAGTTTTGGGAAAAATGGAAACAATTTTCCCATTTCCCCCCCGGTTAAAAAAATTGGTTTTTTAAATATATTTAACCTTTAATTTTAAAAAATGGGAAAAAATTTTAAGGAAAAATAACAAAACCTTTTTGGGTTTTTTTTCCATATTTTTTTTTTTTCCTAAAAAACCCTTTTTGGGAGCAACTTTTTTTGATTAACGCTTGAAAAATTTTTTAAATTATTTTTTTAAAATCCATTATTTGGTTTCCCAACCAAATAAATTTAACCCGTTTTTGTTTAATTTTTAAAAAAAGGGGGTTTTGGAAAATAGTAAAATGTGTTTCCGTAATTTTCCCCCCAGGGGGTAAAAAAAAATTAAGGATTTTAAATTTTTTAAAACGGGGGAAAGTTTAAAAACAAAAATTTTTTTTAAATTTTTTAAAAATGTTTTTTCCCAAAATTTTTTTAAAAAAATTTAAATTTTCCCCTTTTTTGAAATATTATGAAAATTATTTAAATTTTTTAAAAATTGTTTTATTTTAAAAGTTTCTTTCTTAATTTATATTTGTCTTTTTAAATTTGTTAAAACTTTTTTTTTTTAAAAAAACCCGGTCCCGATTAAAATAATTTTTTAAATTTTTTTTAATATATATATAATATATATATATACAAAGGCCGAATCTAAAAATACCTTTGGCTCAATTTTGTGCTAACTGAAACAAAGTGCATAAGGTGACTGCAAATATACCCCTATTTCCCTAGTTCCCCACACTGGATAATACATTTTAAAATTTTTTTATTGGGTTTTTTATTTATCACACCAGAGGTAGAATTTATCGGGTTCTATTTTAACCCCTTTAGGCTGCTGCTTTGGCTTCATTATTTCACTTAAATTTCTGTCCTAACAGGAACCATTTCAGCGACCTCAAAACAGGAGCATCCCTAGGAGCGAGGGCCGGACTGTACGGTGGCTGGTCGGTGGTTCTGATTGCACATATCATCTCACATTGTTGTGGAGGATAACCACGTTTTCACATGGTCTTTCAGTACTTTATGTTGCCAACGTGACAGAGTTGAACAATGACTGTTGGCATTGATGGTTGAACCTTATGGCATGAAAACCAGCAGAAACGGTTCATGGCGATCCCGGAAGACCATTAACATCATTTTCCAAACTGAATGGATTTTTTTTTTCAAAGGCGAATACAATGTATCCTCACCACATTCTTCTGCTTCGATTCGAGTGTGAGATTGTTGTATCCATGTTTCATCGCCAGTAACATTACAGTTCAGGAAATTGTCTCCCTCCTCAGCATGCTATTGCAGATGATCAAATGAAACAATCATTTGTTTACCTTTCAACATGTAATCAATTATCCTTGTTATTCTTGGCAAGGACGTCTTCATTCATGGACCAACTGGGCCTAGGGCCTTTGGGGATTCGCCTCGTTTTTGACTCATCCCTAATAAGATCATGATTCGAACAATTTCAACGGTTAAATGTTATTTCTGGTTTTATCTTCGTAAAAGTAGAAATTTCGAACGATATGCCGCCTACATGTGACGACCGTCATGCCTGCCACCATTCACCATAATTATACATTCAGTCAAAAGGCTGCAATCGGTTTGAGCCGGTTTGTGAGATTGTAAGTCATGCACATTTATTTATTTCGAGTTGTTGTTTGATGGGTATTTGACTATATGCCATTACCCCTCTTTAAAAAGGGGCACAGGTGGGGGGCCCAATTTGTGTAGGGCCTCGGGGGCCCAAACCATTAAAGGTTTAAAAAGTTCCCATTTTTCCCCGGCCTTTGTCCCTTTGAAAATGTGGCCCTCCCCGGAAAAGTTTTTATTTCCCAAATCCCCTTCCTTTTTTGGGTTTTTACCGGAACCACATTAGGCCCCCAACGCACAAACCAATTTTCAAAAACTGAAAAAAAAACCCCCCTCCCCATGGGGGGGTATTTCCCCTTATTTTGATGGGTGTTCATCCTTTACTCCAATGAAAACGAATCACACTTCGTTGCTTTAATGTCGTGGAACGTGTGTGAAGCACAACCGCTATCTTCAACAATTGTCAGCAGCTACCGGTAGATAAGGCCGGGACGGTCCAAGAAAGATCTATTGCTAGGAATGGATATATTGATTTCGCATTTAAAGCCATGATTTGGCTTAAAAATAGGGACAAAAGACTTTCTAATTCTCCTCCGTATATGTAAATATATGCATAAAATCAAATCAATCTATAGACCTTTAAATGCCCGTTATCAGCAATTTTTGATTGTTAAGGCTGTCTTCGGCTAATTTTAAAGAAAAGGACCCAAATTCGGAATATTTTTTCATATATAAAGGTATTCGAACATTAATATTATATTCTGGCTTCACTATCTTTTAGAGAATCACTTATTTTATCATATTATTCATTTTTATTCTAGTATTTTTTTTGACACATTTTTTCTTTTATAAAATGTGTTTCGCATTTTTTCTGCTATGTCGTAATGTTAAATGAGCTATCCCTTTACATTTTAAAAGGAAAAACTAATTATTTATGAAATATTTCGAAATTTTAAAAACGCTGTATTATAAGCAAATACATGAGTTACAATGTTACAAATTTTTATAAAAATTGAGGCATTTTTTCTGCCCGAAAATGTGCTTCGCGTTAAGTTCACGCTCTCGTACATATGGCGAAAACAGCCTTAAGAAATTGTACAAAAAAAGCTTGAATTGTCAATTCCCTCCCTCTCATTCCAATGTTAACACTTCAACCTTACGGTAGGGTCCATACCAAAAATACTACATATTGCTGAAATTCTGAATTCTAAAAAAAAAAACGTCACAATATTTTGGTTTCTGACAATTGGCTCTTATGTTCAGTTTTTTTGTACAATCCGTATATTATATTGATTTTATTTTAGCATTTAAAATTGGAAGATGTTTTTGGGTTTAATTAAATGTGTGTGTGTGAGAGAGATAACTCTTTTTTTTAATTTTTATTCATAAAAACTTTATTCTTTATTGAATTGAAGAATCTGTTTTTATAAGGCAAAAAAAAAATAAATTAGTTGGCTCTAAAGCATTTAAAACGTTAAAAATGGAACTCCTTGCACTGATGCATATCTGTGTGAACTATATCATTATTGCACTAATTTTTCTCTCTTTTTTTAAAAAAATTTCTTTCTTGTATTATAGCATTTATTTAGCTTGATGTGATGCTGCGCGAGCTCTAAGCTGTCGTTGTTGAAATTCGTGTCTTCATGTCACTAATGACTCATTATGTAACTGCGCGTTAAAACTGTCGAAGCTAACAATATAATGATCTGTCTGTTGTGGTGTACAAGTTTGGAAAATGGAGTAATATTTCAAGTTTCTTCGTCATTTGCTCGTTCAAAATTACAAGGTCCATCGCCAGAAGCCTTCACTTAGTTTCTCTGTACTATGTTAATAAAACCTTCACTCACTCGCAGTTTTGCTTGATCAATATTACTTCAGGATTATTAAATGTAGCTATCTGTTACTAACTTCATATTTTTAATTATTATTGTGTGATTGATATGAAGTATTAGTTGCTGTCGACGGGAATGAGGGTCAAATTGATAGTATTTCAACTTAGTCAAACAATTTGAGTTCGAAATTTGATCAGTCATTTTAATATGTATAACAATACTATTATATATCTTACTCTAGTATATAGTATATAATACTATGTGATATAATAGGATATTTTTTTACCTTTTCCTTTTATATCCCCCTTTTTTTCCCCCCCCTAACGGGGTTTTGATGATTCTATTGGATGATAAGCATAATTAGGAAGGATGGCCTTGGCTTTCATGAAAATTTATTGAATTATGCACTGACTCATAAATATTGCTCTCTTTTTTGGATCGTAGTTTAAAATTACGCTCGTCGATGGTTAATTAATGTTGTGATATTATGGTTTTCGTATAATTAAACAAAGTATATATAAATAAGGGCCTTTCTCAGTTAAAGTTCACAAAATATGAACTTATATATAAAAAAGTACTTTTTGCTTTTTTTATCTTTTTGTACTTTTCAGCGGGTAATGAACATTTAGTTTTTTTATTGGTCAATTTACTGTTCAAATGTAATGTTATTCCAATGTTTTTCCAAAAAAATTTAAAATTTTTGGGAAATTGATCAAAGAATTTCTTTTGTTGTTTGACCATTATATTTTATTTATTTTTAACGCCCCTGGGTTCGCTTCATGATTATTTGACACCGAGCCTCCTGACGACGACATCAGTCGGATATTCATCGAGTCTAGTGCATTGGAGTAGATCTGGAGTGGCGAGCCTTAAGGCATCTCAGGGGTGTTAATTTTGTATCTAGGGGTAAAAATATAAACAATTTTCAAAGAGGTATAATTCTTTTAAATTTAAATTAAATAATTCGAATCTTTTACATTTTTTTAAAAAGGGTTTAGGGCCCAAAAATAAAAAAATGTTTGAAGTATAATCAAAATTTTAAAAAAACTATAAGCATAAAAAAATTTGTAATAAATTTTAAAAAATTTTTTTACGTTGCGCACACATTTTTCTAAAATAGTAGCCTCCGTTTATAAAACTTTATAGAATTATAAAATGTATATACCTTTAAATACATCACATTTAAAAATATATTTTTTTGTATTTCAAAATATTTAAAAAAAATTGAAATTTTTAAGAAATTTTGAAAATGAAATTTTTTTTTTCTTTTTAAAAAATATAATTTATTATTCTACTAATATAAAAACACAGTGAAATAAGGATCGTGTTTAACTTTTTAAATCAACTTATTGTTAATTAAAACTACTATTTTTGAAAATGAGGGGAATGTAAAATTTAATTAATATTTCTTTAAAATGTTTCTATATTCATATGTTAAAATTTTTTAAAAAATTATGATTATATTTTAAACATTTTATACTTTTCTGAACCTCATTCCTTTATAAATAATGTGTAAGAGATTCGTTTTAATTTTAATTTAAAAGGTTTAAATATATTTGAATATTGTTTATATTTTCAGCCCTCTAAGAAAGTTAACACCCTGAGACTTTTAATGGATTAATGACCTTTTTTTTCTAAAGGGCGAATGGGGATGACTGCCGTAAAAATAATTTTGACTTGTGATTTTGAAAAGGTAATAAAACTAAAACTAACAACTCAAAACTCTAATTACTACGAAAAAATACATTTTGCACTGTAACTAATAAATATTTTAGTTTTATACTAGTAAATCAAATAAAAGTAACATAAGTGCGACTTCTGTTATTGCAGATTAGATGACAAACAACTTATATTGGAGTAAGATGCTTTTAGCAGTTGCATGCTGTTGGAACATCTGCCAAACGTTTTATGAAAATATGGTTAAAAGCATAAACCCACTTCTCTTCGAACAATTAAAAATTTGGGATAAACCGAATTCCACTTTTCCCAAAAATTTCATTGCTAGCATTTTCTTTTTTCATATTTCTTTTAATCTTTTTTTTTTCAATAATTCCAACTTTTCCTCTTTTCAATAAATTTTTTTGAATCCATGAAAAGGGGGGCCCGACTAAGGAAATTCATCTGGGGTCGAGACTTGGTGAAAAATTTAGTACTTTAGTACCTTTATGTGTTCAGCCCTCAATGTAATTCCGCCGAATGGCCAATTCGGAGAAAATCCCTTTGAAATTCATGCTTAGCATAAAATTTAAAATTTTTTAACTATCACCCGTGACGAAATGTCCGTTGATAAACACCTTTTTTCTATGTGGGAGGACAGGGTTGAATCCGTGATGAACTTTTTTTTAATTCATTTTTATTTTTTAAAAATTTGATAAACTTTTTTTTTTATAAAGGTTTATTAAACATTTAATGATATTTTATGTAATTATTTTGTATTTTATAAAGTGAAAATATTACTGTAATTACATAAATATTTATATTAAATTTTATAGATATAATTTATATTAAATAGCGGTTCGACAGACGGGCCTGTAAAAACGTCTTAAATCCAAAAACCTTTTTTTGAATAAGTTGTAACAATCTGGTGTTTTGATGAAAATTTTTTAAAAAAGCTATTACAATACCTGCATCATCTCATGTACGGTTACCCAATTCGACCTATGTTGCGTGTGAGTATGTATTTACTATGAAATAAGTTGAATATAAATTTGAATAGAAATTTAAAACTCTTGTTTTTTTAAAGGAAGAAAAAATAAAACTGAAGCTTTTTTTCATCACAAAAATAAATTTATCGTAATGCCTTTGGGTGTAAAATGTTTTGGTTAATCCTTGAGGGGTATAAACAAACAAATGCGATGGCTTCCCAAAACCCTCGGACATGCAACATCGTATAATTCCCCGGGGAAATAAAGGTTTTATAAATCTAAACAATAAATTGCACTGTTTGCCCTTGTGACTTATTAATGGTCATAGCTAATGCCAAAGGGGTGGAAATTGCAAACATTTAAATGGGTAGATGAGTCTGAAAAGAATCATTGGGATCGTGATAGAGTACAACTTCACCGGTTTGTCGCTCAAAATAGCGGCCTAAAAGAATATTCCCATGTTTTTTTCATGAACAAACACGCGCCCTTATAAAATTTTGGCGCATTTTTAACAAAATATTCGGACCGAATTGGGGAATCTAAATTTCTCAAATCTCAAAACCACAAAAAAATATCACCCAAAATCGGACCAGCCGTTTGGAGGAGTTCGTAAATAAAAGCACAGAAAAATTATATATAAAAAAGATTATTAAAAAGATATTGATTAAAATGCTAAAAGCATGATTCGTCTACATTTTGTAACAATGTAACCCGGTTTCAACCAATTTGGCTGAAAATCGATTTTTTGACCCCAAATTTTCGTAATTTTTAGAACAAAACGTTGTTATAACAATGCAGGTGAATATTGGTTGAATGTTTTTTAAATTTTTTTAAATTTAAAATCTTTTAATTAATTTCGATATCGGACCAAATTTTGGAAACTAAACCATTCTCGAATCCCCCGGAACGACACAAAAATTTCATGAAAATCCCTGTTTTTGGAGGAGTTAAGTCACATACACACGCACAGAAGATTTTTATATATAAAGATAATATTTATAATAAAATCTAGATATATATATTATAAATGCGAAGTTTAGGATGTTTGGTGTCTTTCACGCAAAAACAAATGAATGGATTTTGATGAAACTTTAAAGTAATATAGCTTATGCATCAGAATAACACATATGCTATAATTTATAAAGATATTGAGTGAAGTATCCAAAATATAACAATATTTGTCAAGTAAGTAGGAAAAAATTCCGCCATTGGCAAGCAATTCTGGAGTGCGCTGCAAAAAAACCCGACAACATATATCTATTTTTATTTTTGGGGAAAAAACCCTTTTTTTTTGGCTACGCAAAGGGACCCTTCTAATTTATTCCTGTAAAAAGGTAACCCCCAATTTCTTTTATTTCAGAATAAAAAATTAAATTTTGTGAGAGGGGTTGTTATAAATCTCCCCTTTTTTTGGATTATTTTTTTTGATTTTTTTTTATTCACATTTGGGGAAAATTGATCTTTTTTTAATATAAATACTTTATCCCTTTTGGTACTTAAAGTAAATAAACTTTCTCTTTCCCCCTACATCATTTTTGGGCAAA
>BMAV01002656.1:0-80075 GCA_019973955.1 Trichonephila inaurata madagascariensis
TTTCCCGATCTATTTTGTAAAACTATAAATCACAAATTTAAATAAATAAAAATCCCAAATCCTTCTTAGTTAACATTAAATAATTAATAAACGTCTGTAACCTATCCGTAAAAATAATTTAATAAAACGTTTTAGTTAAATTTTAACGAACACATTTCCTTACATCAACACCTTACTAAAAAGAATTCCAGACAGAGTTTTATTCTGTACAACGAATATAATTTTGTTTCGTTCGACAGAATATTCTCTTTAACATGACATATATTTCATAACAGTAAAAAACAACGTAACAATGATTGTTTCCCCTTCCACCTTTTGGTGTCATAATTTCCTTGCCAAGCACCTGTCACGATGGGCGCCAACTCCTTGTGTTCGCCAGAGCGGTTAACCTGCTCAATATAACTGTCATATTTTTATTGCTGTTATGGAAGCAAATTGACAAACGCCTCTTTGAATCAAAATTTCTGACACGGAATTGCTTTTGCTGTTTCGTTTTCTTTCTGACGTTTCTAGTGGAATCGCTTTGGCTACAGATCAAAAAATATTTCATCATCTTTAACTTCTTTTTTTCTTTTTTATTCTGCTTTTTCTTCATCTTATTCGAAAGAAAATAACGACTAAGAATTGATAGAGTGTTTTCTTTCGATAGGGTGATAATAAAAAACGAAGAAATTATTTTTCAGTTGTGAGATACATTTCAGGCATAGATGTGGGAAAAATAATTATTGGGAACCTTCTAAATTTTCCGGAAAAAGTGTTATTTTAAGAGATGAAATATTTTCTTCTGTAGCTGTAATAAAATGTTCATCTGATTACTTCCGACAACTTTTTTTAAAAAAATGGAGATATGGGGAATTTTTTGTGGTTCTTAGATTAGTTTAGTACATTTTAAGAAAAATATGCTAAAATCAAGAAGAGAAAAATAAATTATTATTACTAAAATGGGAAAAAATTTGTAAAAATTTACAAAGTAGCATAAACGGGGCCTATTCTGTACCAAAAGTTTATGAACAAATTTTCAATTCTGATGTGTTGATATGTTATTCATTTTTGAAATGCCTTCAGTATAAGAGATATTTTAATTTTTACAAAAAAACTAGAGCACTTTATCCTAGTTATTACATGAAATTGCTTAACAAAACAGTGATTATATTCACATAAGGACTGTAAATTCTGTAATATAACAATGATTGATAAATCTACAGGTTAAAACACGTCTATTATTATACAGAACATACACAAAAAATTTCAGTTAATTATTTTCAAAATCCTTTGAACAATCGCTATCCCCGTTTGAGAATTTAAAAACACACACACGTTTCGAGTAATACGCGTTTTAATGTATGACATCTTGTTTAAAGTAGTGGCATTTGCTTTTACTAAAACTCTTGTAGTTTTTGTTCTAGTGAACGGAAATAAATAAACTTGGTATTTTTGTAAAGCTAATAAGAGGGCCTATAAATTGAATTCATAAAAATGTTTATCAATTTTTGGTAAAATTCACAATTTCATGGTAATGCGTTTCATGTAATTGAACAAAAATAAGTGGCTGGTATTTTTGAAATATTGTGGCTCTATTTTTGTTCGGTTAATTAAAAAACGTTATTTTCTGAAATGTAAGTAGGACCTCGATTTAACGAATTTATCGGGACTGAACAATATGCTCGTTAAATCGGGGTTTTGCGTTATATCGGGGCCCAAACAAAATACAAATTTTTTGCACTTACCTTTTGGAAATTCTATATTAAGCAACTACAAAGAAACTATTCATAGTTAGAAACTACACACACACACGCGCGCGCGTGCTTTGTATTCAATAGCTAAAAACACTATTACTGAATTTTTCTCACCGTTACTTGGAATTTTTAAAATACTGGCAAATAGATGTTTGGCAATTGTTTTGATTCCTGACTCGAAAGAGTTCTTTTTTTCGACATTATGCACAGATGAAAATACGGCGTCTTTTACATCCTGTTGTATGATATATGTTTTCTCACTTTCCATACAATGTAAAGCATTAAAACATGTAAAAAATTTTATATGAATTTCTGTGTCATAATCGCTATTTATTGGCTCAGGCAAATCAACAATTTCCTGAGATTCAATTGAACAGATGGGCAATCCCTCATAATATGTAAAACAATCCAAAAAAATCTTAAAATATCTCTTGGGCTGTGGAGTGAGATGGAATAAGAATGGAGTTTTCTGTCCCATTCAAAACACACGTGATAGGTTGCACTCATGACTCACCTGCACCTTTAAAGTCTAATAATCAGTTTGTTTTCTAATACAAACTAAAAAGAACATGTTTAACCGTTGAAATAATTCGTTAAAATAAAAATTTCGGGGTTTATAATTCATTTAATAAGAGTTTTTGCCTTTTATTTTTATAGGGAAAAGAAAAAAATTCCTTTAATAGCGGAATTTATTAAATCGGGATTTAAATGCATAGTGTTTTTCTACACAAATTAGAGAAGAAATATAATCTGCATGAATAGTGATAGTCATGGTATGTATTTTCGATTGGTTTTATAACTTGAGTTTGAGTTCATCATTGATTACAGAATTAAAACATGATTCTGTTTTTCTCAGAGTCATAATTAACTTCTTATGAAAAAATTGAAGTAAATACTAGCAAGTTAACAGTATTTAAATTTATGATACCTAAAATCGTTCCTAGAAAACATTATTTATAATAAATCTTAATCATATATAGACCTTTTACTTTTTTAATCATAATAATTATAATAATACCATGATATCCATTACTATTTTTCAATAAACAGTCTTTTGTTGAATCTCTACAGAACCATCACAAAGTTCGGCTAATTTCTTCTGCCCAGACACGAGTCTTGTTTGGTTGACATACCATTCACCCCTTTGTTGTGTTGACTTGTAGAAAATAAAAGAAAATGAACGACTCTAAACACTAATGGGATGTCTGGTGTATTTGATTTTAGCCGTAGGGGGTTGCTAAGTTCTTTTTCCCATCCAATTCATTCTATCATCATCAATCACTCCTTTTCGTATAGCACTTTGTCACTTGACCCTAAGGAGGCAAGCAGTGTAGACTATGAGCTTAGAACACACCGTCATACAATAGCATCTTGCTTCTGCTAGGAATCGTTCCTCAAGATCAGTTGAAAATGCTTAGAAGACACCCTTGGGAAAGACGAATCCTTCTTTGCAGTCAGCTAAAGTCTTAAATATCACCAAATAAAAGAAATCAATGAGAACCCAAAGAAAAAATGAAGATGGATTGCTTCATTGCTTACAAAATTCAGTTCAACGAAACTGCCTTAAAAATAAACAACATGGTTTCTTAAATCTCAATAAAAAAAATCCTGAATGTTTTGCATTCTATCTAAGTATAATCTACAAATATACATATTACTTGCTTATCATCTCAATAATGTTAAATATATATTTTCTTGTCCTGGGTTTTCATCAACGCAATGGATAATGCTGTGATTCGATTTCTATTACTTCATAGAATCAGTATATCTGAACACACATCGAATTATGTGTCCTTACCAATTCTTACATGTGGTAAGTAAGTTTTCTAGTTACATGATAATGAAATAATAACATAGGCTCATCATAAATTAAAATTATTTCTTCTAATTAAATTTGTTTCACAATTTTTTCGTCTAATTAAAAAATATCTGAGATTAAACATTTACACAGTTAATGTTAAGTTTAAAACATGCTAATTTTTACTAGGTAATGGTGATTCAAAAATTTCTACTTTACCTAAAATTTAAAAAATGCACTGAAATCAATATAGGAATGTTAATGAATCTATATATTTATTATATATTTCTAAGTATTTTCAAAATAATTGTCAGGGGAACTTTGGTGATGACTCGTATTTTTTATAGTTATTTGAGTGATACAAATTAGATTTCAACTAAAGATAATTCAAGAATAATTTACAATGTGTGCTAGTATGGAAAAAAATTCATACTTAAAGGCGTCCGTGGGTGTTTTTACTTCATTAGGTTATTTGAAAGCAAATTTCTTATTAATTCTTTTACATAAATGATAATGTCCATACTATTTAATTTTTTTAAAAATTTTGTAGTGAAGTCCATTATAAACCAAAACTATGCAAGCGGCAATCACAAACCAAAGCAGAATAGGTCCAAGTTTAAAAAAATTTTCAATGCAATTATATGTTTTTCTAGTATTACTGAAATCGACATAATTACCAAGATCAAAATAATTTTAAACATGGTAAGATCCAAAACATCTCACTGATTACGCCTTCGTCATTTTTCATGTCATATAAAAACACATAGTGTGCTTTTTTGTAGTTTATATGTTTTTGTTCAGTTTTGTGCAAAATAGTACCTTTCATTTAAGGCCACATAGAATTTTCTGAAAATATTAAGCTTTTAAGATATGCGAATAACTACGAAACGCTTTTTATAAATTTTCAGTCAAATATATTTTGTTTACTTAAAATTCGATATAAAACTATGAATTCACAAATACGGTTTCTACAAAAATTATAAGCAACTTAAGAAAGATTGAAAATTTTTAATGAGACTTTAGTGAAAAATTGCAGTTACCGAAAACTGTTGTTGTCAAACAAATATCTGCTATGTGTACTTTTTGGAGATTTCGACATTTGGAATACTATGACTAGTTTACTAACCAGTCGTATAAAAAGACAGCTAGTAGCTTCAGCTAGTTGTAACAGCTTCCCCAACTGTGTAATGTAATAACCTTTTCCCTAGACAGCAAAAAACAAATTTGAATTTCCGTTACACGTTCTTTCTCTTAAATGTAAATTAAAGATACCAAAGAATATTAATGAATGTGAAGTATTTAATTCGTGACCATTTAAATACAAACTCTAACTAATTGTAGGTAAAACTGTGTGTGACAATTTTCAAATGCAAATTCAATTCTTCAGATGACTAATATTAGATTATTATTCATTATTTTCAATAAGCAAAACTAGACTATTGTATTCAAAGCTCATTGGTTTAGCGGCCCCATTTCTGTTTTTCAACATTTATCAAGATCTTGTACACACATTGCGTGCGCGCGTGGGAGAATTAATCAATTCAAAATCTCTGTATCAGATTATCGTTGATAAGAAATGAAAATTTAATTCCCGCTCCTAAAAAATGAACGTTCTCCGAAATCAAATAACCTTTCATTCAATGCGTTTACTCTGTATTAAAAATCATTTATATATCTTTTTAGTTGAAGATGGAATGAATAAAATTAATCATTCCCAGCTGTAGTTAATCTGTTCAACCTGAAGATTTGAACGAAGAAAAGAACGAACTTAATCTTATAAATAACCGTTCAGGGATGAAAATTCTTCTTTCTTTCTTACTCTAGGGAAGATCGTTTTTCAGTTGGTAGGCTAATTTATTTCGTCTTTCAAAACAAAGAAGCAAAGTGATTAATCTCATTAAACTAATAGCAGGAGGAAAGAAAGATGTTTGCTACTGATCTAATTTGAAAATGTGCTAACGAGAAATTTCATTTAAAAAGCAGTTTAAATCAACATATTTCGAATGTGTTGGATAAATCCTTTATTTATTATGTTACATACTAATGAAGCAATTAAAATTAATAAAAAATAATTTTTCCTTCCAGTGTCAAAAATATCAACACTATGTGGAAAAAAACATATGAATTGAAGTTAGGAATGACTCATTACATACACATGTGAATATGTATACAAAAACAAAAAATTCTAAACTCAGTGACGCAACAGCTCAAGAGTGCGAAGGCCTAATGTGCCCATCTCAGTTTTTTTTACCTTGGGCAAGGAGGTGTATAAGCAGATGTTCCGTTCAGGTGGTCCATCTGACTCAAAGCCGCCAGTGTTTAGTTCCCAAGCAAACTTGTTTCTCATTCATCGATCCACTGAAGGGATGAAAGGTTGAGTCGATCTTACCCCGCCCGAGGTTTGAGCCCGGACCTTTGGTGTGGAAGCGATATATACCTATATACAAACACATAATACTTTGCTTGACTTAAAGCATTTTTGGCTTGTAATATGGCATTTTGTTGGATTAAATCAACTTGTTGCAGTCTTTGAGGGATGAATAGGCTTAGCACTTTTAAATCCACAATTGTTTATTATGCAAAAAAAAAAAAAAGAAAAAAAGAAAGAAAGAAAAGCACTCACAAACATGGAGTTTACAAAATCAGCCTTTGATCATTCCTGAGAACTCATCTGTTTATATTCAAGGTCAATCGGAACCTATTACAATTATATGATTTCCGATAATGGCTTTACTCATTGACTCGCATATGCGGGTGATTGCATCTGCCTGATTTAAAAAAGCTAAAGTTTCAATTTGGGGAAGAGGAGCTTATGGTTATTTCCCGTTAGGCAGATAAACTAGAAATTAATTATCATGCGAATTTCTGGAGGATTCAAGAACATTATTTAATAGAGAGAAAAATTTAAGTAAATTATCACATTTTTTCCTAATGGGACTGTGAATTGTTATTTGCCACTGCAGATCTAGTACATTCCATGGAAGAATAACCTTTGAGTGCGCCGTCATATAGGTGGAATACGAATCGCCTCAATGTAATTTTGAAGCCCAGTTTCCTCTCCAGACTATGTGCTCCGACTATGCGAAAGGTTTCTTGTAATTTAATTTTGCCAATAGCACCCATGCCAAACAGGTACTCTGGGGATCGTTAACATGCAGCCTAATCATGTAATAATAATGTAATAACTATGTAATAATTTACATATATTATTACATAAATATATGTATATATATGCAATAATTCACGTCGGCTGTGGGACGTAGTTGATTTGGGGATGACCTTGTACGCCCAAGTCGGTGGATTTTCATGATGAAGGAATTCGACAGCGTCCGACGATGCCACACAGCCGACGTGAATTATTACTCACACACACATATATGTATATATATATATATAGAGAGAGAGAGAGGGACGCACACACGTAAAAATATATTTATACTTGTCTATGAAAATGCAGCTTGCTGGGTTATATAAATTTTCCGGTACTGCCTTGTACTCAGTAAGTACGGTGTAAGAGGGCAAAAACTGACAAATTCGGCTGTAATAGTGCCTCTCTGTTAATGAAGAAAATCAATTAAATGGAGCTGTTTAAAGTTCGGAGAATACATTTTGCAACGGAGATGCCAGTTCACCGTAAATGGAAGCAATTCCAGTCCAGCCGACAGACTTCAAATATTGCTGTGAGATTCTACTCGTAATTGCAAGTTAATGCACCCTTCATGTGCGTGACAAAAAGATAGCTCAAAGAAGAAAATGTGCCACGTTCGACAAATGAAAGCTTAGTCAAGGAGACTTCAACTCTCTTAGATTAACTATTATTTCCTCTGATATGCGTTAAAACAGTGCTTCGCAAACTTTCAATATTCGCGACCTAATATTCAATCATCATTTTCATCGTACACCCCTCCATACAATAACAATCCATTGAATTTCATTATACTATACATTGACACTAAAGCTACAATACAACTTTAATCTCTTATGTGCTACTGACGTGTATAAACGTCTCGTTCAGCCAAATCATTAGTTTTCTGGAAGTGTATATACGTCTTTCCGCGAAGTAGGATCTTTTCTGTGCACTACTATCCATAAAATAATTCCGAAAGCTTTGGAATGCAATAAAAGGACCTTGACAGTGTTTGCAAAGAATTTACTTATTTCAGAGGATTTGCTTATTTATTTCTTTTTTCTCTTTCCCCACCAAAAAACATCAAAATAGCGCGTCTACGTAGAAAACGGTGGTATTGGGGAGCGAATCACGTAACTTTTAATCGGCAATTAAGGAATTAATTATAAACCGTACAAATTATCAAGATAAGTGTTAATTAATAAGTGTATACACTGGCAATTATCAAACTTGTTCCTAACTTAGAATTGTTAAATTAATAATAAAATGCATTGTGCAATACGGATACATTTATAAGTGTATTATATCAGTTTAAATGTGCGTTTTATATTTTATTATATCAGAAAATATTTTGTTTGTTTACTTACAGTAAATTAATAATTTTTTAAATAATCTTTTGCTCTCGACTTTTCAATATGCTCGCGGCCCCCTCGTAGTGCTATCACGCCCCCCCAAGGGGGACGCGCCCCACAGTTTGAGAAACGCTGCGTTAAAAGCGTCATAATACACTTTCGTTGAGCTATAGTCAAATGTGCTGGACGTCCAAGATAGAGCATTAGGACCGTTTGATTATCTGCTATTTTATAGCACCTTTGGAAACAGAAGCACTTGCACTTCTGTTATCATTCACGTCAGTCTGCATCAACACATCCGATAGAATAACACGTATTGTTCTACAAAGAGCTAGACATTGGTTTCAACAATGATGGTCACCATTTACGAATCTGGCATTGACGTGGTAACAAGCCTAATCACTCCCCAGCATATCTACAATGATTGGAGCTACGATCAGGAAAGTTACTACCAGCATTTAAAAATTTGTGATTCAGCGAAGCAACATTTGATACTCGCAATAAAAGTTGCAGCAAGTAGACATAGGTTTGTAATAAAGTACAGATTTAAAATTCAAAAAGGAAAGTCGTTCTTATGATCCACACTCACAACAAATTTCTCCAACTGGCATACAAATATTTTTTTAGAAAATTAACAAATTGAAACAAAAATATTTCAAAGCACACTTTTGATCATAAATCCTTACAAAAAAGGAAATTTCTATATTTCAAAATAACAGAGCAAGAAACAGAAAACGAGATATAAGTTTTAAGGGTAACTTATTAAATAAGTATAGAAATATAATTTATTAACTTTCAATTAAACAAATATTTTGTCCAAAGTAAAACGAAAGGTAGGCTTTAAATAATAATATTTATTTCTCGAGTATAAAACTTTTTGTATGAGGAAATTCAAACATGAATAAAAAATAATAAAGTAGTGAAAATAAATAAGTATAGAACTTAAATAAAAACAGAGAAAGTATGAATACAGCATAATAGAAAGTAAACATAAATAAATTTATTAGTAATGGATGGTATGTTTAACACGAAATTAGCACACATAGGTGCAGTTCCAATTTGTTAAAATGGCTCTAACCCGGGTAAGCATCGAATCGAATTGCACTTGGATGACAGATGCGGGTTGGTCGTTCCATAATACTTTAAATGTATGCCACACTTCATCAAACGTAGTATTTATAAATAAGTGAAGTCTCAATCTCTTACAGAACCATGACCAGAAGCTTTCATTGAGTGAGAAATCTGGAGAAGGTTCTAAGGCTAGGGCAGCAATCGAACGCCATCTGTGTTGAGGTAAGTCTGGAACATGTGGTCTTCTGGTGCAATGTTGTTGAAAAATCGCGTCACTGATGACTCGAAGGTAGGACACAGCCACCGACAATCTACAATGTCAACATTGTAGATTACCGACACGTATATAAGAGGTTTTCATGTCGTGTAGTCAATGGATGGGCCTAAAATCACTTAAGTTGCAGCACCCATGTGACGAAATCGAATGCAAGTAGACGACGTGGCTTCTACTCAGTTCTTCTAGACACGGATGGGTCCATTCTGATGTTACACACAGAACCAAGACTAATTAGAAAACATGACTTCTGGTGATTTTGGTATACATTGTTGTGTCGGTAGCAACACTGTCTCTGAGCGTCTGTATACTGCAGTATCAAAGAAAGAAGCGATAACAGTTATTTCGTAAGCACATTTGCAGTGTTCGAGCGGATATTTGTCGTCATGCAAACGAGTACACATCCTGACTTGAGGTCTGATATGGCTGTACAATCGGAGAAAGCAAACCTGACAACATGCTTGTCCTCCATCTGGTAGATTCCACAACCAAAAAGAATAGCAAAATCCAATACAATAAGCCACACAGTCGAGAGGCTATGATCCTGCCACTATCAAATTTCGATATGTCCTGAGACCTTTTTCTCCTAATTATACGAGGTTTAATACAATCTTCTCCCAAGCAACGAATATTCAAAAATGATTTATAAGCAAGAACCGGCTGTGTAGCTTTCATATTCTTTTTAGATTTTCAAATATTGGCTCTACCTCCTGCGTTCGATTGCGCTTAAATACATCACTTAAATCTAATCCTTTGTATATCCCAACATATTCTTCATTTTATGCATGTGGATTTGATATTTTTAGCGGCCTTCTTTGTTGAAATTTTAATAGAAATTTGCGCATATATATAAACGTTTATACTGGGTGTTGCTGAATTCGACCGACAAATTCAGAGAGTTGGCAGAAGGCAGCATGGAGAAGACAGATTGTCATAGAACATGTGGTCTCAAACCACGTTTAATCTGAGTAATTCGTAAAACCAGTTATGAAGGGTGTGAGGTAAGAAATACATTAGTTAGATGCAAGGCCTGTTTATAATACAAACAATGCATCACAGTTCAGCATCATAAATGCAACGACAAGTGATTGTTAAAAGATGCGTTCGAAGTTGTGGCCGTGTTGGTCATAGCACAACTGACATCAGTGGACGAAGGATTGTCGGACACTTTAAAAAAAATCTGCTATGCTGGTGATGTCAACTGAAACAACGAGGATCCGTGACGTGAAATCCACAATTGTAGCCACCAAAGGCTCATTCACAAGCCATTTCAGGGAATAGGAAGAAATCAAAGCTATTGAGGTCGGGGAGAGTGGAGATCAAGCAACAGATTCACCGTATTCACTCCAACTCCCAGGATGTATAGCATATAGGTGGATACCCCCTTCTCCCAAATGGAAAAATATGCTAGGGCACCATTGCGCTTGAACCTCATGTTCAGGTGCAAAGTGACCCCGGTACTCCCTACAGCAACTCCGTCATTGAGGCATTCGGATGGTATGTGTATATTTCTGCATTCGTTTGGGTACTTCCCTCCTTTGGTTTATCGTCCTCTAGACGGCTACTGTTATTGTGATTTTCACCGACTAAACGAGGTTTACGAACCCATGGCCTATGATAATTGTAGTAGATGAATGACTAATAGTAGGCCATGCTGTCTACTATCAGTCTATGAATTTGTCTGTCGAATTCGGCAACACACTGTATAAATTATGTGCGTGATTGTTTTAGGAAGGATTGCAATAAATAAATATGAAATTAATGAACACAAAACTGAGAAATGTACACATAATTACACGCTGTGGCTATTATAATTGAGACAAACATATGAACAATTGTTATCAAAATTTAATTTTCAACGGGAAATCAATTACTTAAAAACAGGTAAAAAATTAAACTAAGTGAATAAACATTGCTTTTAACTTTTTATGTAATGTAGAACAGTGTTTTTATATTTAAAAGTATTATTTGGTAGCGTTATTTGCTCATGAGAGTAAAATAAAAAAATAACTGAGAAAATGTAAATTAGATTTAGTAAATTGAAATATGTTTGGAAGGGGTAAAACATACAAAAAGAAAATTAATTGCTCAATCTATTTGAGTATTATTTGATTAAAAATAAAATAGTTACGTATATAATTAATTTTGCTTTTTTATTTTATTTTCGTTTACCTAATACCGAAAATAAATTAATTTTTTAAAGGATATAACCTATTTTTACATTCCTGCTTATTTGGTGTTTTTTCTTTACAACTTAACCATTTTATACATTTTTATTTATTCAGTTTTTTAATTTTTAAAATTGTTTTACTTTATTTTTTTTATTTATTTACTTTTGTTGGCACAGACATAAAAGGATAAGCAATACTGCTATAATTATATTGTTCTTTTCCTTCAAGTTAATTCAACCCTTATTTTTTTGTTATTAAGTGAGCTTTTAAAAAAAAAAATTAAAAGAGAAATTACTTAAAGAGCTTGGGATAAAAAATTTTTTTGTTAACCCGCGGTCACTCGCGCCTGTTTTTGCTACCGTCGTTACTCGCGGGGTGTAGAGAACACCCCCAAACTTTTAACACGTGTATTTAATTATGAAAATAAAATTAAGTCATTATGATACATATTTATGAAGTACAAGATAGTTTTTGTATTATACAAATAAAATTATTAAATTTAGTGCCTACAAATGAGACTAACAAATTAATTTAAAACTAAACATACAAAATTTTCATTTTAAAACACATAATTTTATATTTTTTCATAAACCAGTATATATAAAACCTATATACCAGTAATAAATATACTTTATAATTAATGAGATAATGATAGTAGAAAGTATAGAAAAATAATATTTTAATCATTTTCCAAACATTCAGAGTAGACGGTATACACATGCTCAACTTCTCGCGGGAGTTCTCAGTCCCCCATATAAACTTTTGAAGGTCATTACATTCCAATCGTTCGGGAAAGAGGGATTGCATCAGGCCTGAAGATTCAATGAGCGAAAATGGGAGGCTGCAGAAAAAATCGTGGTTTTGCGCATTCTTTTTACAATCCTGGGAGGATTTTCTTGTTGCTGGGGTGTACAGAACACCCCCGCGCTAGTGATTGCGGGTTAATAGGTCAAAAACTTAAATGAATAATCATGAGATCACCTTAGAATCGTCAGTCATGTAAAATGCGTTATATGACTTTGAATGAAGAAGTATATCTTATAATTATGTTTCTTTTTTAAGTTCATTTCCAAAAAAAGAAATAATAGTTTGATAGCCCTGAATCTTTGTTTTACTACTCAGTTTATTTTCAGGCACTGTCCTCTTAACATGGCAATGTCTCAATATTATGAGGACCGTCACCAATAGTTATGGCCACTCTCAATCCCGCAGTGTGTGTGATAAATTATCAACTTAGATTAATTTACCTTAAAAACGTATGCTTCTCTGTTTTCATAGACATTACTTATAAATATGACAAACTTAATGGATTGACAGTGATATTAAGTGATTTAGTTAATGGGATTTTAATGAATATAAATTTTGTATGTATGTCTCAGGTTTTCTCTTGGCTTTATAGAACTCATTATGGATTTGAATTGTTCTTTTGTTAGATTTATTACTTGTTAAGAAATTGTAAAAGAAAATCAGTTAAAGATTTTTTATAAACACAGGCTCTATTATGAATTTAGGGAACATAGTTGATATCATTCGAATAACATTTCTTCAGAAAATAGCTCATATTCAGAATAAAAAAATTAATTTCACTTATGATAAAAAAACCTTTTAGGCTTCAGCATTAACAGCAAATTCCATTTATCTATGAATTTCTAAGACTTTCTACCTTTATTTTCTGTAAAAACATGCACATTTTATTGGTTGAACAAGAATATTTCAAGAAAATGAGACTAGAGAGAAAGATAATAGCCATGATTTAAAAATCCTCATACATTTAATTCAATTTATGCCGTTATAAATATTAACTAATATATAAATAATTTTTCACCCAGTCTGAGTATACTGCGGGTGCGTAACATATTCCCAAAACACTTCTGGGATACCCTTTACCGTTTCTTTAGGAGTAACGTCGAAAAATAAATGCTTTGGAGGAAGTATTCTCAGCACGTCCGTAACAGAGTAATAAAATGCTGTAAATGACGGAACGAAATCTTTGGAGAATAGGTCTATCTGAAGGGTCGAGCACCACCTGAATTGGAATGGTTAAAAATAAGATCACAGACGACTCCTATTAGAACAGTGGGGATGTCTTTATTTTCGAAATCTTAACAGACAAAGGAAATGTACAATAAGAAGGTTGTACAAGAAATCGAAATTTACCTTAAAAGTATATATTATTGGTACGATTAAAACTAGATATCGAATAAGTATAAATAAAGTATTCTGAAAAGCACATACAAAGATACTGAACAAAATATAAAGAAAGTATAACTACGTATGTATATTATATTATAACTTTATAACTTATATAAACTTTTATTTCTAATTATGTAATCATTACATTACAATTTTAATTCTCTTTTCCTATATTTGGAGATGTTTTGAAGGATTATTTGCATTTAAACTGTATTTCAGTGAATACAACATCGGGGTGTTTGCCAAAATCGGTAAAGATACTTATAAATGGCACAAATATGTCACTGTGCATTATATAAATAAATAAGATATTTTCCCCTATCATTATAATTTTAATAACACACCAAAGAACCATAATGTTTTGTAATAATACCAAAGCAAATAAATTATAATATATATATCCACATTTCTGCTTATCATTATAATTTGTAACAAAGCGATTCTTGTCATAAGTAATTTTAAGGGGACACAGTACGATTCAATTGACCAAAATCGGTCAAAAAATCAAATTAAATTTTTCTTTATATACTTTTCTATAACCTCACAAAATTTGAAAGCTCTAAACTTAAGAAACACAGCATTATGATAGCTTTCACGTTCGTTTTTATTCACATCCCTATGGAAAATCAAAATTTTAAGCTGACTTATCTCAGAAAGTTAAAATAACTAGTTTGTCTTCATTTAAAATGCTAAATCTTTTTTTCTCTTTAGCCAAATGCTTTGAAATGTTTTTTACCTATTGCTAATAGTACATGTAACAAAATTTGGTATGCATTTTTGAATCAAAGCAATATTTATTTGTTTAAAAATAATTGAACTCAGAATTTATAAATTTTTTAAGGAATTTTCAATAAGCATTCATAAAAAGAAGTATTGTCTGAATACCAATCACGTTAACGCAAAATCCATACCAACTTTTATTATACATAGTTTGACGTCCTTGTAAATCAAATTTCATGCGTGTACGTTAATTTTTGTAGGAGGAGTAGCATTTTAAAATCACTTCAAAAATTTTAAGTTTTTTCCTTAAAAAATTACACGGCTAGCTTTTTATGAAATTTTGAGCACAAAATCTGTTTCATATAGTATACATACATAGGAGGCAACCAAAAAAAAAATTTTTAAATTCCTTAAAATAAAATTTTTTGCGTAAATCGTTCCATGTCCCCTTAAAAGAATATACCGAAATGTGAAGTGTGGCGACGAAGTTCAGCTCTGTTCTGATAAATGTTATTTTGATTTAGAATGATTTGACACATTACTAAATTATGTAATGTACAAACGCATTCTGAAATATCGCTTATTTATTAAAATGAAAAATATGCATTATATTTATAATACCTTTCTTACCATTTTTTGTTGCAAATTATATATTAAAGAGTTTTGTTCTCACATTCATATGATATCCTCTTCTATTACATAGAAATCGTACATTTTTCACCATATTTAATGATCCTTAAGAACTCATAATTAGCAATAGCAAAAGGATTTTTCTTCGTGTTTGTCTGACTTGGTAAGGGAAGTGAGATACTAACGATTTAGGAGAACAATTTCTCCTTATTTATGCCATTTGCGAAGGGGAATATTTTTTATCCGCTCTTTTAAAATTAAAATCACAATGCTGGATTAAACGTATATATATACTGGTATATACTAGACATTACCTGCCTGCTTCGCTGGCGGCTTCATGATGTTGTATGACTAAATACTATTTTTAAGTTATTGATATCTAAGTAATAGTATAAAGTTTTTGATCGTATTGAAAAACGTTCTCACAGCTTTTGCCTCTCGATTTAAAAAGGGCAGTACTTTAATTTTTAAAGCGAAAAAAGAATTAGCTTGCACACCCACGTAAGCTGGGATTTCCCCCAAACCAAACTTAAGCAGATCTCTTTTCGACAAAATATAAACATGGTACTCACATTTCAAATTTGTAGTTCTAATCTGAATCCCAGTGGGTGAGTGATAGTGCATTGCACTTCCACACTACAGGTCCGGGGTTCAAATCTCGGTCTGGACAAGGTCGGCCCAGTATTTCATCTCTTCAGTGGGTTGATAAATGAGTACCAAGTTTACTTGGGAACTAAACACTGGGGGTTTCCCGTCAGGCTGATCAACTGATCGGGACATCTGCTCATGCACCTCAGGGCCCAAGGTCATATATACTGATATGGGCATAGCAGGTCTTGGCCCTCATGGGCTGTTGCGCCACTGAGTTAAGTTCTAATAGATCAAAAACGGAGAAATTTTATTCATGCAACAACCTAAGAATGTCCCTTGTGAGATCTGATTTCCACAAAACAAGTACATAGCGGATATAAAGAACAGAAGAAACGGTCTTTCCAAATCTTAATTTACTGAGATCTCGTATTGTGAGTGAATTAATCACTGTTCTCCTAGATATATGAGTCGCTCAAAATCCCATGTGGTTAAGTCCATTTTTTGATTCTTGTAAATTTTGATAATATTACTTTTAGTTACTAAAGGATTTACTCGTTTCTTCTTTTTTTATATGACCTAGAAAAAAGGAAGCAACGAGTAAATTCTTTTTGTAACTAAGAAGAATATTGCTTATGTTATCAAAATTTACAAGAATCGGAAAATATCAAAAAATGAACTTAACCACATTGGATTCTGAGCGACTTATATACGTATCTGTGTGCGTGCATATTAGTATCTTTGTCTATCAATATCAGTATTTTTGTCTATCAGTATCAGTATCTTAACTCATTTCTTAAAAACGCTGAAAAGAATTTTGTTGAAGCATATAATTATAAGAAAAATTTCAAACTTAAATATACAAAAATTCAAAATTGTGGGTCTAAAATGACTTATCATGAAAGAGTAAGTTTATCATAGCGTTACTGCCAGAGTTAGAGACAGATTAAAAGTGCTTAGGCCTTGGGAACAGGTGAGTTACCCGATAAGAAAAGAAATATTCTACACCTATAGGAAATGAATATTAACAATAACTGAGACCTAAATCCGATATCATATTTTTAAAACAAATTTTGCGTAAAACATTATTTGCACCTGAAAAACAAATATTTTTTTTGTATAATTTAAAAGGGAAATAAAGACTATATACTATAGTGTCGTAGATTTACACAAAAAAATATTAGAAATCATAACGATACGTGTGCTTGTGAAAAGTATTTTACTATATTTTCATCAAAACTAGTACTTAGTTTAATTTCTATAATTGGGAAATGAAGAGAAAGTATCTTTCAAAGTACTTTTTAATATATTTAGAAGCATTATACACATACGTATAATCATTATTCCATGTCCATGTCTTATGGAACCATTTTTTCCAGTAATGTTGTAACGGGTCTATTCGGGTCTTCCAACTAATCCTCTTGGGGAACAATGGGTCTTTAAATATTATTCTATTGAAAACTTTCTTCCAAAGACGAAGACGTGATTATTCAAATCAAGACTTGTGTTTAAAGTTTAAACTTTCAAGTTCGAGAGAGAAATTAGAACCTAATAGGTTAGCAAGGAGTGATTACCGTAAAGCTAGGTGAGAGTGGTAAGTAGATAATTTGATTAATATTAAGAATGATGATTTGGTCAATAAGTTGCTAAATTGGATTCAGGTTGGTTTGAAATAGATTAATTTAGAAATTATTTTCACATATAAGAAGGTGTTCTGCCTGGACGTGCTAAGCGTAAGGGATCCGATTTATTATTATAACTCCAATTATCTCCCCTACCTCGGTATTGCTCCCCATATTAATCAGTTGGTGTATTTCTTATCTTGGGTTGTTGAATTTGTAACATTGTTGTGAATTGTTAATTAATAGAGTTGTACTGAATGGCTAATCTTCCTTCTGACTCTCTTACACTAATGGATGGCAACGGTCATACTTTCCAATGTTAAGTTAAAAAATTTTGAGGGCTGAGATTCATTTGTATAAAGAAATTCTCATTTAGCTTATTATTTAAATTAATTTGATTTTTAATACCCTTTTTTATGTAAATTATTTTACCCATCAATCACAAAGAGCTATTGACAGGTGGAGTATCTTTTATTTTTTGCATTTTTTTACATCGCATTACATGATCTTTAAAAAATATAATTTATAAATACAAAAATCCACAGAAGGAATTATAATTTACACAGATTTTGCATTAAGAAAAATTGGGATCAACTCATAGTGAGGCATTGCAAGCTGTACAAATGTATCTTTTTCTCTTTTCATGTATTTTATTATAGCACAGAGACGGCAACCTGTATACGTTTTTTTTTTGTAAAGATGGTATAGGGTTATAATGGTGAGGAAATTAATGCAAAGTGGCTACTAATACAACAAATACAATTAAGGAAAAGCCAAACTTTTAAACAACAAGTTTATTAACAGTATCTTAAGAATTCATCTATATACAATACAAGAATGCTCTAGGAGCCTGGTGGTGCAAAGTGCCGTGAAAATGTTGGTGCGAGCTTTTATCATAAAAAAAATGGTATTGCCACAAGCTTAACAAATACATTAGAATATTAAAATAGACAAACATCTGCGGTACCACAGGGTATTTAACTTCAGTAGACTATTTCTGGCTGAATAGATTAAAAGGCTAGATTGTTAGGGGATCCAAGAGAGATTAGGAATGCGTATACATTTTTATTATATGTTTTTGATTAACAGTAATAAGAATCCACGGAATTATTTCGAGTCTGCTAGAGATAAATTCATGTTATTGCTTGTAACTTCCTATAATTTTAGTTCATAATATTTATCTTTAATTTGTGTATGATAGATTTTGCTTTTTTTAATATTTGAAAATATTATATTGCATTAATATAGTAATTTTTATATGGAAGCATTCTTTCGTAAGATCAAAAATCATATGCAATTTAAATATAGAACCCTACGGGTATATTTTTTCATTTTAAAATTACGACTATAACAATGACCAAATTTTATACAAAGTATTATGTATCAAAAAATAAATATTTTCCAGTTTGTAAGAATGTAACTGTTATGCAAGAATATTTCTCGTTATATGTGGCTCTTATTAGAAACTCAAAACGCAAACAATGGAAAAAGGAACTTTAATATTTTTCAAATTAGTATAAAAGATTAGATATAAGTTTACTTGAAAAATATTAAAATATCATTATGCTTAGAACCTTTAAATATTTCAACAACGCTAATTTCTTGTCACTTACGGTAGTCAGTGTGAAACAGAAAATACTGTATAAATAAATATTATCTTTATATGTAACACTTCTGTGACAGTATCTATTAGAATTATTTTACATGCCCAAAAAATAATAATATTTTAACTGGCTACACAATAAATCTTTAAAATATATGTCCATTTCAGTTTGACAAGCTTGCTATTGAGAAGCGACGAAGCTTTCTACCTTTCTTACGGCATATTTCACTTACGGTAGGATCGGGACAAGTTCGAACGGACATTCCCATGACGCTGGTCATTTGTTAGCGTCCATGCGAAACGAATGGAATTCTGTGAGAGTTGATGGAAGAATAAAAAAAAAAACCCCGTAAATAATGAAAATTTGTTTTTTGATGAATGTATGGTCATTTAAACACTAAAATTATTTCTAGGATCAGTAATAATTCAACATATTCGTAGCGATAAATATTGTTTGCTTTTCTTTTCTTTTTTTATAAAATCGTATTTTCTAAATATTTTCAAAGTTCTTATCTGATGAGTTGCTGGTCAAGATAATCTTATTGACAAAGATAAGCAATGAACCAAATGATTTTAGTTATTTTCTGAGATCTTTTGCTATAGTTAGCAGTCGGGATCAAATTTAAATTAATTTTTGGGGATTCGTAAGGCAGCATGAGGTCAATTTAAAAAAGTCTTTATAGGGTTTTAATTTTATTCCCCAGGCCCAAATTTTTTAATAATTAACCCCAAATTCCAATCATTTTTTATCGCCCCCACCCTCCATATAATTTAATGTATTGAATTTAAAAAATTATAATTTGACCCCAAAGATAATATACGATTTAAACTTTTAATTATAAAATTCTCTCGACAATACCACCCTTTTGAGTATATATGTCTTTCAAAAGTGCGTTTTTTTTCGTGCATAATTCCCATAAAATCTTTCAAGGTTTAAATTTAAAATAAAGGACCAGACAGTGTTGAAGGTTTTTATTATTTCAGAGGAGCTTTCATGCTTATTATTTAAATTTTTTCCCCCAAAACATCTCATATATGTGCCTACGGGGAAAACATGTCAGGTCATTGGAGAGTAAAACTTTAAATTTTTTTCAGAAAATTCTTATAAACCTAACGAATTATCAAGATAAGTACCAATTTTTGTGTATAGTTTTATATATGGCAAACCCATGGGTTCACTTGTATATATAAAAAAATTTTTCTTAATTAGTTTTTATATTAATTAAAATACAATTTCAGCATAATACATTATCAGGGGAAGGGATTTTTTTTTTATGATGTTTGAATATATTTTGTTTGTTTACTCTTAGTAAACTAATAATTTTTTTAAAATTATCCTTTGTTTTAGACTTTTCGCGCACCCCTCGTAGAGTTTTCACGCCCCCCTAAGGGGGCACGCTCCACAGTTTGTAAGAGACGTTGTAGTACTTATTAAATTAAATTCATAGTCCGAAGTGTGTGGTTAAATTCTGAACTAACACTTTTACTGTATTTCACCGTTGGGAAATTTTTGATTGGTTAACATTTTAAAAAATTTTTTGCTAAAAGACTTTGAAAATTCACATTTTTTTCCGAGTTATTATGAATTAAAAAAATTATGGGGTTCTTTCTTGTTAAATGTCCCCACTCTGATGTATTAAAATATGGATAAATCTACTTCTAACTTATGTATTTCAAAAGTCCCGTACTGATCTTAAGAGGTCTGGGTATATATAGGAAAATAATTTTAAGGGGATTCTCCATAAAAGGAGAATGTTTCGAAAACAGGTAATTCTATGTTCATTTTTTGCCAAAATATTGAATTTAAATCATTTTTTTACCGTAATTATATTCTTAAAACAATTCTATGCGCTTATTCTAATCTAAGCGACACAAAATGTTAGTACAAAATATTCGTTTGTACGCTTTTCAAAATCATGGTTCCGAACGGAGTTGGATTTTAATGCTTGTATTCTACAAATCAAACAAATGATAAAAAAAAAAAACTATTGGATAATTTAACAAATGTTTTGTACCATTTTTGATCCAAGTCGCCATAACTTTTAAGAAATATATCAGTTTTAAATATCTTTTGAAAATGCTGAGAAAAATGAAACACAGCAAAAAGTTTTAAGAGACAAAATTTAATATAGATGTCTGGTGAGATTTGTTATAGAGAAGAATGAATATTATTAAAAGTTAAAACTTTCCATATACTTTATTCTCATTTTTCAAAATTTTATTTTTTCCAGCTGCTTTAAATTGATTTAGTATTCTAGAATATAAAAGTAGAGAACCTTTACCAAGCGCAAGAGATTCTGCATCTGAAATAAATAATATGCCTTCCAGCAATAGATAAAATATTTGAATTGATTGAAGTAACTATTAAAGTGGATAAGTGATTCAGTTCTCACGTTTTTTGGTATGAATTTAAATTGCTTACATAAATACGAGGGCTATGTTTTAAGCAAGGTCTATTGGCGCGTAGTTCCCTAGTTCACGCGTACGCCACAACGAGTCTCTGCGTCAATGACCAGCATCCTTTGCGAATATATTCGCGCCATTTCCAACTCTGTAGCAGCCATGTTAGCATCACAGTGCGTCTTTAAAATGTTTAAGGTGATTGAATCATCCACCAAACGTGAGATGTGGTCTGTTATCCGTTTTTTGACTGCGAGAAACACATGTCGGCTGCAGGGACTCATCGCCAGATAACAGAAGTTTATGGCACAGAAGCAATGAGTGACAGCAAAGTTCAAAAATGGGTGAGGAAGTTTAAAAGATCGGTGAACAAACGTCCACATGACAAAGAACGTCCAGGCCGGCCCTCTGTAATCCCTCTGATGATTTGATCCAAGCAGTTAAAACAAAAATTCGTGAGAACAGGAGATTCTTTCATTGGAATTTCCCGACGTTTCTCGGTCGGTGGTGCACAGAATTGTGACTGAAGACCTCAATTTTAAGAAATTGTGATCTTGGTGGGTACCTAGACTACTCCCAGCGGAACACAAATAGAAGAGGTTTGCCATTTCATTAGACTTTTTGATTCGTTATGAGGAAGAAGGGGATGACATGTTGATTTAAATCGTTACTGGTGAGGAAACTTGGGTATCCCGGAATCAAAGCAACAGTCAATGGAATGGCGACACACATCCTCTCCCGTCAAGGTCAATGACAAACGAATGCTGTGAAAGCGCAAGATTATGGCAACAGTGTTCTGGGACTGGCGCGGTGTTTTGCTTGTGGACTTTATGCCTCAAGGAACAATGATCAACTCAGATGCCTACAGCGCAACTCTACGGAAACTCCAAAGAGCATTCATTGCAAAACAAACGGCACGGCACGCTGTCGAAAAGTGTTTTGCTCCTCCTTGATAACGCGAGGCTTCACACTTCTCAAACCCCTCGGGAGTTAATCGAATCATTTGGCTGGGAGGTTTTTGACCATGCACCATACAGCCCCAACCTTGCTCGGAGTGATTTCTACCTTTTCCAGAACCTCAAACACAATCTTGGCAGGAAGCACTTCAGTGACAACAAAGGGAAAGCGGCCATGAACTCTTGGTTGTCTGACCAGGCGACAGACTTCTTTGAAGAGGGTTTTCAAAACTTAGCTCTAAGTTATGTTAAATGCTTTAAAAAACTCGTCAACTAAGTAGAAAAATAGGCAAAAGTATGTATAATCCTAAAATAAAGGTTTTTTAAAACAAAATATTGTCATTATTTTTTTAAAAACAAACGGACCTTATTTAAAAAAGAGCCCTCGTAAAACGTTAATTTTTGTATTTATTTTTTTCTAATATTTAAATATAAGCTCATAATGAGCAAACATTTTATACAACTGATACTTTCATCATTATTTAAATTTTAGCCAAAGGGATTCTATTATGGTTTTTTGGAAAACTCCCTTTCTTTTTTTAACGTGATCTTAAGTTTGGTTAATTTCTTAAATTTAATTATCTGTTAAAAGTGGAATCTTCTAATGCTATCATTTTTATGAACTTAATTAAAGAAATAATGTACATAATTTGATAAGCATTCTTTCTTTAATTAAGAAGGAGTGAAGAAATGCTTATAATTTGATAAATTGAGATCACTATAACCAATTAATATAACACGTATTATAAATTCGCACGTGATTTTTTTTCTTTTTTTGTAATGCATAAAACATCTCTTTATTTGTATTTGTTCACTTATTGGTAAAATTAATTAGTACTAATATAAAAAATCTTCAAGTTTCCTGTACTTATATTTTAAGCACACAAAAATATTTTAAAAAGAAAAAACATTCACCCTCCGTTCAGGACAAGACATTGGCTAAAAATAACTGAAATCTTAAAACGAACTCATTAGTACAGATAAACTTCTTTCAATTCCGAGGTATTTTGAAATACAAAAGAAGAAAGTTTATCTTATCTATTACTTAAAAGATAAAGAAAAGAAAGAATTAAAAATGATGGAATATTTTGTGTTTAGAGGCTTAAATGATTCTTCAAGTAAAGTAAAAATAGAAGAAAGAGTAAAACCAATTCATTCTTTTTAAACAAACAATGATTGTCAATTTATGTCGGAAAGTCAAGATGAGTATGATAGTTTTATTGAAACAACTTAATCACTCTGGCGATCGTGAGGTGTTGGCGGTCAGCCAGAAGTTGCTTGACGAGAAAATTACGCCACCAAGTAATCGAAATTGAAACGTAGCACGTAATGACTTTATAAGAAGTTTTTATCCCGTCATTTCGTGAGAAGAACTAATTTTAATTTTCGTTATGTGCGGCCATAATCTCGACTTTATATCTGTTCCTAATTTCCAATTAAATTCCTTAATGGCTGAAATATTTGTGAAATATCTTTGTTTAATTTATATGGATAGAAAGGAGTAGTTTATTTGGATGGTTTATCTACGGTAGCTACAAATCTAAATGTGGAATATTAACTGAGGTTTTGTTATAGGAAACTCAGGATTTGTGTGATAAACTGGTTCGTGATATATTTCTTTCGGATTATACTCAGAATATATTGACTTGTTTCTAAGTTTAAAAAAAGAATTTTAGAATTTTAATTATTGGAATTATGAAGCAATGATGGATAATCTTTTTATGGCTATATTATTATCAATTTTAATAAAATCAATATATACGTAAAATTTACATATTATGGTTGAAAAGGTAAGATAGATATATAACTCATACTGATATATACCATTAAAGTGTGAAATCCGTTATTCATAGAATAACTAGGTATTTCATGACATAACTGGATAAGTCAGTTTAAGTATATAAAAGTACTGAATTCTACGATTTAACACTAGGTATTCTATAGAATAAGATTACTTGATCGTTAAATTAAAAAACACAGAATGCGAAAGTTTTCTAACTGCTTTTAGATGTTTTTAATCGGTTTTCTACCGCTTATACCTGCTTTGCGCAGACGTGTGTGTGTGTACTCTTCATTCCATTGCTTTTAAGGTATCCGACAACGTTCGGAACCGTGATTTCGCAAAAGCGTATAAATGGACTATATTTACGATATTTAGTGTCACTTAGATTAGAAAATGTATGTAAAATGTTTTAAGAATATTATTACAATAAAAAATTATTAAGTACAATATTTTGACAAAACATGAACATAGAATGACCCATTTTCAAAATATTCTCCTTTTGTGAAACATGCTTCTATTATAATAATATTTTGTCTGTATGTAGCTCAGACCTCTGTACAGAGGCTCAACTAGAATTTTTGAAATATATAACTTAGAAAAGGGTTTTCCCATGTTTTACGACAACAGAAGGGAGAAATTTTAAGAAAAAAAGGCCGATAATTATTTCAAATGGTTGTAACTCTGAAAATAATGTGCATTTTTTTAAAAAAAAAAAATAGTTCAGACTCTCTGGAGAAGTCTTTACTTTATAAAAGCACACACACAAATTATTATTATTTTAGAAGCATTTTTTATAAAAGGAGAACATTTTGAAAAAAGGTTATTCTAAGTTAATTTATTTCCAAAAATTGTATTTAAGTAATTCTTTTTGTCAAAATAACTTAAAACAATTTTATCTATGTATTCTAATCTAAGTGACATTAAATATCATGAAAATTATCCATTTATGCGCTGTTATAAAATTACGGTTCCGAACGTAGTCAGATACCTTAAACGTAGAATTTAGGTGGTGTATATTTATGTTAGCGTTTTACATTTAGAATTATGGACAAATATTTTTTCAACCTGTTTTCAAGCAATGACTTCTGCAAGAATGGAAAACCAACCTGTATATAAGAAAAATTCAATGCGAGACATTTGAATCTTTATTCAATAAGAGTGGAGGAGGAAGGAAAAAAGTGCTGCACTTGCTTGTGAAAAATTATTAACTTTGATAGCAGAAGTAAAAAGTGTTAAAACAGCACAGAAAAAGTACTACGTGACTATTGGTTACTCCAGCATTATGGTGTCCTTGATTGATTGATTGATTGAATTTTAACGTCGCACTGTTCAGCTACACGAGGGCTTTTGGCGACGGACCACGTAATTTTGAACCATGGTCAAGTGACATGGACGACACCTGAGCTGGCACCCCCCTCTCCAAACTACCACACCACACCAACGGGACATGATATCCTTGAAGTTCAAGGAGTAGAAAAGTTAATTAGGTGAGTAACAGATGCAAAACTTTTTCTCCTCCCCCCTCCTTTCTATTAACTAATGTTAACAACATGAGCAATAATAAGTTATACCATCTGCTTTTCCTTATTATTTATCAATTAATAATCCGCAATAGGCTTACCCAGGGAGGGTTTAGTTGTTTATGATCAATTAAATTATTAAATAACTTTGAAATTATTTATTTTTCACTTTAACGGTCAACCATTAGTTATTTCATAGAATAACTAGGTAAAGTATAAAATTTTCATCTATTTTGTACTTTAACTGACTTGTCCAGTTATTTCGTGAAATAACTGAATTAATACTTTAACGATAAAGTATACATTGTTGAATCAAAACATTATAAACATCCCAGCATTATTCAATGAATTGGTCAGGATGACGTAGAAGCTACGTTATTAAGTGAACATTTTACTTGACTGTTTGCTTTTGGAAAAGGTAAGGAATCATTGTTGCTCTTACTTTTACGAGTGATGTGAAAGATTGATGATCCAAGCGAATTTGATAGAGGGTAAATAGTTACAACTTAACCTCTTAAGTGTTTTGCCCATACAACGTGAGGACTACCAAAAGTAGGCTGCAACTACTTTTCTCGTGTGCTGTGTGGGCACTGATATTATTTTCTTCCTTTCTTTGATTTACATTAATTTTTAATTCTTATGGTGCATTACTTAGTGCTCTCTCTCTCTAGTATTTTTAAAAGGTGATGCAATTTGTCTACGGTACTGAAAGTTTTTCATCCGGCATCTCGTTTTGTGGTGAAGGTGGGAATTAGCATGGTGTTTAGTTATAAACAATAAAACATGTGACTTTATTTTAAAGAATTGTGTGGGGGTGGATATGACCACAATTCTCAAACCGTGGGGCGCGCTCCCCTAGGGGAGTGTGATAACCCTAAGTGGGAGGAGCTAAGTTATCGAAAAATCTAAAATAAAAAAAAAATATTATTATAATTTACCTAAAGGAAACAAAACATTCATACATTATAAAACATTAAATACGCATTTACACTGATATAATATACTTATAATTGTAGACAGGAAAAGTGACGTAATGCTTAAGTGACTGAATATTACCGTCGCACTATTCAGCTACTCGAGGGCTTTTCGCGACGGACCTTGTCATTTTGAATCATGGTCAAGTGACGAACGTAATGCTTAAATTAATTTACTTAATATATATATATATTATTTAAAAGTAACATATACAAAATTTAATACTTATCATGGTAATTTGTACGGTTTACAATTAACGTTATATTGCAGCTTTATCGTCAAAGAACAGCATGATTGCTTTCAATACATTGTTATTATATGGGGGAGGAGGATGAAAATAATGATTGGAAATTGGGTCGCAAATATTGAAAGTGTGTGATGCACTGCTCTACGTCATTATTAAAACACATGAAATTACCCATCAATACAATCGGTTGATTCATGAAGTAAATAACTTCTCTTGAAAAAAGCAACACAAGGAAAAAGGTTACAACGAACACCCCCCACTGGTTATATTTAGTAGAACCTGAAAAATAAATTAGTAACTCCTCAAAAAAGGTGGTAATTAAAGTTTGAAAGTCGAACTTCGATTACATTGGTTAAACTAATTACGTCATGTAACTCTAATCAGAGCTTTCAGTAGAACAGACCAATAAAATTTAAATAATGCTATAAAGAAGGCGGTACATTAAAAATTAAAAGTCAATCTATGACAATATTGGTTAAAATAAATGTGTCTTTTATCCCAAAAGGAAAAAAAATTTGAATTGAAACCCAAAAAAGAAAACTGAATTGAAATGAAAAAATAAAGGGAACAAGAAATTGGGTTTAAATTTCATGAAAAAATTCCCTCCAATCAGCGCTTTTTTTGAATCATGGACAAATTAATCAACTGTAAAAGGGGGTATTTTTAAAAAAATTAACCCCAAACTAGTAATTATAAAAAAAAGATATTTAATCCAATCAAAACTTTTTAAATTTTTGCAATAAAATCATTAAATCATTAAGGGGGGGACTTTAAATGTAAAGGCTAACATGGGGATTGCATTGGGTTAAAAAAGTTACGGCTTACATCAATCAGCTCTTCGGAATCGAGCAAAAAAATTTAATTTAAAAAAAGAAGGCGGTAATTTAAAAATAAAAGTCAATACATGATATTGAATAAAATAATTGTGACCTGCCTCCCGGCAACGCTTTGTTGAGCAATTACAGCAACAAAACTATTAAATTATTGAAAGAAGGCGGTACTTTAAAAGAAAGGTTAACTGTTTTTTAGGGAAATTTTCTGAGACTTTATAAATCAGGGTTACTTTGAATTTGAAAAAAAAATTAAAAGTGTTTCAAAGAAGGCGGTACTTTTCAAATGTAAGAGAATCTAAGGTTTCATTGGTTAAATTAATTGCGGATTTTATCCAATCAGCTCTGCAATTGGTGTCTGTAATAAAATAAGTGCTATAAAGAAAGCTATATTTTAAAAAAAAATCCGCTCTGTGAAGACATTTGTGATTAACATCCAACTAACGTTTTTTTGAGCAAATTCTACAGTAACATTATGAAATAATTGAAAGAAGGCGGTGCTTTGGAAGTAAAAAGTTCTAACTATAGTTTCATTGGTTTATTGATCTTAAATGAATTAGGTTTTTATTAGAATCAGAGCAATATAGTTTTAAAAATTTCCCCAAAAAAGGCGGTTTTTTAAAATGAAAAAATTCCTTTTCCTTTGGGTTTAAAATTTAAAAGTGAATGTTATCCATCAGCATTGTTTAGATCGGGGCAAATAAAATTAAAAAATATATGGGGAAAGCTTTAATTTAAAAAATAAAGTGATATTTTTTTGTGAGCGATTACCACTGGTTTCTCCTTCACCGTCTTGCACCCAAGAGGGGGGAGTTGAAAGCAGAACTAGAAACTTCCTTAAAACCAAATTTATTTTACTCAACACACAATCAACAACAGATTAACCTTTTAAGTGAATGCCCTAAGGGTGGGGGAAAGCAACAAAACCCCATGAACAAGCGCGAATAACCAATTTAATTTAACCTAATCTATCGGGACTATAAATCCCCCAAACCCTAATTCGTGCTTTCAAACTTTTACTACTCCGGGCCCCCAATCAAATTTTTTTCCCCCCCCTTTCACAATAATAATGCGCTTTGTCCTAAAGCTACCATACGATCTTTAAATTTTAAACCGTACAAATTCAGAGGTATTAAATTTTTTTTTACTTTTTAAGCAATATATATTCTAACAAATTATTTTTTTAAGTAATATAATTTTTTAAAAAATTACTTTTTGTAATACGATAATTATCATGTTATTTTTTTGTATCTATAATTTTTTTAAAATTTGGGAAAAGATTCAAAATGATATTTATTTAAAATTTATTTCTTCCCTCATCCATTTCTAAAAAATTTAAATGTCATTAGAAAAATAGTCTAGTCTATGTTGCTCTCAAGGGCGCACAAGGAAGGGGGGCCTTCCGACCCCCAAAACCCTTTTTTTTTCCGATTGGTTATAATTCTAAGTATATAATACGTAAAATTTAATTAAATATTTGTTAATGATAATTTTATTAATTAATGCTAATTATATTTATTCAATAATTATTTTTTTACTGTGTTTTGTTACTGAAAATTGACAAAATCAAAAACAGCATGATACAAGAATGATGAACTTTCAACCCCGGACCCCCCTTGAAAAATTCCTGTGTGCGCTACTGTTGCCTCTTTATCATATCCGTCACAATTAGCATTCCCCGGAACGTCTGCGTGAGTCTTGGCAAACTATCCGACATCTGCGCTAAACGTGTAAAAGCAAATGTTGGTATTTTTACCTTTGCAGACCTAGCTTATTCCCAGGAGCTGGTATCACTCTTTTAGTACGGCACAGTATAATAGGCGATACCAATTGCCGCAAGTAATTTTTGATGCCCAGTTCCTCCTTAGGGGGAGGTACCTGAGCTCTGACGATGCAAAATTGAACTTAAGAATTTTTAAGAATTTTGGCAGCCAAGAGCCAAAGGGGCACTTCAAGGTTTTTTACATGCCGAATATTCATACGACATGGCTGTTTATGACCGCGTCGATTTTCTGCATCATGAAAATCCACCGACAGGGGCTGGGTCGAACCCGCAAACATAGGTGCAGATGGCCAGGAAAAAACCAACTACGCCCCCCAGTCGGCATTTGCGGAATTGAAAGGAGAATAAAACCAAGAGCACATCAATGAATACAAAAATGTAAAATGATTTTTTAAATGAATGCTCATATTATAAATAGTTTTAAAAACGAATTGTGTGTGTGTGTAATTGTAATCCTCACAAATTAGCATTTATTTTTAAATGTTAAATAATGAAAAGAATGTAAAAAATACCGATAAAGAATAATTGTGTTATTTTTAATATTGAAAACGAGAAGACTTCAAAATGTTTTAACCCGGGGCAGACGCGCATTCGATACTAATGGTAATAGTCGAAGATTTTTGACAATTATTTTTATTGTAAAAAAAAAAATCAAAACCAGTGAATAATTTTAACGAAGAGAAAGGATACTTACCTACTTTCTACCTTTCTTCATTGATAATTTGAAAAAAATTTCCCAATCGAACCGAATTAAAACGTTTCTAAGGTACACGACCGTAATAAAGGACACAAATCACAGAAACTTTTTCACGAACGTTACAGGAATAATATCTGCAAGCAAAAATGTCATATTTGTTCAAATTTTGTAGTTTGTACCCCGCGCCAACGCTCCCTGGTTAAATGTTTATAATCAATGTAAAACTACGAATGTTAAGATCTAAAAATGAATTATTTAAAACGTTTTTCATCATGCTTTATATATTTCAAAATACTCATAAAAATAAATATTGGCCAAATAATCCTTCAAAATGTTTTCTGTTTTCGAAAATGTTATATAACTCTTTCACGCGCGTATATAGGCGATTATTTATAAAATTCCCTAAATGAAAAAAAAAGGCATAAAAAGGAACGAACTAACCATAGCAGTAAGTTCGAAGGTCAAAAAAGATGAATTTTTATCTTCCTAGAATGTTTCTCTGGTCTGGATTTTGTCTTTTTTTCTGAAATAGTATTTTAGATTTAAAAAGAGAAAACTCAGTAAAAAAATCTCTCATCGTGGGATTACAGCAAATCAAACAAAATGTGATGTTTTTATTTATTTATAGGATCAGATAGCTAATGAATGTATCGAAATGAAAGCTTTTATGTTTGATGAAGTAATACTAATAAATTCTATCAGTGTAAATGTGTATTTTTATTATGTCAGAAAGTATTTTCTTACTTCATAACAGTAAATTAATTTTTTAATCTTTTATTTTCGATATGCTCGCGCCCCCCCAGGGGGCGCGCCCCACACTTTGAGAAACACTGCACTAATTTAATACGGTGGCTAACACTGCCCTTAAACTTAAGCTGCGAAAATAAACTTTATTCTATTTCACCTTCGCGGCGACCGTGATAGTTTCTCAGCTCCTTCCTTTTACAATTACAAAACTCTGACTTTATGCAGTCGAACTAATCTACATATCAGAGTTTCTTCTTCAGAGGGATGGCTGTGAATTAAACGTGAATGCTATCTTAAAGTTTCCCCAAGAGTAGTGAGAAGATCCCGTTAAAGATCCGTCACATTTTATACATAGTTATTTAAATAATTGCGACTTATATTCAATGGATATATTTTGTATGATCTGCTGGAGACTTAAAAAAGTGCAACACACATTTTGCTTATGATGGTTGTCTACATTTTTAAATGCGCACATTGAATTGTGTACTTTGTGTTGATTGCGTGTCCCAATCTGTCCGCCATGTCATTTATATTTTTTTTAGCACATTTTTATAGAAATCAGGCTTTTGTCCACAATTTATTTCATAGAGCATTTTACAATAGCATTTACAGTTTAGAGCAATTACGCAATGACGCTGTTCATATGTACACGGACGGCAGTAAAGTTGGTAGTGACAGTTCTGGCAGTGGCATCTATATTAGTTTTCGGGACCAAGAAATAAAAATCCAGAGAAAAAATTCGGACTCATGCTCGGTATTTCGTTGCGAGCTTGTTGCAATTCTTGAGGGACTGAACTCCATTGAGTCGCTTCCACAGCTACACGATATATGGATTTTTTCAGATAGTAGAAGTGCCATCCAGCACTTGACCAATTGGCATAACATGAGGGATCCCACAGGTACAGACATCCTCAAGATACTAAAAAGACTTTCCCTTTCTCGTCAGATCCACTTCCAATGGATCCCTTCTCATATTAACATTGCTGGGAACGAAATTGCGGACAGCTTAGCCAGGGCTGCCTGCAACGCCTGCCGCTCTTCTTAATTATTTGGAACTATTTTCAAGTATAAAGCAAAGAATTTGGCCATTTGGATGATCCCACCGGTGCACCCATGGTATCAGAGCAAATACCCTGGCGGCTTCTGTGGTTCGGAGCAGCAGTAGACGAGATCAAAATACGCTTACTCGTTTCTTTAATGGTCATCTGATGGCATTGACTTTTGTCGATGGCATTTAACATTTCGAAATTTGCACTAAGTGTTCTTCTGCTCAGGCCTCCCCTGGCCACATTTTATCTTGTTTGGGGCTTACCAGGCAGGAGTTGGTTCAAGATCCCTTATTGGTTTTGAACTTCCTCAGGGTGATTGGACTCATGGACCTGATCTAGCTCTGCTGATCTCGGGGATCAGAAACAACAACACACAGTTTAGAGCATTTATACATAAATTCTTTATTGAACAGGCTTTATATTTCCTTTCGTATCCTGAGTATAATTTTGACTTCTTCATTTGTTTGTTTGTTTTTACCTTGATTTAAATATTCAAAATTTTTTTTTTTATTTCTAATGAGGCTGCTGATTAGTATTTAAATATTGCAGACCTTGTGAGTTGGGATACCTTTTTAGAGTGGCACAATATGCGTGGTTTACCACAATCGCTTCCAGCTTCCTTCCCAGAGGGAGGCACTAGAGCTTTTACCGTTTTCTTTTATAGATATTTATCTTAGACACTTCAAATCAGTAGAATTAATATGTATATATCAGGGGTGGGAAACCATTATGGCTCCATGTGCCATTTTTTTCTAAAGAAATGTTTAATGAGGTATAGACGTGCCGTCAAATAATTTTGACTTGTGATTAATAGAAAAATAATAAAACTAAGTACTAACAACTCAAAACTCTATTTCGAAAAAATGTATTTTGCACCTTATAGTAGTAAATATTTTAGTTATACGTGTGATTCAAATTAAAGTAAAATTAGTGTGATTTTTGTTGTTGATGACTAGATGAAAAATAACTTATATTAGGATTGTAAGATGTTACTTTTAGTAAAATACATGCTGAATAGGAGTCATCTGTCAAACAGTTTCTAAGTGAGTTTTTAATGCTGTTCATCTCTGAAAATCATGACTCGCAGGCGTGGGTAGAGGAAAATGTGGTTAAAATAGATGACCCAGCTTTTTCAAACAGTTAAATTTGTCTGGAATTGAATTCTATGTTTCCGAAATTTCATTATTAGCATTTTTACTTATATTGCTTGTTAATCTTTCTGTTTCAATCAAGTTCAACTTTCTTCTTTTTTCAACAAATCTTTGAATCTATATTAAATTAGACTGTAAATTAATCAGTTGCATTTCAAAATTTCAATTTCCAACCAATCAAATTGGGACACAAGTTCACTTTATTAAATGTAAATTATTACACATATAAAAACTTAAACGTTTCTGATGATTCTTTGAACTGAAAAATATTCGCTGAAAACTGTAACCAATTACTTGCGTTTGTTCTTAATAATTTTATTGTAACTATACTGAACTTTGTTATTTTGAATTAAAATGCAAACCGTTTTGATTAGTGGTGTGCCCAAAATATTGTGCCTCGTGCCATCAATGGCACGCGTGCCAGTGTTTTGCCATCCCTGGCATGCATTATAACAGCGTGCTTTTTAAAATTTAAAGCTAAGGTGCATTGCAGTAAAAATTGGAGATCAGTGAAAGGGATATCACATATTTTTCAAACTAGAAAACAAATTAAAAGCTGCTTACTCATTAAAATGATTTGCATTTTTCTCTTAAAATAGAATACATATTAATTTTGTGCTATAAAAAAATAATTTTGGGGGTTGGAAGCTCGTAAAAAATCCGAAAGAAAAGCGGTAAAGGAAGTAGAAATGTTGTATGATCAGTTATAGTTTGCAATGATCCGAGAAAGGCTTATAAGATTACTAAAGTTTTCATTGAATATAAAGAAATCATGCATAACATATTACACCCAGATATACCTCTGTTAAATCATAGGACATGTCCGTTTTCTAACTTCTATTACGAAAGGTAATTTCAGAGCTAGCATATTGAGTTCTGTCCATCCATCTTGATCTCCGTTTTAATTAGATTTTCTACCCTGTCCTTGATTGCTTCCCAGGAGTGACAATAGTGCAGCCCCCTCACCCGCTTCATCAACTGATAGAACAGTCATGGAATGAAGACTGCATATGTCACGAACAGAAAGACCGGTAGTCCAACAGATAAGATCTGGCTCAATTGATATTGCCCGTGACATCCTTTAAGGTGAAACATTGCTGAGAAAAGTTGTAAAACATGCATTATAAGAATATAAACTTCACTTTAATAGGGTTAACCAATTAAGAGACTCTTTTTTTCTGTCATTTATATAAAAAAATAAGCATATGTTTTTAAAAAGATTTATAGGAGCCAGATAGAAGTCGGTTAGAAGCCAGAAAGTTGCATAGTAGCCGGATCAAGTCGGATAATAAGATATATAGATTTACATTAAAAGAAGAAAGTACAAGAGGTGGATATAAAGTTTGATTGCAGATCGCCGTGAGATAACGGTAAGCGATAGATTATTGAAGTTTAATTATAGAGCGGATTCTACCTAGTTAAGGAATAAGCTATTGATAAAGATTCGGATTTTAATTTATCATAAAGATAGTGATTAGGATTTAAGGCGCTATTTGCTAATCATTGTTTATTACGTCTTATCACTTCTGATCGTTTTCTTCTAAGTAAGACTTGTGTTGCATTGCTAAATTTATATTTAGATATAATAAACTAGATTTATTATGGAGTGAGTGAGTGAGTGATTGTGGTGTTTTTTGGCACAAGAGCCGATTTCGGCTATACTGCGCCAAACATTTGTTTTAAACGACATAAAATTTTTTTAAAAAATCAGTTAAAATTTTAAAATGACATGCACAAGGTATATCTAAAAGCAAATGGTCATGAAGATTAGTTTAAAATTCGTTTAAAATTTTTTATATTATAAAAAAGCTTGAAAGTTAATTTACAAAAAATTTTGTAAAAGTAAAAGTTAATAAATTTTGGTGAGGATTTCCCCACGAAGTCAGATAAGTGTGTAGTCCCTAACAAAGTACTTTAAAAAGAAAACTATTACTTCTTGCCGTTTCTAACACGGCTTGGAGTTAACGTGTGTGAATACTCTTCACGTTTCCAAGCCTCATCTTTCCAATACTCTTCGGACAAGTAGTATCGATCCTTTTTCGAAGTACTGCCATTCTTCGGGGATTCTATTTCTTCTCCCATGTCGTATACGATCATGTCTTCCTCATCCGTTAAATATTCCACATGCAACGATTTTTTAGGTCTATGTGGAGCCATCTTAATTTCTATTTTTTCCTCATTCATTTTTTTTAGTAATTCTTTCTTTCTTTTCCTTGCACGAGCTTTAGCATTTTTTTTTAAATCAGGTATTGTTGAAGATTCAGAGGGGGGTTGAATACCGGAACCGGATGAGGAAGCGGACATGGTTGATGCAGCTTTAATAGGGGTAAACATATTATTTGTGGTGGAAAGTGCGTCACCAGATACAGGAATAGGTGGTTGAGGTTTAGAGACATTACATTCTGTTGTAGAGGTGGATGGCAAAAGTTCTGCTTGGGTAGAAGATGATGTGGATATAGCAGGAGTGGTTATTGATATATTTGTTTTGGGGATTGGTTTTAGTGGTTGAAGTAACTTCAAAGGTGTACATTTTACTTTGGTTATATTTTCATCTGTTTGAGTGAAATTGTTTTTAACAGAGGATTTGGCAGCTTGAGCGTAAGTTTGAGAAGGTTGAGGGGCTATTAATTTTCGGGCTTCTAAATATGATATGTTTTTGTTTGTTTTAATTGTTTGGATTTCTTTTTCTGTTTTCCATTTTGGGCAAAGTTTAGAATCCGCAGAGTGTTGCTGTGTACAATTGACGCATTTTAGCTCCAGACTGCAATCTAAGGAGGCATGCCCAATAGACGCACATCTAGAGCACGTCAATTGTCCTCTGCAGGCAGTTTGAGAGTGTCCGAACCTCTGGCACTTAAAACAGCGTAGAGGATTCGGAATGTATGGACGGATTTTACAATTTAAATAGCCAGCTTTAATGTTTTGGGGTAGTGTGGGCTGTTGAAAGTTAAAATTAAGTGTTTGGTCGGTATAACAGTTGTATCTTTTTTTATTGTGATTCTCCTGACCTGAATAACACCCTGATCGGAGAATCCCTCAAAGATTTCCACTTCAGGGGTGGTCAACAGGTCAGGTTCAGAAATGACACCGCGGCATGAATTAAGAGTTTTATGTGGACTTATTGTTACAGGTGAGTTCAGAAAAGTTTTTGCGAGAAGGAAAGACTTTGTTTGTACTGCAGAGAGTGTTTCAATTAGTATATCACCGGATCTTAATCTTTTAACAGATTTAGGTTCACCACCTATTCCTACAATGGCTTTCTGTATAGCAAAAGGCGATTTTGATGCCATTTCATTATTCGGTAAAGAAATTAAAAGAAATCTGGTATGAGTCGATATCTGGTCAATATTTAGGTTGGGTAATACGAGGCCTTTACCCGGGCACAGCAGCATTGGATCCATATGAACGCGTATACCACTTCATCCTGGCGTGCCTCCACCCACCACGGAGTCCAACAAGGGAGGCAGTGTGCCGGTCAACTGGCCAAATCCAGGCACGGCGCTTACCCAGAGTACACCCAGAAGATAGTGATACAGTCCAGGGTGAGGATCCAACGGGTAAACCCGACACCCCTTATCTGCAGCACTAACCCTACAGCAGTGTCTCTTCGGGGATACCGAAGAGGTACTACCAGCCGATTGACAGGAGCGGGCTCACTCCTGCCACCCGTCTACAGTGAAGCGTGGGCCAAAGGGAACGCAGAGGTATCCCTAGGCCACTAACCTCCTCCATACTGGAGAAGCGTGGGCAAAGGGAACGCAAAGGATCCCCAGAACACCATTTTCCTCCTTACGGGACGCCGCACACGGCAAACAAGCGGGTTGAAAAACAACGGTGTTAATCGAAAATAAATAAAGCAACATAATCAAAAATTTAAAGAAATATACGAAAAGGACTAAACTAACACAATACAAATATAAATCATAATATGTTAGTAGTAAAACGTAAGTTTTTCAATAGAAAAAACAAATTTTGAACATAGTTCATTTTGTAATTTGGGTCTGTGGTCTAGACGGGAAAAGAAGAAAAGGAAATTTGAATGTCAAGAAGGAGGGCCGAAAATAGAGAAAGATCACTAGGGTACCCTGGGTTCGTGAAGCCCATGTTTACCAAAGACAGTAAACCCCTTAGGAAGAGAAAAAGATCACTAGGGCACCTCGGGAGCGTGAAACCGTACTCACCTAAAGAAGGTGAGCCCCCTGAGGGGAGATTTATTATGGAAGGTTCGAGTGGTCAATCTTTTATCCCTACAAATCTGGGTCGCGTGGATGAAGAGATGATACCTCAGGGGCGCGGAGTATCACAGATTTTTTACATGAAATTAATTACAGAGACTCAAATTAGCAGTCAAAAATGTTATACATATTGAATTTAAAGAACTATGTTAATTTTTATTTTCATTAAAAAAACATATTTTTTCTTAAAGTTGGATTTTTTCCGAAGAAATAAACGAACACAAAAGAACACTTTACAAAAGTGTATTTTAGATTTATAAATATAATATTGTAGTTAATTTATTCTCTAAAAATTCTGTTTTTGTGAGGTAAATTTTAAAACAGGGAGACAAGCATAGTCCATTATCGCAATTGGGACAAAAATATTCTGTTTCTTTTTTCACCCGTTTTTCAATATTGTTTCTTTTTGAACAACACACAAAACATTGCCTTGTTGGTCTCAACATTTTGTCGGTGGGAGTTACTTCTAAAAAAAATTTCTTTCAATCGTAAAGGACTGGGCAAAAATCCTAGTTGTCCTTTTTTCTCATTTACTGCCCCGTGTCTTTCAATAAGGCGATCTATAATATAAAGCCTGAAATTTTTTTTCAGATGAGATAATTTTCCTCTCAGTTTCTGATGTAAAACGTAAAGAAAACATTCCGCAATGATGTATCTAAAAGATGGAAGAATATATTTTGTATTATTTCTTGCCTCTTTTTTTTCTTTTGTTAATGTGTAATTTGTGAGAGGCTGATCCATTCTATCTACACCACAGGAGAAGTACGATAACTAACTTTCATTACATCTAGAATCATTTACAGAAATTTTTTAGCCTCACTACCCGAGTCAATATCAGAATTATCCTCTCATATTCACTTATTTTTGTCTAAGCTCCAAATTTTTAAATTTGGAGTTTAGTTCGTAGTTTGCGGTATACAGATCTAGTAAAAAGAAAACTCACGCCACAGATAGTCTAAAAGAATGCTATAAAATCTAACCTTGAAACCGATTTAGAAATTTTTTTTTGTTATTCTAACTTTACTCGACTATTAGAGACATCTGTTGCAAACATTGCACACTAAACGAACAAAAATACAGCCAAATCAGGAATTAGAGTAGGAAAACAGGAAAGTGGTTAACGTTACATAGTTCAAATCCAACCGTGGATTATTATAGTATTTCTAAAAAAGTATATATGGCTGTGCAGTATGGCTGTAATAATGTCTTTCAAATATTATTTGTCAATTGATGATCTTTTGCCTAATATGATTTTAAATTAAAGTTTTTGTTTAAAAAGGACCGATATGTTAAAGTTATTTAAAATGTTAGTTTTACATAAAACTATTTTGTTCTTTATTTACTTTTATTTTAACTATGCTGATTACTGACTTATATTTCTTGCATTTTGCATGCATCTTTCTCGTACACATTCTTCTAAAAATTACATAGTAAGCTCACATAAGCTCATTTTTATTTATAAATTATCTAATAACTTTGTATTTATTAGAAACTTCAATGTTATACTTTTGCTATAAATGAGCTTGATTATTCATTAAATCATGGACTCTTATATACTGGCTTCAACTTCATTGATTTTTTTTCACTAACATGAAACGTAAAAATATAAGTCAAATAAGAAACTTCATAATTTTTGTAAATCTAATTAAATCTAGACGAATTCGAATTGATTGAAACTTAAGAAAATATGCTTTAATGGGTAAATTAATTAATAAATTAATATAAGAGAAAGAGAGAGAGAGAAGTAATTTGAAAGAAATTTGGTATCAATTCTCTTCCACGAATACAGTTTTTTTCTCTCTCTCATCACAAAATAAATCTTTCAAAAGCTTGTAAAATTTTCCTTTATTGATTTAAAGAGTCTGAAATACAAGTTTCTAGTATTAAATAAAAATTTTAATCATTAAAGGATACAAAGTTTCTATTCAACATTTTTCGAAGTTATTTGAGTGTTCCAATTGAAAAATATTTTTTAATTTTAAAATAAATGCTTGGTTTTAAAAAAAAATTTCTTCTGAAGAAATAAATATAATCTTTCATTTTTTTTAAAAGTAGGTTGTATATAAAAAGAAAAATATTTTATGTTTAGATTTTTCACTTTATTAAAAAATTCTCTAACTCTAAAATGTATTTTAATTTCTTCTAATAGTTCACACAAATATTAAATATTGAAAATATGATTAGAAAAAGCAATACATTAAACGACTTTGTATCAATTTACAATTGTGAACAATTTATTTTAAAAAATCAGTTCAAAAATTTATCAATTTATAAAAATGACATAAAAATGAACAAACTGTTTCATTTTAAATTAATTTTGAGATAACACCACATCAATTTTAAGATACTTTTTATTAATGCAACATTAAATAAGGTATTAAAATACAAAAAATATTTAAGATAATTCATCAGAAAGTAATAATTTATTAAAATACTGGTACGAGAGATGCTTTACAGATTAATTACTTGCTCAAAGTAATTTAGGACATTCTTTCCCAGTGGAATGTCCGAATATTGAAATTACTTTAAATTTGATACCTTCATGACATTATTAGCTTAATTATGAGAATCGAATTCCATGAAGAGAAAATTATTTTTGAAAAATTAACGTATTATGTTAATTTAGTTCTCCTCAACACATATGCTAATATGATAATTTAGTTTCATTTTAGCCTTTGACTTATCATATAACTTTAACCCGGATGAAACTAGATTTCTGAAACTGAAGGTGCCTCTTTCCTTTTATTTTGAAGACTGAACATTATCATTACAATAGTATCACAGTAGTTTGGAAAATAATGTTACATAAATTCAATAAAAATAAGTCGTATATACACACACACAGTTAGATAAATACATAAGTATAGCATATGTATGCATTTACATTAGTACATAAAAAAGTATAACATATGTATACATTTACATAAATACATAAATAAGTGTAACAAATGTATTTATATAAAAACTTAAAAATAACTTGTTTACACAGTTAAATAAGTAAATATGCCTTGTATACAGTTACTTTAACATAACTTGTATACTATGACATAAGTATATATAACTTGTATACAGTTAACTCGGGAGCAGTCGCGTGGGCACTGAGTCACCCCAGGATCTTGAATTCTTTTTTCTTCTGAGAAAACTTTTTATTTGATACCAATGACCTTATCAGTGTTTTCCTACATAACAGTCTTCATGGGAATTAAAATGTTTTAGTGACATATATATATATATCTCCCTTTTCTTGGAAGTGGCAAACGTTTTCTTATAATCTTAAGGTACTTGGGGTGACTGAGTTCCCCACGTGACCACTTTTGTCCCAAAATATTTTCTAAGAAAAGGCTACATTTTCCCCTTAGAACGACCTAGTTATTTGGATTCGAAACCCAACGACTGAGTGGTAGTTTATTGCGCTTTCTCGCCACAGGTCCGGAGCTCAAATCCCGGGCTGGTCAAGGTCGACTCAGCCATTCACTCTTTCAGTGGGTAGATAAATGAGTACCAAGCTTACTTGGGAACTGAACACTGTGGGTTTCATGCCAGACAGACTAATTGGCTAAAACATCTGCACATGCACTCCCGCGGCTAAGATAACGTATAATGAGATAGACACAGTGGGGCCCGGGCCTCGGGGCTGTTGCGTCACTGATTTCCCGGTTGAAAGACTAAATTATGGTTTAAAAGTTAAAGAGCGGGTTTGGTAAGCCAGTGATCCCAAAAGGTTTATATAGACCCCTGGGGGTCTATGACAACCTGCAAGGGGTCCACGTCAGCAAAAAAGAAATTTTTGGGGTCCATGTGGCGTAAAGGGGGGTTAAACAAGATAAAGGATTTTAATTTTTTTAAAAAAAAAATTTAATCAAGGGGGAAACCAGATTTACCTTTTTTTGACAGATTTATTTACTAAATTTAATGGTTAAATTGCAGTTACAAGGACCATCATTTCGGCGTTTCTTTCCAAAAATTAAGCTGGATTTATTGACGCCCCGATTTCTCCCATTTTTTTAAATTTTTTTTAATAATTAATTTGTCAAAAAAAGGATTTTTAAAAAATTTGGTTAAACATTTAAATCCCCTTTTTTTTTCTGATTTTAAAACGGTTTGAAAAGTTTTTGATGGGGTAATACCAAAAGGAGGTAAGGGATTCATAGGGCCACATTGAAAAAAAAATAAATGTCATATGACGAGAGGAACGGGATCGGAATAGGCACTAAGAAGCCCTAAAATAAAATTTAAAAGCTCATATCAATAAACCAATCCAGGCTCATCTCTCCCATTAAAAAGCATTTGTTTGTTGCTGAGTTCCCGGGTAACAGTTATTTTATGCATTAATTAAATTTTATTTTTAATTAACATGTTTTCTTGTGTTTTAAACACTATATTTCACCGCAGTTAGAAATCTAAATCCTTTATAAATTTCTAAGTATAGCTCTATATACCAGCTGTCAAAAAGACCTTTAAGTAGGTAAATTTGACAAAAATTCATTAAAGGGTTCGGCAGTTCCTTAGGAGCCCATTTTAAAATTTTACGTAAGCTTATGTCCCTTTTTTCCTCAGAAACTTTTGTACTAATAGATAAAATTTTTTACAGTAGGCTATAGGGTACTATCAATAAGACTTTAATGGAGAGTTTTGTCTGTTTTTTAAAAAAAATTAAAAAATTAAAAAATTTTTAAAAAAAATCCCCAATTTTTTCCCAAAATTTTATTTTAAAAAAATACATTAGCAAAAAACAGTTCGCTAGATATATCTTTTTCCCCCTTGATTAAAAAAAACCCTAATGATTAAAAATTTTGGGAGAATCCAAAATTTAAATTTAAATTTTTTTTGGGAAAAAAAGTTACATAAAGGGAAAAAATAGGGGGATTTTGAGAAAACAGGTTTAAAAAAAAAAATTTGTAATTTGTCAAAAAGGATTTCCCTTTTTAAAAAATGAATAAAAATACTTCTAATTATCGTATTTTAATATCATATATCATTTTTTAAACATAAATGTTTGAAATTTTAAAAAAAAATAAAAAAATTAAAATCGATAATTTTTTCAAACATTCATGTGCCGGACTCCCCCAAGAAAGTAGGGCTACCCAAAAACCCAAAAAAATGGAAGGGGTCTTGAAAAAAAAAAAGGTTTGGGAAAACCCCTTTATGTCATTGAACAGAATATAATGAAAGAAATGAGTATATTGGGATTTCTACCCGATTAACCGATCAAGTAGGAAAAGAACCTGATGAAATGATGGATATTATCATTGCAGTGAAAGTAAATTTAAAAAGGGGGAAATTTAAATAAAAAATTTTTAGTTGAAATGTAAGTTTTCAAAGGCCACCCAAAAAAATCCACCAAGAAAGATATGAAGCCACTTGTTAAAAAAAAAGACAAATTTTTCCGTCAAAAAAACAACAAAAAGTTCAACATGCTATTTGCCATCAAAAACAAAAAAATACAATTTTGAACAAAAAAATGACAATTTTTCCCGAATATCATTTTATAATGTTAGCGAAAGGTGTTTGTGATTTGTATTATTTATTTAAGTCACGTACATTAGAAACATTTTAGTTCAGTTTGATTGGGTTTTTTTCTCAAATTATCAAAGAAAATTGAAAAGCTCTTAAAAGTTGGTAATTATACTTTCTCGTAATTAAATTATTCACACAATTACGATTTTTTTCTTTTTAAAAAAAATTAAAAAAGAATTGATGATTAAAAATTCCCCCGAACCCAAAGTGACCAAATCGTTAGTAAAGAGTGCGGGGCCTTTTTCAGGGTTAAATAAATAATTTATTCCCGTATACAGTTACTTTAACACATGCATAAATACAACTTTTTTTTTCTTTTGGGCAAAAAATAGATATAACTTGTATACATATATTTAACAATGTAATCTCACTTTTGTGTGATTGAGAAATCAGATGTGACGTCATTTTGATGAAGTCCTTTTTTTAATGAAAGAAGTGACTAAAACTATATTGAGATGAAGAAACGTTATAAATTCTGAAAATTAGCATTCAAAATGTTTTAGGAGAAGCAAAATGGCCTTAAGGCCCGGCATCTTCTTAACCCCATGTGATAAAAAGGGACGCCGCCAAAAAATTTTTTAAATGGAAATATGAGTTCTTTTTAATAAAACAACCTCTAAAGTTTAAATTATCCTCTTTAATGTCTTCATTTGCAGTTTATCCAGAAATCTTCAAAAGTTCTATTTATATTCCTAATCTCTATCCTTTTGTTAAATCGCCTTATTTCTGAAAGGAATTCCTTTACATTGAAGAAAATCGAGGGAATTGTGCGGTGGTATCTGCATTAGCCAGTAACAGCCTCAGGACAGGGGGATCACTTTTGTCTAGTGGTATGTTAATTGGCTACGGATCCGTATGTCGCGGCTCTGTCCACTAGATTTGCACCACCTCATTGGTGACCTTGACTGAATTAAGAAAAAGCGCAACCTTCTGATCTGTCGTGACACCATTTACCCTCAAGAAGAGCAACCAAAAGTCGTCAGACTCACTTGAAGCATCAGCCAAAGTTGTCAGACTCACTTGAAGCATCAACCAAAGTTGTCAGACTCAGCTAACGCAACACTTCCAATTAACAGCAACAACACACGCTTGCCATATCGAAATATCTCGTTCGTTCGCCTATCCACCGATTCACTGGTGAGGGAGTACTGCAGCGGTGGTGTATACATAAGCTAGTAACAGTCTCCTGACATGTTGTGATTACTTTTGTCTAGTGGTATGTTATGTGCTTACAAACCCGTAGGTCGCGGGTTCTGTCCTCCGGATACGGCCCCTTCAAAATCAATACAAATACTGAATTTTTGGGGAAAAAAGGTTCTCTGCTATTTCATTGCTAATATTTATTCTACTCCAGCCCCCACCGCTCTTTTTATTCAATAACTTATTCTGATATTTTGTTATACTGAAAAAAAAGTTAGAGTGTGTGAATTATATAAAATTTTCATTTGTCTTAAATGTAGATTACATATAGAAAATGTTCGTAGATTACGTGTTTCAAACATGGCTAAATACGGACGGAATAAACATTATTTCTTGGATGATTTATCAGTTGTAAGAAGGATATAATATTTTATTCAAGAATATATTCAACGAGATTATAGAAGAATAAGATTATCTTCTCTCTTATATAATGCTCAGAGTTTCAAACGGATATTACATTTTAATGCGAAACAGAAGGAGTAATGCTACAGAGTAAATAAATGTACTAATTATTTCCATAAAACATTTTAGAACTCCGGCTTCTATGACAATAGTTGAAATAAAAAGATATCGCCTATTAAATTAATATAATATAACAATTAATTGCATTTATAATAAAACACTGTCATTGAATTTATTAACACACTATTTTTCTGTTTAACAATAAATGTATGTTAATGCAAAGTAATGTTGTTATAATGTTAAATTTTAGTTTAGTCTTGTACTGTATGAGACGAAGTATAAGACGTATTTTAGACACGAAAAAAAGTACCGATTCATTCTGAAATAAGTACAACCGTAAAATATCATGGATTATAATTTATAGCTTTTAGAATGTTATACTAATAACTGAGTATTTATAAGATTTAGAAAATCTTCCAAGTTTTTGACTTCTTCTTTAAGTTAGGGAAAAAAACAGTTCTAAAACTTTATATATCTAAAGCATTCTCAATAACTTATGAATTCCCAGAATTGCTTAAGACCCTTTCTGATTTAAATATTACCATATGAAAATAATACAATTATGTTTCTTAATAATCTACTGGTTTCACAATCTCAAAGCAATAGAAAGTAAGATAATTATTTATTTATCTATAACCATTACCATCTAGATATTCAAATAATTGTTTTGTATTGATACATAACCAGACAAATCTAATTATTTTGATCTTCACATTTACCAACTATGTGAAAATTTTGCACAAAAACATTAATATTTTTCTTCATTAGCATAGAGGGATGTTAGTAGTCTAGTAGTCAAGGCCTTGAACTCGTGGGCGGTGTGTCATGAGTTCGAGCCTAATACCATTGAATATGTGGGAAGAAGAAGCACGTTAAATCTGTTAAAGCTCATATGCCCCCTCCTTTTGGGTAGGAAGTTAGGGAGGGGGGCCCAGCCGGTGTCGTCCTTGATTGAACTTGGTTAAAAAATTACGAGGTTCGTCAAAAAAATCTTGAGTAGCTGAATAGTAATTAATACACTCCGCCCACTCACTAAAAGAGGGTTTTAAAGTTTTGCACTGTAGATTCCATTATCCAAATAGAAGTCTTATTTCGATTCGGAGGTCAAATTCGAAAATTAAAACGTTACAAAAAAGATATGTGCAATGATAAAAATTACTGGAGATCACGCTCAATAACCATAAATATCTTAATGAAATTCAAGTAAATGCTGTAAGAATTGAATAAACTAATCGAACCCATCAAAGTGTGTGATGAATTTTTTCTTTCTTTGGGAAGAAATCAAATTTACATAAATGGAATTAAACAGTTTTAAGATACCAGAAAAAAATTAAAAAAAATGTTTAAATCATTGCGCAAAATTAATTTTCATCCATAAAAAAAGGAAAAATTAAAGACGTTTTAACGTAATACTCTCTAATTATATATCAGATATGCGGGGTTTGAAATGGCGTTAAAGGGTGTTTCTTTTCAATTCACATTTGCCTTTAAAAAATACAAAAAAACTATTCAAATAAAGAAGTTTTTCATTAAAATAAGGTAATCTACGAAAAACCAAGGTACCCGACTAGCGAACCGTGATTTTAAAAGCGTATAAATCGATAATATTTTGATATTTGTTTATTAGATTTTTGAAACATGTATAAAATTGTTTTAAGGACCTTGACAAAATTTTTTTTAAAAAAATATTTGGTAAAAAAATTTAAATAGAATAAAATTTTTTTAAAATGCTCCTTTTGTGAAAAATGCTTCTATTATAAATATTTTGCCTGTATAATGTGACCTCTGTACAAAGGCTTAACAGAATTGTTTAAATATATAACTTAGAAGTGGGTTTATCCATGTTTCACAACAGAGGGGAAAAAATTTTTAAAAAAAACACCGATAATTATTTCAATGGGTTGTAACTCTGAAAATAATGGAATTTAAAAAATATAGGAGCCCCCTGTAAAGAGGTTTTGAGATATATGCAGGAAAAAAAATTTTTTATAATAGAACCAATTATCACAAAAGGAGAACATTTTGAAAAAGGTTTTCTAAGTTAATTTTTTTGAAATATTGTATTTAAATAATTTTTTTTTCAAAATTTTACAAAATTTTATACATGTGTTCTAATCTAAAAAGACATTAAATATCAAAAAGAATTATCCATTTATGCGCTTTTCTAAAGTCACGGTTCCGAATGTATTCGGATACCTTAAGGGTTTAAAAAAAAAACATAGACAGCGAAATACGTATGCCCAAAGTTATTGATTTTTTTCTGTGAAAGTTCCACTTACGTGTTTATTTTTTAAAGATGTCTTACAATTTGTGTGAAATATGTTTCTAAGTTCTTTTGTAATTAGTTTTGGTGTCGATGAGTATTATTACTCTTTTATTTTTGTTGAAACATTTTGCGAAGTCTCTATAAATATAAGTTCAACGACTTCACGCAGTTCCTTTCTTCTTTTGCGCCTTATCTTCTCGAGCATTTAGAGAAAAGCGATTGTCCCTGAAGACTTGTATTTCTTCTTAGAGTCTTTGTAAGAGTCGCTTGGAGAGTTTTCGCTCTTGAAGTTCAATCCACTTTTATTCTTTAGAGAGTACCAAAAGCTGCTAACGATAAAGCCCATGCGATATTCTCCAGTTGATTCATGCTCCAAGCATCATCAATGTGAAAAGAAAACATTTAATACCTAAGAAAAAATATTTGAAACATTATTTTCTTTGTTATTTGTCTTTATTGTTACTAAGAGTGAAACCTTAAGATTGGAAAGAAAAAAATATTAAAAAATATTTTTGAATATCTCTTTCAAATTTATTTGGGAAATTTTTACTTCGAATGGAGTTTTTTACTTTTATTTCGAATACATTTCTTTAAGTAAATAATGTGATTAGTTTTTTGCACAAATATCGATTAAAATATATAAGGCAATATTTTTCTAACTTATTTTAAAATTCATAAAAGCAGATGTAGCCTGAAATGCATTTTAAAATACGATATTTTATATATGTAGAGATATATCTTTAAAATCACGCTGACGTAATTTCTGAGGATTAATACATAATAAAGATGGGATAAAAGTGCATTTCTTTCAATCATACGATTCCTCTTACTATTGTAATATAATTAGAATTAAACATAAATTATAAAATATGTTCTAGTTATTTTTATTCCACTAATTATAGTTCATAGAATTGTCCAGAAAACTCCAGCCAATTTATAAAGAAAACTGAAACGCAGGATCTTTAAATTATTAAGCTCGTTTGTTCTACAACCTTTCTTCATTTTTAGAGAGAAAACATGAGAATTTCATCATTAATGAACCTCATTGGTTTTTCAACATAAACTTTTCAACATGGTTTTTTTAATCTCAGCCATAAAGCTGTTTTTTTTATTAAGGTATCAGACTACGTTCGGAACCGTGATTTTAGAAAAGCACATAAATGGATAATTTTCATGATATTTAGTGTCACTTATAGATTAGTATGCATGTATAAAATTGTTTTAAGGACATATTGACAAAAAAATTATTTAAATACAATATTTCGGCAAAAAAATAACTTAGAATAATCTTTTTTCAAAATGTTCTCTTTTTCTGAAAAATGCTTCTATTAATAATATTTTACCTGTATATAGCTCACACCTCTGTACAGATGCTCAAATATGAGTTTTGAAAAATTCGCTTTATTTTCAGAGTTACAACCCATTGAAATAATTATCAGCGTTTTTTTCTTAAAATTTCTCCCCTCTGTTGTCGTAAAACATGGGATAGACCCACTTCTAAGTTATATATTTTAAAAATTCTAGTTGAGCCTCTGTACAGAGGTCTGAGATATATACAGGCAAAATATTATTATAATAGAAGTATATTTCACAAAAGGAGAATATTTTGAAAATGGGTAATTCTATGTTCATTTTTTGTCAAAATATTCTAGTTGAATAATTTTTTTATTGTAATACTATTCTTTAAACAATTTTATATACATTTTCAAATCTAAGTGACTCTATATATCATAAATATTATCCATTTATACGCTTTTGCAAAATCACGGTTCCGAACGTAGTCGGATACTTCAGTAATGAATGAAATAGGTAGGTATGAGGTCTAGTAAATATGAGGTATAGAGCATAATACTTCAAGCCTTGTGCTGATGAAACACGACGCTCTTCCGAAGCCCTATTTCTGGAAGAAATTGCTCAATTTCTGTCTTTCATTCCGTTAAATGGAAACAATACTTTGAATTTATCGTCTCGATATTTGGAGAAAGCTAATAATCCAGAATTCCTTTTTAAGCACACCGAAAACAAAATATTTTAGCGTAGGGAGATTGACTCTTGGAATGGCTAAAGGTGGTTTATTTTCTTTCTCCCACAATCTTTTTTCATTCCATATTATTAATGATGCGGATTATAATGATATTAATCCGCGAGCATGTATGCAGTGAGACTCAAGAACCATTAAATCAAAGTCTGAAAAACTTGAAACATTAAATTTATTAGCATTTAAACAAAGGATAAATTCCCAAACCTATGCAAACTATACTGACATTCAATCATGCTAAAATCTTAAGGCTGTCTTCGGCTAATGTTAAAGAATAGGACCCAAATTCGGAATATTTTTTCATGTATAACAATACTCAAACATTACTATTATATCCTATCTTCAATATCCAGTAGAGGATCACTTATTTTATCATATTACTCATTTTTATCCTAGTTTTGATGCATTTTTTCTTTTATAAAATGTGTTTCGCATTTTTTCTCCTATACCATAATGTTAAAATCTATCTCCTTACATTTTAAAAGAAAAAAACTAATTATTTATGAAATATTTTGAACTTTTAAAAACACTATATTTTAAACAAATACTTGAGTTATACAATGTCACAATTTTTTTAAAATTTGAGACATTTTTTCTGTCTGAAAATGTGCTCAGTGTTAAGTTCACGCTCTCGTACATACGGCGAAAACAGCCTTAAGAAACAGTCATAATAATAATCCCTCAATCTCTCGAATAAGCAGATCTTATTCATTTATATGTATTAAGGAAATAACTGATGCCATAGAAGAAAATAACTTTTTATACAAAACTTAATGTAAATTACATGCGGCATGTTCGATAGTGGTTTGATTGAATAGCATCACACAATCCACTTATACTTCATCTCGGGTGAAATTCCTGGTGAGATAGGAAGTTGAAGTAAAAGCAGGTCAAAAGTTTATTTACATCAATTATTATAAATTATAGCCGTCACTATTTGTGCTTCAAAATATGGTATCTTCTTTTTACTTTTAGTCACAAATGGATATGCGACCCATCAGATTTTTCCTTGTTTAATCAGGGGGAATCTTTACATCAAATTGTTTATGCAGCAAAGCTTCATGAAAGCTTGTGATTAGTATTTTGATATTTATGACATTCTCCATCAATATATTAATTTCATCCTTATTTGTGGTAGACGATCTACCAGGGCGTTTTTGATCTTCAGGGTTGAAAGCACTGCCTTTAAATATGACAAGCTAATTCTTCACAATTATTTCAGCAACAGCTCTTTGGTTACAAACAGTGCATATCTTTTTAGTCCCCAGTGTAGTACTTTTGCCTTTAGAGTAAACGAGAAGCATTTAATATCTAAAATGTCCGTTTTTCTCTTTTGTGGTCTAAATATTGAAATAATAAAAGTATAATGATCAAACCGTTTTCCTAATATGCCCGAAATACCGAAATTTAGAATGGTTTGTTTGCTATTTGTTTTCAATCATCGTTCTTATGTATTCAGATTCTTTTCCCTGGCAACCTCCCCAAAACATCGAAAAAGGTTTTCTAAAATTTTAAAAAATTTAAACGCTAAAAAATTTTTTTTATGCTTTCATTTTATTAGAATTTTTTTTTTAACTGCCCAAATTATTTTAATTTTATATTTAGAGGTCTGTAGATTATTTAGATGTAAAAAGAAAGATTTTAAATTAGTTAAATTTTCTAAAAGATATTTCACACAAAAAATTAAAAACGAAATTATGATTTGAGGCGGGTCAGACAACGGATTACCAGACAAAGTTAAGATTTAATTCCTCTATTTATAAAAAGAAGAAAAAAAAAACATGTATCACATTATTTTATTTATGGTTATGTATAAGCGAATACTTTATACAAGCGCATAATTATTTTTTAATCAGAAGAAAAAAGTTGATTATCCATCAAGATTGCGCGTTTTTCCCCTCTTGAAATATTCAAAACCTATTAAGAGTCAAAACGTATGAATATTTTTTTTTAAACCCCCTTTTTTAAATATATATATATATATATATATATATATATATATAAAATTAAATTTTTTTTTTTTTCGGCTAAAATTTTTTTGTGTTTTGTTTTCTGTGTTTTTAAAAATTCTATTTGCTTATTTGAAAGGGTTTAAAAAGAACTAGATTTTTTTTCAAGAAAAAAAACCCAAATAAATTTTTTACTTTTACTTCATTATTTTATGAAAGTTGTATATATACCCCTTAAAATTTTTTTTTTTTTCTAATGTTGTGTACAAATTTTTTGGTATTAAATTAGCAGAAAAATTTCCCTTTTTTAGTTTATCACCAAAATTAATTTTTAAGCTTTTTCCCTTTTTAAAACTATTATTTTTGGGGAAAGTATGCTTACCGTTGCCAAAGGGGATTCCCAAAAAGGCATATTTTAATTTTTTATACCACTTTGAAAGATATATATAAAAATATAACCTTTAAAATTTTTAAAAGCTTAAAAAAGAGTTAAAAATTGATAATTTTTATTAAAAAAATTTGAAATTTATACATATTACTTTCCATGAAATTTCAGAAAAAAAGAATCAAGACAAGTGGACATTGAAGCTGTTAACTTCTTTCCCCCTTTTTCAAGTGCCTTAGTAAGACAAAGGAACGTCTATATTGTTTTTTTTTTCCTTTTAAAAATATTGTATATTGTCCTCACGCTTTCATTAACATGTCTTTTGATCAGATTTTTGCTGCCAAAAATCCATATTTTTTTTTTGAGTTCACAATTTGAAATTTCCGGAAAATTTATTGAGTGAAGTTTTTCAACAAATTTAAAAGGAAAACTAAATTTCGGGTTTAAAATTGATGAAGTTGGAATTTTTCCACGCTTTTAAAAAGTTCATACATTGTTTTTTCTGGTTTAAAATTTCTTTATATGAAAGGGGTTCCTTCTTAAAAGCAAGTTCTTTACAATATTCCCCTTCATACACAAAAAAAAAAGTTGTGTTATAAAAATTTAGAATTTTCGTATTGACATGGGTTTTTTTAAAATTCAAGAGGAATTTAACAAAATAATTTTTTAAACCCCCAAAAAAATTAAAAATCATTCTGTTTTTTCGTTTAAATTTTAAAAGAATTTTCGGGTAAAAAAAGAAAAAATTTTTCTTGAAAAAACATGGGAAATATTGGAACACGAAATAAAAAAGGAAAACTATATTATTTGCTGTTTTTCTGTTAAATGAAAAAAAAATTGTTTTTTAGGAATTTTTTTAATGAAAAAAAGACAAAAAAACCCCCCCAAAAAATTGGGGGAAAAATTTTTTTTTTACAAAGGCCCTTTTAAAAATTTTTCCCCCTTGAGAAAAAAAAAAAAAGGAAATTCCGACTCGAAAATGAAATGAATATTGCACCTCCTGTTCCAAGCCATCCGAAATGTGGAGCAATGTTAAAAGTATGCCGAAATATTTAAACACTCATTCCAATGATGAAATGGATAACAAAATGGAATACATGGAAAAATTTAATGACAATTTGATTCTAAAAAAATACAATGTAAAAAATATCAAATTGTTTTCCAAAACTCAATAAATGTATTTTTTTTCCAAAAAACTGATAATTTTGTATAAAATTTCTTTAAACCTTCAGAATGTTCTTTTTTCATTGATTTTTATTAAATACATGCATATGAATATATCTATATAAATAACATGTACTTTTATCAAATTAATTTTCTTAAAATTTTCTTAATTGCGTAGGGGTTTTGTTTGAATATTTTTTTAAGAAAAAAATTCTCTTCAGACGAAAAATATTTAGATCCCTTCTTTTCGTGTTAAGAAATTTTACTGTTTTTTATTAAGAATGATAAAAAAATTTCCCGGGAAATCCAATAGTTTTGACGACTTATCTATACGAAAACCAAAAGGATGGGGATGTTAATTTTACTATGACATTTTGTGCGACTAACACTGTACTGTATCGGAGCAAATACGTTGATTTTTTTGTTTTCTTTTTTTGTTTACATTCCCCCCCCAAAACAGTTTTTTATTTCCTTTTTTCTCAAATTTGGGGTATGACTTTTTTGTTAAAGAAACCTGCGCTGGCGCGGTAGAGGCGAGATAAGGGCATGCCCTTTTTTGTGGGGCCCCTGTGGGGCTTCAAATGGCTTTCGACACCCTTTCCCCGTATTGCGATAAATTTTTTCGGGAGGAACAAAACGGAACCGGGAATGAATCTCGATGACTGACCCAGGGGGTGCCCCTCGGGGAAAAGAAAAACCTTTTATTAATACAGAACAGGATACAGCAAAAAAAATCCTTAAGATATTCCGGGAAAAATCATGAGTTAAATGGAAAGATAAATTAGTTTATGAAAATGTGAAAAAAAGTAAAAAAAAAAACATCTTTACAAATAAATGTCCCTTGGGGAAGTAGCTACCATTATTTTAAATTGATTCATATCGAATGCTTAATATTTTTCCCGTGTCCTTATTTAGAATGTATTTTTAATAAAAAGATAGATTTTTTCTTTTTAAAGGAAACACATTTCTTTTGTCGTAGTTGTTTAAAAGCTGTTTGTGCTTTGAAATTTAAAAGCAACATTTTTCTTATTATACAGCGTGCCCAAAAAAAGATTGTGCCTTTTAAAAAAATTCTGTAGTTTCTTGAGGTAATATTGGAATGTCTTATTATACCAGTTACGTAATATATCAAAGCATTTTTTACCAAAAGTTGTCCCTTTAAAAAGATTCTATATGGGTCCCTTTTTCTAACGGCAGATATCTAGGCGATATTTCATTTCCGTCAAACCTCCCCAAAATGTCTTTTGTAACGGCCGCAAATTCATTTCTGATCCACCATCGCAGCTCAACCAGATATCTCGGTAATAGTGGGACAAAGACTTTGTCCCACTATTACCAAGCCCCACAGAAAGAAGTCGCAGGGCGTCATGTCTGGAGACCTCAACGGCCATTTCAACAACACTTTATCATTACGCTTATCCAACGTTGAGGGAGATATTCATTCAAATATCTTCGCATGACATTATGGTAATGGGGAGGTTTCAAACCACAGGAGGCACAAATGCTTTCTGTGGTTTGGTGGGCGACACGTTGTCAATTTTATGCCCACAGGAAAGGCGGATATTTTAAAACGGAGTATCTATTAGCTTTCAGGCGAATTTTCACCCCTCTCAACACATTTGATACCTAGAAAAAATAAAAAAAACGGGAATTTTTTTTGGACACTATGGGACTAAGCCAGTGCTTCTCAAACTTTCAATATATGTGACAAACTATTCAATCATCATTTTCATCGTGCCCCCTCCATACAATAACATAGTATTGAATTCAATAATGCTATACTTTGACACTAAATCTACAATACGACTTTAACCTCTTATGTCCCACCGACGTATATACACGTCTCGCTCAGCTAAGGTATTTTTTCGGGACGTATATATACGTTTTTCCCGAATACGATTTTTTTTTGTGCAGTGTACCCAAAAAGGGGTTTCCCGAAAGTTTCGGAATACGATAAAAAGGACCTTGACAGTGTTTGCGAAGAGTTTACTTTTTTCCCAGAGGATTTGCTTGTTTATTCCTTTTCTCTTCCCTCTCCCCCTAAAAAAACCAACAAAATACCCTCGTCTACATGGAAAAACGGTGGCATTGGGGGCGAATCGCGTAACTTTAACTCGGCAGTTAAGGAATTAATTATAAATTGCAAATTATCAAGATAAGTTTTAAATACAAACCCATGGGTCCGTAATTATCAAATTTGTTCTTAACTTAGTATTGTTAATTAATAAAAAAATACATTATACATACTGATACTTTTATAAGTGTATTATATCAGTGTAAATATGTATTTTATATTTTATTACATCAGGGAGTTTTTGTTTATTTACTTTCAGTAAATTAATTTTTTAAGTAATCTTTTGTTTTCGGCTTTTCAATATGCTCGCGCCCCTCTCGTAGAGCTATCAAGCCCCCCTAGGGGGCGCTCCACAGTTTGAGAAACGCTGGACTACTATAACCTCGAGATTGTCTCACCATAACCTCGAGATCGGGGGGAGCTGCGAGGGCGGATCAGAAATGAATTTGCTGCCGTTACATGCTGGTGCGAGTATGGATGGAAATAGAGTATCGCCTAGATATCTGCCATGTCATGAAGAACGCCTATATTGAAACTTTGTAAGGTACAGCTTTGGTACAAAAAAACAACAACACATTTGGTTTATTACCTGACTCTAGTATAATAAAACATTCCAATAGTACCTCAGAGAAACTAGAAAAATTTTTTAAAAAAGGGACAATCTTTTTTACATGCGCTGTATATTTAAAAATGATCTCAAGAAGATAATCATTTCTTTCCTCTTCTTTCACGGTTAACGATTTATCAAAAAACACCCTTTGATAATTATTTTGAACATCTGGAAGCAACTAAACGAAGTGGATTTATCTCTTAAAAGGACAATATTTTTTTCAAAAATAGGGCGAATATTAAGATTTCTCTTAGAGATGTGCATAAATGATTCACTTAGAAGGGTACGAAGAACAAAATATTTTAATTGGTATATTCATCCTAAATAAAATATTATTATTGTTATTATTTTCAAAATTTAAAGTATGTTAATTATATATTCTCTTCCCTGTTTCAAAAAGAGGAATAAAAAATGTCTTAATGATAAAATATACATTTACCTTGAATAAAAAAGTGTGTTTGTTAAGTGTACTTGAATTTAATGAACACAGGTTGGTAGATTTAATTAACAATAAAATAAATTTTATTTATTTAATAAAGATACAAATGTATATAAATGGAATATTGAAAATTCAATAATAAAGAGGAGATAAAATCCAAAGAATTCATTAATTTCGGTATGATGTTATAGCTCCTGGAGTCTGAAATATATTTTCTTTCTTTCACTTGTTTATTTCTTTGAGGTTCCTACTTCAATTTCATTAGTCAAACTGCGAGAAGTTTAGCGGATTAAGTCCTGAGCTATTTAGAAATATAATTTTATTTATGACTCTCTCTCCAACAAGCATTTCAGGAAGCTCTTTCGCAAAATCATATTGAATTTTTTTCTCTTATATTAAAAGCTTAAGAGGGTGCTGTTTTTTCAACATCTACCATTAATACTCCAGAATGAGCCAACTCTTCTAATTCTTGATAGATTCTTAGCCACCATAAAATATATATTATAAAATGTTAAAATTTTATAAAATGACATAAAATATATCTAAAACAATATTATTTTTTAATGTTCATTGTTTGTTAAAATCTTTTAAATTTTTAGTAGGATGATACTTAATCATACATACTTTAATATCTTATAGAATATAAATATTTCGAGAAAGACTCGATGTGTGTAAAATGCCAACCTATGAAATTAAGATGTATTTTTCATATATCAGTGAGATATTTGGAAAAAACTAATTTTGTCTTACTAGTACTTTGAATTTTTTTAAATAGCTAAAGCCAAACTGAATTTTTATTTCTGAAATGCTTTAAGACATTCAATTTATGCAATTATTTGTCTTCAATGCTAATCTTTTTATCGAGATCACTCAGAAAATTAGGTATTTTTCAAATGTAATGATATCAATCACAGAAATAACAATATATACCGTAAAATGCGGCGTATAACGCGCACTTTTAACATCAAAAATAAGATCGAAATTTAAGGGTGCGCGTTATACGTCAGGTATAAAAATGTGTGTGTGATAGCTTTAAAAATTAAAGAAAAGATGAGCACAAAAGAAATTAGACTTTTACATAAACCTAAATGCTGTTCATTTAAAAGAAATGACATACCCCATGAACTTCAAGAATTGTAGTTCTGTAAGTATGCCATTTTATTAAAAAAACCTAAGGAATAACTTCAAAACATAAGAGCATTACATAATTACACATTACAGGTCTCTTTGTAAAAAAGGGGGTACGCGTTATACGGCGAATGTTCCTAAAAGTTCGAAAATGCAGCTTGAAAGTATAGGTGCACGTTATACGACGGTGCGCGTTATACGCCGGATTATACGGTATATATGTACAGTGTGCCCACTTAAGCCCCTAGTCCAGTGTTTCTCAAACTGTGGGGCGCGCCCCTCTTGGGGGGGCGCGATAACTTTACGAGGGGGGCGCGAGCATATTGAAAATAAAAGATTTAAAAAATAATTAATCTACTGGAATGAATTAAAAAGGAAATACTTTCGAAATAATAAAAAGACTTTTTCCCCGATATAAACATAGGCGATATTAAGTCATCTCTCTCAAAAATAAAAAATTCTTCAAAACCTAATTAGCTATCTTTGATCCCATAACCAAAAAAAACTTTTTTTTTGATTTGTGTAATAAAAGTGAGACATTTTTATTATGTTTTTTTTTTTAAATCTAACATTAAAACCCTTCAGAGAAAAACAAACCCAGACCCAGAATCAAAAATTTAGGAACATAAAAAAATTTATCACTGTGATTATTTTTGAAATACTGTAATTATAGCTGTAATCTGTTTTTGCTGAAATCTGTTTGACCTTCTAAATTTTTGGTACAGTTGAGACTGCGACATTGCCATCCGGGTGACCATGTCTGCCGGTTCCCGTAAGCTAGAGGTGTGGGATTATCATTTAAAAATCCTATTCATCTAAATTTCTTATATCTAATATTACCTTTTTCAGTTCTCCTTCCTTTTCCTAGAGAAGATATCTATAAACTTTATATACGATGGCCCAAATTTTTATCTTTGGCTTCTATTCTTTCCAAAACTATCGACTGCTAACTCTTGATCTGCAAGATTTCACACTAACTTTGTCACGCTATCGATCAGAATAATTCCACACTACTATCTCTAAGCTTGCCGCGATATCTTACCCAAAGCTTCTACCCTTTTTTATAGTATATCTCATTTACATATTATGTTCGTTTACTTTTTGGGTTTTGGGTTAAAAAGTTTTGCCATTAATCGTGGCCGTCAAAGAACATAGGAGTTATGTTAGCGGAAGGACGCGAGAACGTCACAACCCCCCAAAAAAGAAAACTGATTTAAAGGGTTCTCAACCCCCAAAAAATTACGTTTAAATCTCTTTTTCTAAATTTCTTCGCTTTCTGAGTTTATTTAAATTTTTCAAATCCCCCTTTTTTTAATTTTTTATGTTTTCCCAATATTTATCTTGATTTTAAATTTTTCATTGAAATTTTTAATCTTAAATTTTACATAATTTCCAAAATTTATCTTGATTTTTAATTTTCATTACTCATCTTAGAATTTAAAATTTTTAATTTCAATTTAAATTTAAACTCGTGACAATAAATTTTACTCCCAAAAACTAGGCCAACATTAATAATTTCTGTTTAATTTATGCCCCTCTCACTTTTACATTCAATTACTTAAAATATTTATACACTTAAATATTCTAAAAAAAAATATTCTGGGGCGCAGACCCAATCTTTGACTCTAACACTTCATATGGAGCGGTATTTCCGCTCCCTTTTTTGTTAAGCTATAAATCGTATACTTTTCAAGATTTTCAGGGTACTCCCCGAAATGAAAAATGTTTTGGGCTCTATTTCCATAATATTAATCAATTTCTCAATTATATATTATTTATATATCACAAAAAATTTTCACCCCACCCCTACATCTGGTTTCAACAAAAACTCCCAATGAGCCCCCATCGTTTTTTATTGTTAGTGCCTTGACTACCCCGCGTTTCCCGACCAGATGTCTCTTACAAACAATCCCATATATATAACACATATTATACAATTACAACTTTTTTTCAAAAAACTATTATAACAAATAACCAAGGAATTTTCGCATCTCACGAAGTCATACATCGAACAAACAAATGTGTGATTACAAATGTTTTCTTCAGAAAAAATTTTTAACAAGTCAAAAAGTTCCAAAATTAAATAAACACTCATTGTAGTGTTTTTGGGTTTTTTTGCACCCCCCGAGACTTCCTTCTTTGCAATAATTATTCCGACCACTTGTTGGAAGATCATAAAAATGAAACAATACAACCTGATTTTTATATTTTTTCTCCCATTCACGCCCAACGATGGGGTGTCATCACTCTTTTTTCCCTGGTTGCTGGAATTTCTTGTTGTAAGGCTTTTTCCCCCTTGTCGCCCTTTCGACTTCCCAACTGTGTCCTTGGCTGGTGGGGTTTTCTTCTGTTCTCCGTCGGGGCCGGGCTGTATCTTACTTCATTTGGAACTTCTGTGCATTCTCTTCTTTTTTTTTTCCTTTTTTTGGAAATAGTACTGGATGACTTTTGTCTTTTATTATTTTTTGTTCCCCTTTTTTTTGCCTTTTCCGGGCCCCACTTGAAACCACCTGATCTTTTAATCCCTATTATATCTAAACCTTTTTTTTTTTTCATTCCCAACTGAACTGGTGTGATCTGACCAGTGATTTGTTTTTGGGCCCTCTGTATTTTTATATTGATTTGATTGGTTACCAATCCCTTTTGCCTCAACTTACGTTTCACCGCAGATTTTTCTTTCCCCCATTGTGACTCATTTAATCTTTGATGTACTTTTGAAGTCAGAGTTTCCCGACTTGATCTTATACTATTTGGGATACCTGTTCCCAATTCGACCTCGTCACATTTTCCTATGTCGATATATTCTTATTTGATCTAGTTAACTGTTAATCTTTTTTTTTGTTTTCCCTATTACAATATTATTTCAATTCTTAACTTCTAAGACTCTATAGGTCCCTCAAATTTTTGTTTAAATTTGCATTTTTGTTAGCTGCTGAACTTACAGGGGTTGTTTCTAATAAAAACCCAATCTTTTTACCTTTTTTTTGTTTTCTCGTCTTTTTAAAAATTTTTTTTCCCAATTTTTCCTTTTTAAATTTTTTTAAACCTTAGCCCAAGCTTTTTTTAAAGCTTTTTTTGATATCTTGAAATTTTAAATTTTTGAACTTTCCGATATCTCTATTTTTTGAAAGGGTTGTAATCAATTTTCGACCAAAAAAATAATTCAGCCGGTTTTTTTCCCCGTTGCATTCACCCCCTTTGAATAGCTTTAAAAAAAACCCGGGGAAAGTTCCCAAGTATCGGGATCAAAATAATTTGCAATCATTTGAAATTATATCTCGTTTTAACTTTTTTAACCTTTTTGCTTGTGGTCGATATAAAAAGTCTTCACATGCCTTATGCCTAATTTTTTCACTTAAGTGCTCAAAAATCTCGGATATAAATTGGGGACCTTATCACTTATTAATTTTTTTGGGAGCTCCATAACGCGATAAAAAAGTTTAAAAAAATACCCCTTTATTATCGAGATGGGGCCCCTTTTAAGGGGGTATAAAAACCCTTTTTGCAAAAAAACCCCCCGGTTATTATTAAAAAATAGCGGTTACGTTTTATTCTCGATATAGGATACGGGCCTAACAAATCTAACGTCACTATCTCTTTTTGGAAAATTGATAAAAATTTGGGTTTAAAATCACCAGTTGGAAAACCCCTTTTTTTTCCCAGTTTTAACGGACATATGGATGTAGAGACATATTGATCAATAAATTTTTCCATTTTTGGAAATAAAAAACGTCCCGTTTTTATGATACGTTTTAAATTTCCCTAAGTGCCCAGCGATTGGTTTGTCATGAAATTCTCTCATTATTTCTTTCCCTTAAAGATTTTGGAATGTATCCCGCATTTCCCCTAATGAGGGCCGTGTTTCGGGGGCCAAAAAACAACCCTTTAAAAATTTAAAACAAATCGGGGACCAATTCTCACATATCTTTTAAATTAACCCTTTTATTTTCCCGGGGTTTTTCCTAAATATCTATATATATGACCAATTCTGGGTCATTTTTCTGTTCTTTTTTAATTTTAAAAAGTACTAAATCCCTGTTTAGGGGCAAAAATTAATTTTATCACCAATTATCCCCAAATTTTGGGATTCCTTAAAAGTCCAAGCCACTTCTTTTTGATTTCCCCGGTCTATTTCCCATTCTATATTGAATTCCCATTTTTAAAACCCCAATCACCCCTACTCGAAAAAATTTTTGCCAATGTTTTAAAGGCGTGTTAAGGCGGCGTGATCCGTTTTTTACCTTAATTGGTAATATTCCTAAATATGTTCTAAATTTTTTAAACCCCCTACTACTGCTAGACATTCTCTTTCTTACTTTTAATTCCTCTCTGCTTTGTTCAGTGTACTTAAAAATCCACTGGTCTTTTTTGTTGGTTAATTTGCCCTAAAAACCAATCGAACTGGCATCTGTAAATAAATCGAAGGCCCCTGAAAGTTTGGAAATTTTTAAAAACTGGCGCTTTTGTTCCCGCCCCTTTAACCTTTTGAATGCCTTTTTTGTGCTTCTTTGGGACCAGAAAAATTTTTTTAAAATTTTTGGGGTTTAAGATTAAAAAATTGGCTCACAAAACCCCAAAATTTTTAATAAATTTTTAAAATTACCACTGGGACAAAACCAAAACTTGGACACCTCTTTTTGGGGTTACGGGGCGGTTTCATCTCTTGTATAGCTTAACCTTTGTCTCATCCGTTTTTTAATTTTATTCTTTTCTAATAATTAATCCCAAATATTTCAATTCATTTCCCCCCAAATTTACATTTTTCCCTTATTTAATGTCAATCCTGCATCTTTTTTAAAAACGAAAAAAATTCCCCTTTAAAAAAGTTTAACATGGTAGTGAATGATGGAGACGTAATAATAACGTCGTCCCTATAAACACTCACAAATTTCCCATCACCGGTTTTAGGATTATGTCAATTGCTTTTTTAAAAAATTTGGGGCTGCTCCCGATAAACCGAATGGCATCCCCCTTGAAAAGCATAAGTGCCACTTTTTTTCTGGAAAAAGGGTTTTTAACTATATCACTGGGGTTTACTGCCATTTTGAAAGTTTCCCACTTTTAATTTAAAAGATGACAAAATTAATTTGGTATGTTCGTTAATAAATCATCTATTAACGGTAAAAGGGGATCGCGGATACTTTGTGATCAATTTAATTTTTTTAGTCTACCGCAAAAACTATATGCTTCCAATCCGGTGGTAACCCATTATTTTTCTTTTTCAAAAACCAACCCGGTGACGCGTATGGGGCTGAATTGGGGCAAGGTTTTTCTTGTAACATTTTTTTTTAAAGTTTAAAATCTATTATTGCTTCTTAAATGCGATCCCTACCCATAAGGCCTTGAAGCTACTGGTGGGTTATCTCCCCTGTCAATTTTTTATGGGTATAAAACATGAGTAAGACCTGGTTTTTTCGAAAATAACCCTTTTTAAAAATACTAAAAAAAATTTTTGGAGTTTTTTTTTTTCCCCCCCCAATTTTTTCTTAGATAAATCTATTTCAAACCCTTTTTCCCCTTTAATTGGTTCAACCACCTTATTTATTTGAGAATCTGGAAATTTTTAACGTTTTTTATCAAAAATCAAAACGATTCTTTTTACTTCCCTTTTAAAAACTATACCTAGAATACATGGGTATTCCCAAATCTTTTTAACACATGAAATGACCAATTTCTTTCAATTTTCTGGTCCCAATATTCAATTCTCCCAATCCCCTGTTTTTTGGGATTTCGCACCCTGTGCTGTTTTAAACCCGGGCTCGCGATTTTTTAATTTGCTTTTAAAAAAAAATATTTTTTATATACTTCTTCCGATATAAATGATTTTTTCTGCTCCGGTGTCCCCCGGGCCAAAAAAGTGTTAAATAAAATAGGAACTTTTGGGGAAATTCTACGGGGGCTATACATATCGGAGAAAGTCTAATTTTCTCTTGTCGACACCTCTTGAGGTTTTTTTTTATTAACCTTTACAATATTTAATCGTCCCCTTTTTTCCTATCGCCTCGATTGAAATTTTCACTCGAACCCCTATTTCTACGGTCCCCATTAAAAATCATTTCGCTCATTTCGACCTGAGTGCCCCCTGTTATTGAATCTTTGATCATTATTTTGAAACCTATTTCTCGAACCCTCTTTTTTTTGACGGCTATTCTCGTAAAACTCATTTCTACTTTTTTATTTTCCCCGCCTTATTTTTTTAAAATTTCCCCCAGTTTCTACCATTAGCTTCAAAAATTTGGCATCCTATGCCATTTTGACCTCGTCTTTCTATATTATCGTTCTATAACCCCTTTGTAATTTAAAGAATATCTTTTCAATTTCAAGATTTTAAAAGTTGTAGTTTTTTTGTGGATTTCGACTTCCCGTAGTCCTGGATCTGTGGTTCGAGTCGAACAAAAATATGATCCACTAAGTCTGCTTGGGACACTAATTCTAAACTTCTCTATTTTTAGAAATCATACACGAAATCAGTAGGACCCTATTTCTTCCTGCTGGGATGCATAAAATTGCACTGTAGTTCTTTTATTTTTGACCGCGGAAAACCCTTTCCCAATTCAGTTTGAGCTGCGCAAAACCGTGGCTGTATTTTACAACAACGAACCAAATATCGAATCCCAAATCTTAGCCCTTCCCCCGAGATGATTTTTTTAAGTAACACAAAAAGATTTTGGGATTTCGTAATGTTTTTATCTATACATCGATAAACTCGGGGAATGTTCTCCGCCCCAAAAAGACATTTCAGGTAGAACCTACTTCCACCTACTTACCTAACCCAAAAAACCCTTTGGCCCCATTGGACATTGATCCTGTGATGACCATTCATGCCGGTTCCGCGTGTTTGAGGTGTGGGATTATTTAAAATCCCATTCATCTAATTACTTATATCTAATATTCCTTTTCAGTTCTCCTTCCTTTACCAGAGAATAATCTTAAAAATTTATATAGATGGTTAACTTCTTTTTCTTAGGCTTCTATTCTTTCCAAAAAAATATCGGACTGCTAACCTTGATTCAAGATTTCACACTAAGCTTTTTCACGCTATCGATCAGAATAATTCCCACTACTATCTCTAAGCTTGCCGCGCATATCTTATCATCGAAGCCTTTTTCCTTTTTTTAGTATATCTCATTTACATATTATGTTTTTTTTTTATCTTCTTGGTATTGGGGGGAAAAGTTTTGCATTTAAACGTCCCTCAAAAAACATAGGAGTTTGAGCGGGGAAAGGGCGCGAGAGACGTCACTGAACCCCGTCTTATGTGTTTGTTTCTCATTTAGGGGAAATTTAAAATAATGTATTTCTCTTTTTGCGCTTTTTTCCATGCAAAAAATTTTGATATTCGGGAAAAAAGAGTACTTTGAAGGGTTACTTGGGCCCAAAACTTATTTTAAGTATTCTAAACATATAAAGCATAACGAAAAAAGTTTTAAACAATTTTTTAGCAGAACATACATATTTTCATAATGAAATTCCCCAAAATGGTCGCGCGGGAAAACATATCAGGAAATCGTTAATTCTGGGAAAAATGTTTATTTTGTTACCAAAGAAAAATTGAAAAATCCTTGAAAGTGGTAAATTTACTTTTTTCCCCAATTTAAAATTTTTCACTGGAATCACGATTTGTATGGTACAAAAAAATAATTATAAAAAAAGGGTTTGGGGGGACCAATAACCCCCTCGACCGTATCGAGTGCACGCCTGCTCCCCCGGGTTTAAAAAGTTTAAAAATCTTTTCCCTTTAAAAAATTTAAAAAAAATACAAATTCTTCATCGGGAAATTTTTTATTATTGTTCATTATTTAACATAATTTAAATGCTAATTTGTGAGGCTTAAAATTACAATTCGCTTTAAAAAAAATTTTAAAATTTTAAAAATTTTTTTTACAATTTTGAAAAACATTGTCGCGCACTTGGTTTTAAATCTTATTTTACAATTCAGCTATTTATATCAGTAATGTTTTATTTTCTTATTAATGAATTTCCGTAAAAAAGAGCGGGCACTTCAGGGTAAAATTTTTAATGTATAAGTGTGCTGCACAAAAAGTATTTTATAACCAATTTAAATTTAAATTTAAAACAAAAAAAAACGTTTAAAGAGTATTTCCCCTTTTTATGGGGTTCTCCCACAGCAAAAATTCTTTTTTAAGGAATGACCGATTAGAAATTGACCCCCCTGAGTTCTTTTTCTATATTTAGCTGATATCTATATTTTTTTCTTCTACAGCCACCGCATTTTTTTTAAAAAATGTTCAATTTAAAAAATTTTAGAGAAAGGAAAAATAACATAATAATTTATCCCATTACTTAAATTTTTTATTTATTTTTTTTTTGCTTAAAAGTAACATACAAAAAATTTTTACTTATGTTATTAACTTTGTATGGTTTTTTAATTTAAAATCGCGTATTGTAGCTTTTTGCGTCAAAGTGATTATTATTTCTTTCAGTACATTATTAATGTATAAAAGGGGAAAGATAAAATTGGAGAAATGGGATCATAAAGTGGGATCTAGGTATAGTAAAGTTGACATGCGCTAGACCAGTGGTCTTTAAACTTTTTCGACTTACGGAACCAATTAGTACTATAAAGTGTTTTCGTGGAACATCTATTCCCCTCTCTCTTCTCTATTTTAAAAAGATATCTTACAATAATATTTAACGTTTACCAACGTGATATCAACATTATTAAAGAAAATTATTGTATCTATTATTTAAAAAAAAATTAATATAATAGTAAGATATTATGCTTACTGTAATAATACGAGGGTAATATGAAAAGTTCTCAGCCACATACTCAGATGGCATTTCCACCACCAAAAATGTATGCTTTCTGCCTGGGTCCATGTGTCATTAGTTCCTATGACAAATTCAACTGGTTCTCTCAAGTGGTTTGTTTACACGATTTTTTGCAGTAGACATCTTGCGTGTTTTTCGTTAAAATTAATAAACTTGAATATTATGTGGTCATAAAATTCTTTATTTTGGAAGGATTGCTCATAAAGACTGCATTTGCTGGATGTTGATCAAAAGCAAATACACTAACTATTTTCGAAACATTGTTTGGGACCATCTAATAGCGATCTGATAGATTGCGTGCGACGATTTGTCACTCTGAATGAAATATGAGTTCAGCACTTCCCCTGAGAAACACAACAGCAGTCAAAGCAGGAGGTGGAAGCCGGTGGTTCAGTGTCGAAGAATGTGAAGGCAATAGAATTTGCCAGAAAGGTTTTGTTCAAGGTGTTTTTGGATTCGAAAGAGATCCTACTGATTACCTTGAACAAGGCAAAACAATTACTCCAACCGTCTTGATCCGTTGGATGCTGACATTTGCAAAAAGAGGCTTGGCTGGAAAAAGAAAAAAATCACCTTTCAGCAGGACATGTCACCTGTACTCAAGAGTGAGTGTGCGATGGAAAACTGTGGGATTGCGGGTTTGATCTGCTCTGCCATTCCCCTCTATTCTCTTAATTGGTACCTCCAGACATCCATCTGTTCCCAAACTTAAGGAATTTTTTTTGGAAAGAGCTTCGTTTTCAATATAGAAGTTGAATTGGTCGTAGAAGAATATTTTCACAGCCCTTCTGTCTCTCGCTTTCGGCAAGGAATACTGATGTTGGTGAAACGATGGACCAAGTGAGTTAAAATCAAAGAAGATTATCAAGAAAAAAAAAGCTATTTTTAACTGAAAATCGCAGTCTTATTTTATCAGACCAAGAGCATTTCACCTGAGCCTCGTATTTTGTGTTGCAGGAGTTACCTACCTATGCATTATATTTAGTAACTGGGATATTTACTTTCATTCTTTTTACACAAACTGCCGAATTCTTGGTATGCTAAAAGTGTCTGCAGTCGCATTTCATATTTTGTGTATAATTTGTTTTTATGTTTTGTTTTTATAACTGTATATATATGCGTTTTTCTCTTTCTTACATTCTTCTGGATGGCATTAAAATGTTTACTGCTGTGTGAGAAGGCCTGTTTATTTTATATGTGTATTTGATTTGCAACCTAAAATTTAGTAACTGTTCCTGTTTAAATTTAGATTTTAATATCGAATTCACTGATATATCGATAGGTTGCTCATTCTCCTTCGTTGTAGGCGAGTCCTTTTCATATAAAAAGGACACATTAACGGAATACTAATACTTGTCATTACTGAAGGGTCCTATCCGATTTTCTAATGGATTTGCCGTTGAGTGACTTCCCGAATGTATGGTTCCAACGCGATGTGTCTCGCCCCACAAGATAGCACATGTCACACAGTACCAGAATATTTGAGATATATTCCAAAAACAAGTCATTGTGTATGGCCTGCATGGTCACCTGACTTGAACCCAATGATCTTTTTTCTAAAGGTACATCAAACAAAGGGTGCATGAAAACCCTCCATTAACACTGTAGGAATTTCGAAACTGAATTACCGATTCTTTTGTCATAGTGCCATGTGCCATGTTAAAGAAAGTGCAGCGGAAATTGTAAACCCGAGTTGAGATTTGTATTGCTGCATGAAAGATTCCATCTTGAGCCTGTATGAGCATCTTGAGCATCAATGAATCTCATTTCTTAGAAAGTGCAGCTTTGTTGAATTTGATCAAAACATGTATACTTTCTGCTTTTCATTGACATTTTTGTGCACAAGATTTTTTGTAATCAATCGATGATGCTGATCAACTGTGAAATTTACTTTTTTCATGTATATTGTAATGTTTCTTAGGTAGGAATATTATATAAATGTATCCTCCAAGGAGAACTACCAACAGTGTTTTGTATCACATAGCAATTTCATTATACCTAGACCCCACTTTTATGAACATAGCTCTTTTCGTTCAAAAATTATTGGGGGTGACAACGGATCTTAGCAGGCACACTGTGTACATACCTAATGACAAATGGAATAAATGGCAGAATAAAACATTTCATGAAATCTGTAATCTGTATATCTCATGAAAGAAAAGAAAATCCCAAGATCTTCAAATTTTGTATTGGTATTTACAATTTTGTATTTTTTCCAAGTGACACTTTAAATGTAATTTGTGATAAAATATAACACTGTTTCGAAATGAAGTGTACAATCTATTTCCACGTAATACTGACATAATTATATTGGATAATGTGTTCGTGTTTCCATAAATTATTTAATTTTATTGTTTTTTTATACTTTTATATCAAAATTGATCCATCTAATATAACTAAAACAATGATTTAAATTATCCTAGGGTAAGGGTTCTTAAATAAAATTCATTATTTTAAAGCAAATTAAGAATTTTATCTTACCTTATGAAAGAAAAAAAGTAGAAAACGGAGCAACAAGAGTCTTGGTTGGCATGGCTTTTTTAAAATTTTGGGGGCTCTGGGAAATGACGGTTTTTAAAAAATAGCATGGGAATATTTAGATGTAAATGAAGTTTGTTTCTCTTTTTGGGACATACCAAACATCGCATCATTCAAATATCCTATTATTTGTATCTGAAACAAACCAGAAGCCTACCTAACTTCATAGCTCCTGCCAGGAGTTTCGAGAAACACCATACAAGTTGTTTCTCTCTCTTCTCACAGTTTCTTACAGTTGCAAAGCAAAACACCAGTTTTGGGTATTTCATCTTTTAGTATGTTCGAGCCCGAGTATTTTTCATCACAGTCAACAAAGAAAAAAAATCTCTTTTATGTTGAAAACTCTTTAAGATCCAGAAATTGAATTAATACTTTAAGATGCAAATGAGATCCAGAGAACCCCAGCAGGACATGAAAGGGTTTGTATTAACCCTGAAGCAGTTTACATATGCAGGTATATCAAATATCTACTGAAATAATAAACAATAAATTTTTGTTTTACCAATCCTAAATTTCACTGCATAAGATGCTTGTTATGCAGTTTCAAGAAATCTTATTCCTTCATATTCTATTTGATTTTATGCTAATGCATCTTATATGTTTTTCCTCGAACGTCGTTGTTTTACTTCTCATTCATTTAGGTGGTTCTTTAGTTTAATGATATCTGAAATCTTATCTTCGATGGAATCCTTTCTGCTTCGTTAGAGGAAATTCTTTCGATACTTCAAAGCATAAGGAAAAATTTATAATTTTCCCCCTTTTCTCAAAATCTAAAATTTTGTGGAACTTTAGACATAGCAAATTTAACGCATGGTTTCAAAAATTTGACGCATATTTATGGAGCTCTTTCCTCAAAATGATTTCAATTCTGGGATATTTTGAGCTATTTTAAGACTTTAATATTGTTGTAATACAAATAGAATAAATTATAGTTATTTTAATCAGTGAATTTCATACGATTTTTTTTATATTTTAGATAAATAAATTTCTCTTTATGCTGCATTCTTAGCATGTGATAGGGGGCTGGCATGGTGGTTGGCCCCCGTACTTTTGTAATTTCTATATTTGCCCCTTTGACTGGATGTTGTTACATTATTTCGAAAAGGGATTGTCAGAGGATTGTCGCACCCTGTTCGGGTAGAAGGACCCATAAATTTATTTGAAATTGTAACTTTACGCTCTAAGGTTTAACCAATCAGCGCTAACAAAGAGTGCAGTGCAGAGTTATTTGACGTGAACAGGTCGGTTTTAAAAAGGGGTGCGTGACAATTTTTGACAGCCCCCTTGCTTCTTAAAATATAATTATCAAGTAACTTTTCGAAACTCTAATCGACCCTGCGGACCCCGTCGACCAGCCAATTCAGCCTCCTATCCAGGCTGGCCCAATTCAGATTAGTGCAAATGTTATTTCTAAATTATTTTCATTTTATTATTATAAGGTTTAATTCGTAAATAATAAACAAAAATATTTAATTTACTTAATAAATATTGTTTAATTGTTGTTTTGTTATCTTGATTCTAATTAGATTAGATTAACTCATTTCATTATGCGGATTGAAGTTTAAAAAGCGAATCTGGGTACCATGAAAGTTAACTTATATAAACGCCGCATCACATGGAAACAATTTCTATGTAGCAATCTTTCGATTAGGCAGTGATTTAAAAATAATCATAAATAGGCTATCTGTCACATCTAGAACTTATTTATTACCAACCTACTTATGATAAATACACTCAGGAACATTGGAAATAGCGACCCAAGAAGAAAGCATCGGATTTAAAGGAAATTTAATACACATAATGACACAGATGAGAGATTCACTTGATCTCAAAAACAAGACAATTAAACGAATACAGGTGTGCAACGACCAAAAAACCTGGGCAACTTCAAAGCGCGTTGGACCACCTCCTGCTGCAATACATGCCGCCACACGGTCCGGCATTGAGTTGATTAGACACCTTATGTTGTCCTGAGACAGATGGGCCCACAAATCTTGAACAGCCAACTCTAAATCATGTACAGAGTGACACGATGGCATCTGCCGTTTTAGCTGATCCCACACGTGCTCTACAGGGGACAAATCGGGGGAGCGGACCGGCCATGGAAGAGTCTGAAAATGACGTAGGAAGTCTTGAGAAACTCTTGCTGATGCGGACGAGCATTATCTTGCTGGAAAATTGCCCTGGGAGACCCATTTAGAAAGGTCCTACATGGGGTCGAAGAATATCAACAACGTAACGTTGGCCCCTTTAAGGTTCCACGCATCACAATTAAAAATGGACCGGGTATCATAGACTATGGCCCCCAGGGCCATTACACCCGCGTGCGGCAGTGTGACTGTAGAACAGTGTGGGGAATTGTACCGCTCACCAGGGCGCCTCCACACCCATACATGGTTGTCCATCTGTCCCCAAAACAAACCGGGATTCATCACTAAACACAACCTTTTGCCAATCTGTGGCATTCAACATTGATCTGGCTTGGCACCACTGTAGACACAGTTGCCGATGTTCCGGTGTTAAAGGGAGTGCACGGAAAGGGCGCTTGGATTTAAGATTTGCTTCTGCAAGGTGTCTGGAAATTGTTTGTGGAACAATTGCAACGCCTACGTCTGCTCGTATCGTTGAACGAGCCACTGTGGGGTTCACAAGTGCTTGCCGCACGATCCTTTGATCCTCTCTCCTCGTGGTCTTCCTGGTCGCTCCAGACCCAATTTTCCGAGCGTGGGTACCTTCTCGTGTCCACTGCTCCCAACAATTTCTAACGGCACACTCCGAATGATCCACCTGGCCAGCAACACGGCGAGTCGACCAGCCTGCAGTTTTCATCCCGATGATCAGACCTCTCTCAAACTCGCTTAACTGTGAGAAATGTCTTCTAGCACGTTTACCTGGCATGTTTCGCTTTCCAAAGTCTTCCTACAATCGGCGGGTAATCGTCACGTTTATGAATCTGCGAATTTGCACTGGCTTATATAGCACCCTCTTCCTGATTGTAGCGCCACCTTGGCGTGTATGAGCATGCGTATTGGCACAAAACTTGGATCATTTGCATATCACATTACGCTGTACTTATTTGCAAAGTTTCGTGATTGTACTTAGCTTCCTTCTTGGGTCGCTATTTTCAATGTTCCTGAGTGTATATACTGAAGTTGTCCTATTAGTTCTTAAATAAAAAATCATAAAAAATGTTGCAATGAAATTGCTGCAATGGATTGAAGTTTAAGAAAGGGTTATTCTAACGAAAAGGTAATTTATTTTAGAAGGAAAATATTCAAAAAATGGGCAATGGAGGACGCTGCTAGCAATTAAATTACTGGAAATATACTGATTAGAGGCTTACAATGTGCATGGTGAACAAGTTTTAACTTTCGAGGTGTGACACAAAAAAAAATAGACTGGTCCAATAAATACTTGAGCTCTCCGTGACATTATCACATTCAAAGTCGTTTTCTTCAGCATTCACACACTTCTGCTTTTGGTGCTGTCATTACTGGTAATAGTTCTCACGAATGAGGTTTTCGGAAGGCCCTCCAGAATATTCTCCATTTTTGCCTGAAACCCTTCGAGAGAAGTAAAATAGGTTCACTTAAAGTAAGATTTAACTGTAGGAAATAAAGAAGTCGTATTCGGCCAAATCAGGTGAATTATGAGGATGCCCTTTTACAGTAATGTTTTTGCTGGTCAGAAACTTGTTGGCAAATAGGGCCGTTTTGAGCGAGTGTATTGTCTTCGCGCAACAGCTATCCATCACTCTCCAGTTCTGGCCTTTTTCTTAATTTTTCTCGAAGTCATTTTAGTACTTCAATGTAATAGTATTTGTTAACAGTCCGGTCACTAATTTGAGTGGAAATCCATACATTTTGGCAATCTTTTGGTCTATAATGGCTTACCTTGGGCACCTAGCCCGTTCATCATCTCCCACGCTGCCCCTTCCCCTGAAATCCATTTGTGCAATTCAAACACTTGTGCACGAGACAGTTTCATCTGCATGAGCCTCAGTATTTGAAATGTTTTCTTGGCTGATGTCTTCAGTTTCCCAAGAAACTTGATGATGATTTGGCATTTTCCTGGCAGAATGCAGTTGCACACGCTCACTCAATGACACACTGCCAACTAGAAAGATCGGTTAAGACGAAAGTAACCGCATGGTCAGAGTTGGTGTGTGGGATGACATCACCAAAACAGTTGCTTCCAACTCCACTCTCATTACAAGCTACACAATTAGTCTCATTTTTTTGTGTCACACCTTGTATTTCTAAATCTTTTAGTTTCAAAAGATTTTATTCCGGTGTTGAAATTAGTAGATAAGCACAATTGACGAAGTTATTTTTCAGCCACACACACACATTGACTGCATCTTTACTAAGGAATCAGTTCAGAAGAAATTATATTCAGATCCCAACAATAATGTTACATTGGTTTCTATGGAACAGTGTTTCAATGAATTAAGAAGTAATTATGACTGTTTACACATTAAGATCCAGTGTGCTATGTTTTTAGAGGCAGAGATCTCTGCATTGGATTCACAAAGGACATAATATTAGAATATGTAACAAGTGCAGTAAGTAGCGCTCAAGAACTGACACAAAATGCCTGTATACCGAAGATCTAGGAAGAACTAGATCTTTTATGGTGTCTTGCAACTGTATACCCAGCAAATCGCAATTCCTTTAACAATCTTACCAAATTGAAGAGTTAAGTGCACTGATTTTGAAAATTAATTTTATCAAAAGAGTAATGATGGTTGGTCAGTCGTGATTATGCAATTGAGTGACATACGCTGCAATCGGACTTTACATCCATTGATGTTTAAATTTTGGGCTCTCATAAAGTACTAAGTGCTTTGCAATGGATTATTTTCTTTAGAGATGTAGTGTTATTTACAGTTAAATGCCTTGTATCTATTCAGATTGCTGCATTTGGCTGTCATTCATCTGAAAATTATCATTTTGTGATGATAGATAACACATTCAATGTATAACCTTGCTATATAAAAATACTTATGCATATTTTTCTGTCTGTATTAAACGTAATTTTCCAAAGAATTCTAAAATTTGCTTCTTAAACTACTTATTAGAACACACGGATGAGTCTAAATTTTTATGACTTTGTTTATTATTTTCCAAAAGAATTTTGGAAGCACATTTTTATCTTCTATTTAGAATTTTAGTGCTTTAAAAGTCTAGTCACCATTTTATAAGGATTCCGTATTTAAAAATAAAATCTTTTAATGTGTTGAATAGTTATAAATCACAGATCAACTGCCTTTTCTCCTTCCATAAATTGCCTTTGGGGTCAGTATACATTACTGCTGTATTGCTCAAATTATTATTGTTTTATTTCTGAGTTATTCTTACAATTACAATAAAGAATGAAAACGTATATTAATAAGGGTAAGTCTATTTTAATTTAGAATATATAACACATGTCTTTATATTTAATGACCATTTATAAAACTAAGATTTGATATACAAAGAATTACCAGCTGAATTGAAGAAACTGAAATCGTTGTCGCCATTTGAATCGCTTAATTCAATTACCCTCAACCATAAATTTGGAACAGGTGCAGCGAAACGGAAAACCCGCAATTCACCATGTCCCAGGAGAAAGATTTGCAAAGGTAAAATGGGGAAGTCCAGTAAAGTAGAATTCGAATTTTGGTGCTATGGATGTGATTAACATTTCTGATTTAATTCGGTAATATATAGATGACAGGTGGAAAATTATAATTCGCGATCCATTAATTCAAGGGCCAATTGAATTGACTGTTAAATTTTGCATTTCTTCGCAAAAATGAAATATGAAAATTAAATAATAATCATGCGTGATGATTGAATCATGAACAATCGTGTGCAATATGTGAAAAGGTATGTTTTAAGAAAAAGAATATCTGAATAAAAATTTATAGCCATGAGGATTGTAAAGGTAAGATACTTTAGGAAAGCCTTTTAAATATAAATTTAATCAAACGATTCTAAATTGTGTATTTAGGACTTAATTGAGAACCATTGCTTCGATTGTTCAGAATAAAGTGAGAAATAATATAAATGATAATTAAAATAAACACATCTTGAGATCATTTCTAAAGACTTTAGAATGATTTGCAGCAGCAATTAGTTTCTTATGTTCTTTTATTGCATAAAGTAGAAGTCATTTTAATCAATTTAATTATTTATGTGTAATATAACTATAAGGAGCACACAAATAAATTCCCCCCTTTTGACAAAAGAGTGTATCAAAATATGTTAGGCTGAGATTTAAAGATGTAAAACGTCATATTGTAATGTTGGACATCTGGCAACACCATAACCTTGAAATATCAGGTAGCAGAATTACATAACTTTTTTCGTGCGAAAATGTCACGTTTTGAGCAGAATAATCGTCATTTTCGGGAACGTTTGATTTTCTTCAGTAATTTGAAAAAAAATCTGCAGCTTAAGTCTCTCGATTGATTGAAGCAACATATGGTGATGTTTCTTTGAGTAAGAAATGTTGTGGTGAGTGGTGACAAAAATTTAAGAATGGTTGGTTTGACGTCGAAGACAAAGAACATGGTGGAAGATCATTGGTGAAATATTTGTGCCAAACACAAGAAGAACTTGTCTTTACATTAGGACATATTTTCACAAATTGTGGTGTGCCCCCAAAGAGAGCGTGAAAATCCTTCGTTGGGGACGCGAGTATTCTGAAGAGTCGGAAATAAAAGATTATTAAAAATTATTATCAATTTACCAAAACGAAGCAAAACAAAGTACATTCTGAACTGTAAAAAATAACATAACACTTATCATATTATTTAAAATATCTCTCTCTATTACTTAAAAGTTCCTTAAAATATATATTACTTAAAAGTCACTTAAAATATCTGTTACTTAAAAGTTATTTAAGACTACGCAGTACCCTACAAATTTAATAATTACCGATTTTTTTTTTTTGCATTTTTATTATGGCGCATATCATTGAGAAACTTACCACCAAATTTCATATCTATTATCAAATGATATTTTAAGATATTTGAAGTTTTCTGAGCTATGTTTCTGGTTTCAGTTTCATTTTAAAGCATTTTTCCACTCTTAAATTCAATTAATTTTAAGTAATTTTGAGCACAGTCAACTCTTTTAGTGTGAAATATGTATTAATTCAAAATTTCATTATTAAAATTATTTCTGCTAGATTATGTTTTGAGTTCTCATAATTTGTTAATTAAGATTGATTTCAAGACCAATTTTGCTTTAAAAAATTGTGTACATAACTTAAAAGCTTTATTAATTATTTTTCCTACTGAGAAAATGCCCAAAATGTTCTCAGAATACTGTGAGAAACAATATTTCGAAGAGATGGAATACTACTGAAAATGATGTGTCTAAAAATCATTCTTTAGCTGATAATGCAATTGGACTTCCAAATACAAGTATTCTGAATTCAAGTATTGCAAAAAAAAAAAAAAAAAAACTAAATATTTTCTTTTGATGTACCAAACTACATTATACTAAACATATTGTAGAACTATATTTTTTTGTATTTTGAAGTCGTACAACGAGAGCTAAAACTTCCTAAACTGCCCTAATTTAAAACTGAAAAAAATTAAATTTTATGAACAAACCTGTGTGGCTGTTTATAGCTCGAGTTAGTATCATTATTATTTTATACATAACCGCTTTGTGTTTCAAAACTTTTCTGAAAATATTAAGTTAATATTAATCTGAATAAACATTCGTCGTAACAAATGCTATGGATATTATACAAAAATATAATTTGATTTAAAAATATTACTTTAAGTCATATTTCATTAAAATAGTGTTTTGATGTAGAACATACATTGGAAAATAATACATTAAAAAAATTAGAGCTTAACCGGCATTATAAGTTTTTGTTTTATGCCTTTACAAACTTTATCTCAGACTTTCAATTTTGAAGTTATAAGTGGTTTTTAATCCCTAAGGCTTTTTTCTTTTCAGTTCAAGATAGAGCCTTAAAATATTTTGTATCCCAAACATATGTTTTTTAGTAGTTAGTATGGATTTTTAGAGCTGATATCTCTATTTATTTTATTTAAAAAATACTAAATTTATACTAATTTAAAAAATTTTGTGTTTTTTCCAGGTTTTCTCGAAAAATAATTATTAAAAATCAAAAAGAGAATAGATTCTCAAATCCATGCTAACTTTTTTTTCCAATAATATAAGAAATATAAATAACTTTAAATGACTACAAAATTTTAAAAAGTGAGCATTTTATAAAAAATTTAAAACACTTCAATCATTCTTATTTTTTTAAAAAAAATTGTAAAAAAAAAAAAAAAAAGGTTGTTCAAACTGGCTTTTTACTTTCAAAATCAATAAAAAAATATTTTTACTGTTACTATCACCAATTTTTTTTTTGAAAAAGGGTACCGTGTAGCCTTAAAATATTTGTTACTTAAAAGAAAGTATATAAAACTTAATACATATGTGGATAATTTGTACGGTTTTAATTAAAGTCGTGTTGTAGCTTGAGCGTTAAAGTACATTATTATTATTGAATTTAATTACTTGTCACTACATGAGGGAGGGGGGTGCAATGAAAATTACGATTGTGAATTGGGACGCCAATATTGAAAGTTTGAAAAAAAACTGTATTAGGAATAACTCAAGAAAGCAATTTCAAATCTCTTATACGGCGCTGGGAATGAATCAAAACCTTGAAAATTGGTTTTTCAAATGAGTTGAAGCCGAGAAACGTTTAATGCTGCTTTGCACATGTAAAATGCTGCATGCTAGAAATAAACCAAAACGTTTTCTGCATCATATGGCCACTAGAAATGACAAATGGATCCACAGCGACAACTCCCAAAACAGGACGTGACCGCGGTAGCCGAGTGGTATAGGTATTGGATCGTAGCTGGCTTTGTCACGAGTTCGAGTCCAGTACCACTATGGACCTGCCGTGTAGAGCAGCGATGAACGTTAAATCTGTCAAGAGCTGAAACGTCCTCCCGTTGGTGTGATGTGGTAGCTAGGAGAGGGAGGGAGTACCAGCTCCGGTGTCGTCCACGTCACTTGACCATGGTTCAAAATTACGTGGTCCGTCGCCAAAAGCCCCCGTGTATCTGAACAGTGCGACGCTAATCTTCACTCAGTCACTCACCCAAAAGAGGATATCAAGGGAACCATATGGTCAGGCTTTAACAGCCAAAAAATTTTGGAAAATAATCATGTTGTGTACTTGGTGAGATCAGCTCTCTCTCGCTAACGTTTATTATATATTATTTGCACAAACCTAACGAAATAATTACTCCAAACGAACACTCAAGAAAAAACGCACCTACTATTACTTCAAACAAGACAAAATTATTCTTCTGCATGATAATGCTTGACCACACATGTTAAGGCGCCGGCGAAAATCTCACTCGCCGTTTCTACCGTTTATTGTTCCTCCTGATTATTCCTTGTTCCAATGAATGGTACAAGGCCTTTATCGCTTCAAAGCAACGTTTATAAAACTGTGGAGCGTGCCTCCTAGGGAAGCGGGATTACTCTATGAGGGGGGCGCGAGCATATTAAAAAGTTGAAAACAAAAGATTATTTTAAAAAATTATTAATTTATTGTAAGTAACAAACAAAACGCATTCTGACATAATAAAAAATAAATACACACATTTACACTGATTCAATACACTTATAAATGCATCAGACTATATAATGTATTTTATAATTAATTTAACAATACTAAATTAAGAACAAGTTTGATAATTACCAGCGACCTTATGGGTCTGTATTAAAACTTACCCTGATAATTCTACGGTTGCCCTTAATTGCTGAATAAAAGATACGCGATTCGCTTCCCAATGCCACCGTTTTGCAAGTAGATGCTCATATGTGATGGTTTTTCAGGGGGAGGGGAGAAAAGGGATAAATAAGCAAATCCTTCGCAAACACTGTCAAAGGCCTTTTATTGCATTCCAAAGACTTCGGAATAATTTTATGGTCAGTAGTGGACAGAAAATAATGTACTTCAAAAAGACGTATAGATACGTCCAGAAAATTAATGCTTTGGCTGAGTGAGACGTTTATGTACATCGCTGGCACTTAAGAGGCTAAAGTCGCATTGCAGCTTTAGTGTCAAATTATATTATTGAATTCATACATTGTGTTATTGTATGAAGAAGGGCGCAATGAATATTATGATTGAATATTTGGTCGCGAATATTGAAAGTTTGAGAAGCACTGCTTCGAAGTATCGAAAACATTCCTCCATAACGGTATAAGGGCCACGGTAGCCAAGTGGTCAAAGCAACGGACTTGTGAATGATGTGTCATAAGTTTGAGCTTAGTTCCGCTGAAGAGCTGCTGTGTAGTGGAGCGATGCTCGTTAAATCAGTAGAGAGCTCAAAAGTCCTCCCGTTATGTGGTGGGGTGGTTAGGAGAGGGGGTGTCATCTTCGTCGTTTGATTATGGTTTTAAATTACGAGGTCCGTCACCAAAAGTCCTCGAGTAGCTGAACAGTGCGACGTTAAAATTCAGTCAGTCAGTTCCATACGATATCTATATGCTACTAGATAGAAGGAGAAAAGTAGTGGCTATATATAGCAATGGACAATACCTTGAGTAAAACATAAAGTTACTTTCTTTCGTAATAAGTGCCTAATTTTTTATGAGAGAAACAGCGGAAATTTATTTGTACTCCTTGTATATTGTTAGGTAATTTCATTTTATCCATTTTAAAAAGCTATGATCTGATTAACAATAAAAAATTATTATTAATTAAAATAAAAATAATTTTTAAGTGGTTCACCCATGTGATGGGTTCAAAAAATCAAAAGTTTTTTTATTCATAAATTGCTTCCTTAACATGTATAGAATATGGGGGAAAGGTTTTTTAAAATTTGGGGTTTTTCAAAGAAGAGGTGTTGGGAGAACGCTGCCGGGGCTGGTTGGCAATCGAAGGCTGGACGTATTGAGTAAAGTCGGCTTGATACCATTGATCTTTCTATGCAAATATACCTTCATACAAGTATAGACAAGTTTTGTAAAGGTTTAAAAGGAAACATCTATAGTTATTGAATATTTCGCCAAACTTGTTTTATTCTTGGTTTAGATTCGAAGAGCATTGCCGATTGAGGATAAGTCAAGATTTTCATTGTTTTAATCGGACTTGAAACGCGTCTTTCTCAAAACTGTGTTTTTCAAACTTTCTTCCATCCTTTATCAAGAACGGTGTGACTGAATGACTTCAAATTTATAGGGGGGACTCAGCAATATGTCGCAAAAAATGGACTAGATTATTCCCAAAAATTTAAAAAAATATTTCCATTTTTTATTCAAAAAAAATAACAAAGAAAAATCCCCTAAAAAAGAAACCTTTCCTTCAGTATCAAAAAATCCAATTTTTATATTTTAATTGTATAATCCATTTGTAACACAACCCATTTAAGCTTTAGAAAAACCATTTTATTTTTTATTTTAAAGCCCAACAGGGAATCATGGAGGAAGGAGCGTATTTTTTTGGGTGGTTTTGAGCGCTATAACTCCGTTTTTTGGAAACAAACATTTATATCTCCAAAATCATTTAAAAAAAAACTTTAAGTTTTTTTTTTACAGGTTATCAAAAAAATTTTAAAAACAAAACAGGGGTCTGGGGGAACCCCCCGAATAAAAAATTTTTTAAATTTTTTTGGTATAAATGTATAATTTTTTGATTTTATAAGTTCATTAAATAATTAAAAATATGCATACCATTCAATATTAAAAATTGCATTCCGTTGATTTTTTTAATATTTCTCTCATTTTAAAATCTGTTCTTAAATACTGTTTACCTTTACTTCTGATCAATAGAAATAAAGATTTCCTTAAAATTAAGTCTTATAAAAATGCTAATTACACGTTTCATGGATATCTTAAATACAATCAATTGATAAAAAAGGTTTTATTTTTGTTTAGTTAAGAAATGTGAAGGAATATATATGCATTTGGATAATGTCATTGTACTGGAACTAAATGAAAGTGGAATAGTAATATTTAGGTATGAAAGATTTGCAGTACCAGTTTACAAATAAACAAATATTTTACCTTAGTGTTGTCTTGTTTTTTATATAAATTTAAGAACAAAAAAAAAAATATTCGGTGGTTTAAGACATAAAAACCCAGAACTTTTTCCGGGCAAGTATATAAAACAGGAATCAAACCCCAAGTTTTTCTAGTATGGAAGAAGTAATGAAGGTAAAAGATTGTCAAGAAATTAAAATTTTCTTTTTTAAAAAATGAAAAAAAAGT